>JANBXA010000069.1:53780000-54087500 GCA_030556225.1 Cricetiscus sungorus | reverse complement strand
GCCTTCTTTTCCTTTCAGTCCACAATATGGGGGTGGGAAGTACTGGCCCACATTCAGGGCTGGTCTTCCTACATGGAAATGTTTCCACACCCACACACTCCCATTGGTATGCCTTACTCATCTGGGTACTTTTCGGTGCAGTCAGGTTGACAACCAAGATTTCCCATTAGGAGCTGGTAGCCGCTTTAGGTAATGTTTGCTGGCCTGTCCTCATCCCTGCCTTGTATGGCGGTTAACGACCCTCGCCACGTCTGCCGATGTGTGCGCTGTTGGCTCCCGTTTTTTCTTCTTAAAGAAACAACTTCCTTCCTTTAGAGGAGGTGAAATTATAAAGAACTCTGGATAAAGGAAAGGAAATCGGGCAAAAAGAAGAGTGAGGGTTTGGGGGGGGACTGTTCTTAGGGTGTCTGTTTAGCTGCCAGTGGGGACCCAGTGGAGGGGGATTACACTTTGCTTTAGTTACATCTCAGCTGTGTACTCTGGTGGCAGGGAGTGTGATCAACAGATATTACAAAGCACGAGTTGTTGTTTGTTGGGGTGCCTGTCTATCAGTCAGAAAGACCAAAAAAACAAAAAAAAAAGACAAAGAAAAAGCTGTTATTCAGGCTCTCTGGTCACCAGAGCCTGGAGGTAACTGAATACAAGGCAGCGCTCTACCATAGAGATATCTCCAGTTGTGTTCTATCTGGAATGTTGGAATGTTCCCAAGGGTGCGAGTGTTAAAGGCTTAACCCCAGCTGGGTACTATGGGAATGTGGGGAAACCAGTAAAAGGTAGGGCCTAGTAGGGGTTTTCTGTTGTGGGCTGGGGCTGGAGCATCCTTCAAGGAGATCTTTGTACTCTGGCCCTTCCTTTTTTCTCTGGCTTATTGGGCTCACCACAAGGTGAGTTTCCTCCACCATCACTCCCACCATTGAAGTATGGACTCCCCCGGACCCAAAGCAAAGGGCCAGCTGACCATTATGTAACATCTCTAACCCTGTGGGCCAAAGTAAACTTTCCTCTTTTCAAGTTGATTGTCTGAGGTGTTTTGTTATGGCAACGAGAGCTAACACAAACACCATGTATTCACTGTGGTCATATACAGAGGAATGGAACGTCACTGTTACAGACACCTGTACTTCTGGCACCATTTATGGCCGTCACAACTAGTGTCTGGGTAGAGGGCAGAGATTCTGCTGCTAAGAAGAGTTCTGTAGTTCACAGGACAGCCCACCATAGCATAGCACAGTGTCCCCAGTGCCAACTTACCCCCGGTAAGTTGGGTGCAAGGTGGGGGTGGAAATGATCGGTGCCAGGCTTCAGAGCTGGTAAGGCAGAGGAGAGTCTGGAGACAGTCATCAAGGAGGAAGTGATTGATCTGTGGGCAATATTCCAGCTGCAATCCACCAACCATTCCTTAAATTCCTCGAATTTCCCTTAAATTCAAACCTGAGGTCCCAGTTCAATTAAAATACTCCAAATTATAATTAATGAGTTGTTCATGATGTTGTTTCTTAGGTTAATGTCAAAGAAATGCACTGTCTGGTTCATCGAGCGCCAAAGGCCCAAGTTATAGGATCAGGTCCTGTCCTGTTGCCCCCTCTCTTCATCCACTCCCCGTGTTTAAGCAACCTAGTTTCTCACTGCCTAGTCTCCCTTTTCTAGAAAGGAAAACCTTTGTCCTTCCCATCTCCACATGACTAGCCTCCACACATCGATAGCTGCATGACTATTAGCTGCGTGTTGTTTTGAGGCAGGGTCTCTCCATGTAGCCCTGGCTGGCCTGGAACATACAGAGATCCACTTGCCTCTGCCTCCCCAGCACTGGGATCTAAGGTGTGTGCCACCATGCCAGACCTGACCATGAACTTTCATAGTGTCAGCCTTGTGTTAGGGTTAGATCTGGTGAGTGAAACTATCCAAGAAGAGGTAGCTTTTCTGTGTTGGGAGTGGGACACCAAGCCATCAGATGAGCGCTGTCACAGAGGCTTTAGAAGGGGACAGTGCAGACCTTACTCGTCAGCACTTCTTGTTCACGGTGTGCTGGGGGAGGCAGGGGCCTTAGCATCAGTGGTCGACCTCTCATTGCTCCGTGAATCTTGTCAAATGGGAGCAAGGATTCCATTCCCCTGATAGGCATGGGGAGAGAGTCCAGAAAGCAAACTCACTCCCTCATAGAATGTAAATATGAATAAAAAGAAATAGCCCTTTCCATAAATTACCTCCTCCACCCTCATCTGTCTCAAGTCATAAAACCCCAAATGTAACCAGAAAAACATTCTTTTGAGAGGGGGGAAAATCCCTTCTTTATGGGTTCCTCTTTAGACCGAAGAGGGGAAACTTTATGGAACAGAAAGGTTCCAACCGAGGCATGTAAAACAAGTTTTATGAAAACTTTAATTATCTCCCACCTGCTGGCGCTTTGTGAAGTTCACAGGAGAAAGGGATAATTGAGAACAGCTTCCGATGCGCACGAGACTCTCTGAGTTCTTTGCTCTTCTTAAGAGGGATTTGTTCTTAATCAAGTTTATTTCATAATAATCAGGTCTAGACACTGAGCTGGCCTTGGCATGTTTGACACTGCTTAATGAAGCCACTCTGCACACCAGGTGTTGACTTCTGTTGTTTTGAAGTTCCTGTCTTCCGGGGTTTAGGGCATTTAGTGAGAAGGATCACGCACTGGCCGAGTTCCCATATGCCCTTTGCATGTGGGAGTTGGGGGACGTGTATTTTCCGTGCTGTGTGGTGGAGCAGAGCAGAGCCGGAACATTCTGGTGCTATGCTCCTCGCTGGCCTTAAACTTGAAATCCCAGGCACCACCCTCATTTTGCATTCTGCAGCCCCCACAGATGGAGCAGTGTGTCTTCCATCTCTCTGTCTTCCAGAAGTCTTTCTTTTTGCCTTGAATTGCATCATCACTACAGGCATGGTGCTCAGAGCCTCTCTGCAGCAGCAGTAGTAGCTTCATCACTAATTCAGCATTTGACACGTGGGGGACCAGTCTCACCATTATATTCTCACTTAGTCCTCCTGAGATGCCTAGGGTCACCTCGATGGAGGGTTGAGCTGAGACTTGAGCCTAATTCCTGACCAGAATTCATCTCTCAGTTGAAGCTGTGCTGTCTTCCTCTTTGTGTTCCAAGAAGCAGAGAAACTGCTAGCCTTCTAGATTTACATTTCTTTGGGTTTATTTATTTATTTATTTATTTATTTATTTATTTATTTATTTATTTATTTATTTACTCCTGAGCCTGGAATTTCAAATGGATGCCAGTGTTTATGTGAGTATCAGTTTATCTGGGAAGTCCTCTGGCTTGGCTGTATTTTTCAGTATGTATGAACTTGCTTTCTTGACTTTTTTTTAAAGTTAAAAACACTTTTTTTTTTAACCGTGCTGAATGCCCCACCCCCATCCCATCCTGTTGAGATGAATTTACCCTACTTCTTGCATTTTCAGTTCCTTGATCCCAAACCCTGTCTCTTTTCAGCATAGCAGCATCCTTTAGTACCCAGTGAGCCCAAGTTAAATCGCTGAGACCATATCTAAGAAAGTTTGCTATGGACCGCATGCTTTCTCCCCCCTAGTTACCTCAGTGACCTGAGTCAGGGTGACTGACATGTCTGATTTGTGAATGAGGGAGCAGATGCTTGGAACAAGGGTTCATACCCAGGCCTCTGTATCATCAAAGCCCAGGTTCTCTCCCACTCCCTTTCTGTTGAATGGGAATTAGGTGAGGAGGTAGGCTTGTAGCAGAGCAAGGAAAGCCTCCTCCCCAGGCAAACGCAGTCAGGGTGGCTCATGCCCAGGCAGTGAATGGAAAAACTGGGTCATGTCTCTGCCAGAGCCTGCATTCCTCCTTAATTGGCCAGCACACGCTTTCTTTGTATTTGTTTACCTTATGGCTAGTTCTGACAAATAAAAATGGATTCTTTTCTTGGCCTCTTCACAGAGGGGAAGCAAGCTCAGAGGATTTATTTATTTATTTGTTTCGGATTAAAGTCTTGCTCTGTAGACAGACCAGGCTGTCCTCAAGCTCACAGCCATCCTCCTGCCTCTGCCTCACAAGCACTGGGATTAAAGGTGTGTGCCACCACCATCCAGCTGCCAAGCCAAAGACTTTTAGTAAAAGAAATAAATGGCTGACAACTGCCTAGGATTTAGAAAATCTCCAGATAGATGGTGCCAAAGAAGGTATTGCTGTTGACAGCACACATACACTGCCCTGTTACTGTGCAACTGTGTGCCAACCTCCCCAACCTCACTCCGAACACTTCCACCACAGCCTTTCCCTGGACAGGTCCGGCCAGTCAACCAGCAGGGTGGAGCCTCTGCTGGAAAAAAGTTCAGTTGCTACACCCAGATCACCAGGCAGACGTGTTAGAATACATAGAAGGAAATAAGTTTGTTCTCCTCCCTCTCCCTTCTGTCTCTCTGTCTTTGTCTCCCTCCCTCCTTCCTTTTCTCCCTCCCTCCTTGGGAGCAGAACCCTGGGCTTCTTGCATACCAGGCAAGTGTTCTACACTGAGCCCTACCCGGAACAGTGCCTTTTATTTCTATATTACTTTATGTCTTTTTAGGATTTTTGGAAAGGGTTTTTCTATATCTTCTAGAGCTGAAACTTTCATCAACCAGTGATCACCCTTCAGTCTTTAAGGCTGTTGTTCAGGTACAGTTGTGTTTCTTGTCCCTCTTTCCTTTCTTTAGCTGATACACACACACACACACACACACACACACACACACACACACACACACACACACACACACACACACACACGCCCTATGTCCCTGGCTATTCTTTAGCCACTGTGTCTGCTGGTAGCTTAGCAACATTGATTCTCATGTAGCATAGCCTCCCTGGGCACTGCTGGCCTCCCAAGGAAAAACCATGTTCAAGTGTCAGGTATCCAGCAGGCTGTATCTCCTTGGACTGAATATTCCCCCTGGCTTGATAAAGGGCAAACCCTTTGGTTCAGCCTGGGTGTTAGGGGACCTTCTGCCTGCTTTATTTATTGACTTTCTAAAGCCAAAGCAATGTTAGCAGAGCCAAGAATAACGTTGGCGAGATTCTGTACAAGACCATAGCCTTGCATGGTTTTTGTGGCTGTAGTCTGGCCAGCCTGACGCTGGGACCCTGGAGCTGTGTTTGTTGAGAAGCCGGCTCTGGTCAGATGGGATGGGTTCTTGAAGCAGATGCTTTAATAGGGATGGACCCCGCCTTGTCCTTGCCTCTTTCTGCCTCATGTGATCCTGTGCCAGGATTTTGAACTATATTTGCAGCCCTGGTTTAAAACTGTCCAAGAGCATCAAAGGCCAGCATTGTAGTCCCCCAGGCAGGCAGGGAGCCCTTTCTTCAGAATGGGGCATGAGCAAAGGGAATAGGAAACAGCCATTCACTTCCAATGATGGCTTGTGTCTTAAGAAGTGACCAGGTGAAATAGAGATCTGGAGAAGAAAATAGGCTGCAAAGTCCTTAACCCTTTCTCGAGCTTTCCTCCCATTGACACAAAGAACTGGGTGTGTAGCTCAGGGGCAGAACTCATGCTTAGCATGTTCAAAGCTCTGAACTCTATCCCCAGTGCCACACATGCAAATAAAACAATAGCTTTTTATGAAAACCTTACCCAATCATTATGGGCCATGTTATCCTGAACACAGGCCCCTGGTCCCTTTTTATCCCACCAGGAGACATGGTGCAGTGCTGCTTGGCATAGCTATCTCTACCCTTTAGACATTTCTAGGCTGTTCTTATGGGTCCTCAGCTAAATATCTAAGAAACCCTGCAAGCTTTGCCTATCCCCCCTTTTTAGATACGTGTATATGCTTACTTAATAACTGTTCACATTTTAGAAAGGTGCGTGAATAGGGCATCCAGAGATGCTGAAACACTTGGGGTCAGACATGAGTTTAGTTTATTAATTCTTGTGGATGTGGGGTGTGACTCCTTTTTCTAGTCCTCCTCCTCCAAGACATCACACTTTCCCTTTAGTCAGGTGGGTAGAAAGCCAAACTAAGAACCAGGAAGTGGGGCTAGAGAGATGGCTCGGTGATTAATAGCACTTGCTGCTCTTCCAGAGGACTCAAGTTGGGTTCCCAGTGCCCCATCAGGTGACTCAAAACTGTCTGTAACTCCAGTCCAGGGAACCTCACACCCATGGCCTCCAAGGGTACCAGCAGTGTGGCACATGTGTGTGCACACTCATGCACACTCATGCACACACACACACACACACAAACATACACACATGTACACACACATGCATATAACTAAAAACAATAAGGATACATCTAGAAAAAAAGAAGAACCAGAGAATATTTTCAGGTGTGGAGGGACCTATTTTACACAAGACCTGGGGCTGATTTCCTGGCACTGGAGAAAAGTGGGCGTGTATGGGGTGCTGGAGAGACAGCTTGATGGTTAAGGCTGCTGCTATTCCAGAGGACCTGGGTTTGGTTCCCAATACCCATATGGTAGCTCACAATATCCTGTTTCAACAGTTCTGGTGGGCCCAGGGCACTCCTCTGGTCTCCATGGACACATCATGTACATATACAAATGCAGGCAAAATATCCATACACATTTCAAAAGAAGGAAGCAGAGGTGGAGGGGAGGAAAAAGGAAAGAGAAAGAAGAAGCCAGGCATGGTGGCACATGCCTGGAAATCCCGGCACAGGAGAGGCTGAGTGGGAGCCCTTGAGTGCCAGGCCAGCCTGGGCCACAGAATCAGAACCTGGTCCATGTACTCCTCCAGAAGGAAGGGAGGGAAGGAGGAAGGAGGAGATGGGAGCTAGCGGGTAGATTCCATCCTTGCCTGTCCCCTACTTGACTGACTCTCCAGTGTGATTCCCGTCATGCTCCTCAGAGGTGTTGTCTTTCCCTGGAACAGTGCCAAACAGGTGTCCACAAGCTTGCTTGTACAGCCCTTGGTGTCTGTCATGTTTTGCTGACCATGCCTGCCATCATCACCAGCAACCCCTAGTCTGCCTTTAGGGAGCTTGTTCACACAGGAGGTCATGCTGTCATGACTCGCCTGTCTCCATTTCAGTACACTTTGTGGGACAGCTGCCACTGTGTCTTTGGCAAGTGAGCTTCTCTGGACACTTGTGTCTGTGGGCATTTCTTGCCCCCCCCCCACAGCCCCACAGTGTCTAGCTTTATGGGGAGTACAGCAGAAAGTCACCCCAGTAGAAGAGCTCTCAGGAGAGGAGATGCCTTGGCTTAGCTGGCCTGCCTGGCCTGCTCTCTCTTTAGCCTGAGGTCACAAAGGTGGGGTAGGAAGTATGGAGGACTGGGATGGAATGGGAACTTGAGGCCTGTGCTGGTTAAACTCCAAGAACAAAGGCTGCTTAAACCACAGCCAACAAGGAGCAAGCCGCTTCTGCCAGGGTATTAAAGGCAAGCAGGGGAAGCCCACACCAGGGTGTGGTGAACACGACTCTGCCTCCATATTTTCCCTCAAGGCTCCACCTCTTCAGCTTCCCTGGCACAGTCTTGCCTGTGCTGGTGTGTAGACAGAAGGGCAGAAAGGCACATGGCAACTTCATGGTGGTTTTTTGTTTTGCTCTGCTTTCTAACTTTTAATTCTTTTGGTCTTTTCCACTTAGGAAGATTTGGGTTCTGTAGGTTGATATACCCATCACATTTGTCGAGGAAGAGGCTGGGCCAGGCAGTAGCAGTTCTAACCCCACCCTTCCTCAGGAGAGGGGAAGGGTGGACTCCACTTTACTCCTAGTGCTGTGTGGCTCTGGGGACCCTGATGGCTTCCATGCTGTGGTACTCACTGCTCAGCAGAGTCTGCATCAGTCTCCTCCCATTAATATGGATTTTGAGGCTCTGTGTGTCCATGGTTTCACTCGTTAGCATAGACCTCTCCTTCACCTCTCAGGAGGCTCCAGGCCCGTCATGTCTCCCCCATGTCCTGGATGGCTGACAGCCCAGCTCTGAGCTTAAGGCTTCCTGCAAGGGTCTTCCAGGTCCTGTCAGTTTGCATTCTCTCTCTGCAGAGTTGCCTGTGACACATATACATATCCATCACCCTGGGCAGCCTTCATTTAGCAACTCTATTCTCAGTCCTGCATGCTTTAATTGCAGAGAGTTTGTTTTTTAAAGATGTTTTGCTTTTATTTTAATCACAATCCATTGGAGATGATAAACACATTCTGTGTCCTCCATCCCCACCCCCACTCCCCACCCCTGGCCTGTGTTTGAACATCCCTCCCCACAGAATGGATCTGTGCGGGTAACTTTGGCTTGTGTGGCCAAGTGTTTGATAGCAGGGTCTCTTGCTCCATTGCTGGCAGCTCTGTCCCTTGTCAGCTATGTGGCTCTGTGGACCCAGGTTCTTCCTCCCCACCTGCCTTTGAGTTGCCCCAACAAGGCTGGAGTTGCTTGAATCATGATTTCTGTCCAAAGTCTGTTTTGTACTGTGATGAAATATTTCAGGCTGAGGAATTTATAAAGAACAGAGGTTTTGAGGCTGGGGACTTGGCTTAATGGGTAGGAGGAGCACTTGCTTTGCTAATGCAGGAACCCGGTGAGGAAATTACATGATGAGGCAGACTGGCAAGTATCAGCCCAGGCTGCTTCTCCATTCATTTGTTTGTCTGAGACAGGATCTCAGTCTCTGGCTGGCCTGTAACTCTCCTGTAAAACAGGCTGGCTTTGAATTCACAGAGATTTCCCCCACATTTCCCTCCTAAGTATATCAACATGCCTGGCTTTTCCTCCTTTTACAACCCACAATCCATCAAGGATGCCCTACCCTGATGATCCTGTGGGATCGAAGTTATCAACAGCTATCTGGCACTTTGGGGGATATATTCCAATCATTGTAGATACCCTCTCTGTAGGAAGTGGCTGTGTCTGTATAACAGCAGCACAGAAACACATGGTAGGCAAGCAGTAGGGAGGAGGTACATGGGCTTTTGTGGTGTGAGAGCAGCTTTCTATCCTTCCTGGAGCAGGACAAAGGCTCTGATGCCCTCATCAGAGTTACTTAGACTCTTTCCTCATGTGTGAAGCTGGGGTGATGAAGATGGGTGTGCCTCCTTTGGGGACACTTAGGATTTAAATGAGATTTTGTGTGAGAGGTCAGGACCATGTAGTGTGTATGGCAGGCTCTTCCTAAGAGGTAGTGTTAGGAGCTATAAAGCTAGAGACGAAGTTACGGCAGTTGAGGCACTAGAGTGACCTATCCCTAAGAAATACTTTTTGATACAGCTGGGTTTTGCTGAAACCTGCTAGGTAGAAACTCTGTATGTTGCTTGTCCTAGATGGCTACTTTGCTTATTGAAAAGTAAAATGAAATGCAAGCCATTTTGTGCCTTAACCATCAAGACCTTCATTCATCCAGCAAATATTTGTCAAGCTCTAGCATCTGCAGTTTTCCTGAGGACTGTCTGAGGAGGTACTAGGGAAACATTGAACAAAATGGTCTCTACTTATATTTAGGTGGGGAGACAAATAGAAACCCAGTCATTACTCTGCAGAGCCATAATTGCTATTAAATGAACTGACACATGACATGTGGTTGTGCCGGAGCCTGGCCTTGTCACAGAAAGCCATCAGTTAGTGAGCCCTCTGTCAAGTGAAGGGGAGGGAGGGAGGAAGGGAGGGAGGCAGAGGACACCTAGGGGAGAGACTTCCAAAAACAGATCCTGTTGATCAAAGTCCTAAGGAAGGTAATGAGGTAGTAGGTGTGTTTATGTGGGTGAGGGGAAAACAGTAAGGGGAGAGGCAGTTGGAGGGTGCTGTAGATGGGTTTCAAGAAAGAAGGCATTGCCTTTGAGCATCTGGCTAAGGAATTTGATCATTATCCTTGAAAAGATGGGGAACACCAGAAAGACTTTAACAGGGAGGTTGTGTTATGTGTGGCAGAGGAGATGGTCAGGAGGCAGGGGCAGCAACGTGGGTCCAGACTGGGATAGAGACGAGAAGAGTGGCTTTAGGAAATGCCTGTGGGATTGTAGCTGTAAGGAAGAAGGTAGAAGGAATCCTAATTTTCTGGTTTGGGAAACTGGGTGGAGTGTAGTTGGTGTCATTCACTGAGACAAAGAACAATAGCAAAGACAGACAAGGAAGGAGGTGGCATTCCTTGTGGGAACAATGCTCAGGAGACAGGCACCCTGCATACACTTTAGAATTCTTAGTTACCTGTATTCTTGGAGAGAGGAACCAGTGTTTTTGTTGTTGGTTTTGAGATAGGGTCTCAAGGTATAGCACTGGCTGGTCTGGAACAGGCTTGCTTTAACCTTACATAAGTCCACTTGCCCCTGCCTCTCCAATGCTGGGATTAGAGGTACACTTCACCATAACTTAGAAAATCATAGTTCTTCAACGTGTTCAGTGTGTTTGGACAACTGGTATACCTATAGAATTATCCTAGAGAAGATGCAAAATGTCCCAGCTCTGCAAAATTCCCTCATGTTCCTTTCCAGTTTACTTAAAACAATCTTTTTATAGCTCATGTCCATCAAAAGACAAAACAGCCTTTCAACCTTGCCTGTCTGCTCTTTGTCCTAAGTCCTGACCCCCATGTGCACTCCCAAGCACAGGCCAGGGCGCAGCTCCTTGGCATCTGAGAGCAGAAAGGAAGGAGAGCTCTGGGACACCAGAGCTTGGTTCAGCCAGCCTCTTGGAGCTCAAGCCCAGGCTGTGGGGTTTGTGGACAAGAACCTCATTTTGACAGACTTTTCTGTTGCCAGAACAACAGCCCTGCTTGCTTTTGATTTGGAAGTTAACCACCTTTCACAGTCAGCTTATCATGTACCCTCTCACTCTTTCTTTCCCTCCCGTTCTCCCTCCCTCCCTCCCTCCCTCCCTCCCTCCCTCCCTCCCTCCCTCCCTCCCTCCCTCCCTCCTTCCCCTCTTTTTTTCCTTCTTTGAGAAAGGGTCTTGCCATGTAGGACAGGCTACTCTGGGACCTACTCTTGTGCTTCAGCCTTTCCAGATTACAGGCTGCACCCAATGCTTGGCACAGTCAGCCTTGACCATTGAGCCCAAAAGATGTTCTGTTCTAAACCCATATAAAGGAGTTGAGTGACAGATGCTTAGGCCCACCCCCTTAGTGAAGTAGGTAGCTGATCTTCCTTTTCTGACTACTTCCTTTGCCTCCTACTAGGTGGGGGTTGGTGGGGAGGTCCTGCCAACTCAAAGGTCACTCCTTAGAGTCTGGGCTTTCTTTTGGTGGACTCTCTATTTTGAGTTTGGTTAGCTTTAATCAGGATATATATATATATATATACTTTTAATTTCTTCCTGGCTTAGCTAAGCTAAAATCATTAAAAAAAAAAAAAAAAACAAAAAAAAAACCTCTTCCATGTGTGAATGATAGGAAATGTTCCCCTGTTAGGGGAAATGGGTCATTTCCAAGATTTTCTCTCAAGGAAAAGTGTAACTCATTATTTTTCTAAGAAAGGCTCAAAAAAGCAATGAAGAAATAATTATTTGGATCCTTTTGTCCTTGCATGTGTTCCTAATCAGAGTTAAGGTGGACCCCAGCTTTGGTAGTCAGTTCAGAATTACTTCTAACATTTTATATATTCCATGTAGAAAGACCCTCCTCCTCGGGAAAGAACGAACAGGATTTGCGCCCTAATGTAGCTGAGGACGTTTCGGTTTTCATTAGGAGTGTGGCAGGACATTTGCTTATGTCCATGAAGTCCTGGGTTCTACACCAGCACTGGAAAAAAATCACTTGAACAAAACCCACTATGATCTCACTGTTTTTTATTTATTGAATTAAAAAAAAATTCCTTCAGTGAAACCTCACCCTTGAACTTGGTACTTTTAAAAATGTGCTTGGAATGAAAGTAGAGTTCCTTTTTAACCAAACCAAACAGAACTTGGAAATTCTTTCGCCAGCACAATCGTTCTCAATGTCTTTGTTCGTCACTTTCTTCTTGGCTCAACAAAGCCCTTCACCACCACGGGTATTGTGGTTGGATTCCATACCTGTGAGAACTCAGTTTCTAGAGACTTTTGGCTCAAACCGAACATCCTTAGTCAAGGTTCTTTCTTTGAATCATTCTTTTTGCTGCCCCCTGCTGGTTTCCAGGAAGAGATACCAACAGAGAAATTCCCCTACTTTAACCTGGAACCAAAGGCCAAGATCAGCCAACCCAGGGGAGGTTTTATTATTGGGCATCCCTGACATTAGTGGTGTCTTGCCAGAGGAACCTCCAGTTTTCTGAGCCCCAAACCCAAATCATTTCCCACCAGTTTTTTCCCCTTAAAACACTTTGCTCACTTCTTCCCTCTCTCCCTCCCTATTCATTCATTCATTCATTCATTCATTCATTCATTAATTCATTCATTCATTCATCACATTCATTCCTTCATTCATTCATTCACACATTACAGAAATACATGAGGTCTTGATTAGTGAGCTGGTTCTTTTTTAATTTTAAAATTTTAATGTTTAATTTTATTTTATACTTATGGTTGTTTTGCCTGCATGTTTATCTGTGCACCATGTGTGCACAGTGCCTGCAGAGGCCAGAAGAAGGCATTAATTGGATCCTCTGGGATTGGAGTTATACAGATGGTTGTGAGCCACCATGTCGATGCTGGGAATTTAACCCTGGCCCTAGAAGAGTGGCCAGTACTCTTAACCTCTGAGCCATCTCTCCAGCCCCGGTTTCTTTTTCCTTTCTTTTCTTCTCCCTCCCTCCCTCCCTCCCTCCCTCCCTCCCTCCCTCCCTCCCTCCCTCCCTCCCTCCTTCCCTCCCTTTCTTTCTTTCTTTCTTTCTTTCTTTCTTTCTTTCTTTCTTTCTTCCTTTCTTTCCTTTTTTCTTGGAAACAGTCTCACAGACAGTATCACCTAGGCTGGCTTCAAACTCATGCCTCTTAAAACCAAAAACTTTAAAAAAAAAAAATCACTATATTTATTACCAGGCATGGTGGTATATGTCTTTAATCCCTGCACTTGGGAGGCAGAGGTGGATCTCTGTTAGTTTGAGGCCAGCTTGGTCTACAGAGTAAATTCCAGGACAGCCAGAACAACACAGAGAAACCCTGTATCAAAAAAAAAAAAAAAAAAGAAAAAAGCAAAAACCCTGTAATCGTGTGTGTGTGTGTGTGTGTGTGTGTGTGTGTGTGTGTGTGTGTGTGTGTGTTGTGGAGGTCAGGGGACAACTTGCAGGGGTCAGTCCTCTCCACTGTGTCAGTCCCAGGGATAGAACTTAGCTAGTCAGACTTAGTGGCACCTTTATCCACTAAATCTCCCCACCAGTCTAGCTTTGGCTTTTCTGTCTTCTTCTACTCCAGTGTCCCCAAGGTCCAGATGAAGTTTTCTAGTCTGGGTCTAACCTTGTTTCCAATAGTGTCTATCAACAATGTCACAAATTGGTCATGATGGGCAGGCCACATGGCCCTTGCCTCACCATCGCCACAGCTCCCCTGCCATCTCTGACAGCGTTTTATTCCAAGTACACGGGGATCCCTGCCCTTTGCTCTGACTTGGATGCCTTCCCCTTCTCTTTCCTACCTCCTGATCATTTGCAGCTCATTGCTGGAGAAGCAGTTCAGATGCTGCGTTTCCCTTCGTGCTTGCCCTGACTTGCTTCAGATTGAATAGTGAAAAGAGCTGGTGCCTGTGTAGCATGACTCATAAGCCCGAGACATTGTTCTCAGCATTTTAGGTGTATTAACCGATTTCCCTTGCATTATCAAAGCATTATAATGCTTACATTCCCCTGTATCCTAACGGTTTATTTACACACTTCTTCCTTAGAGACTCAGGGCTTCCTTAAGGGCACGTTCCACGTATCAGTTGTTTTTATGACCCAGCCTTTCACACAGGGTTTCATCTGTAGGAGGAACCTGGAAATGCTTCCTAACGCTGTTTTTAATGCAGTTCCTGATCACCTCATTCTTGTTTAGCATAGTGTGAAGTGTTTTTGATTGCATACACGGTGTGATGGACTGGCGTTATCCCGTATGAATGAGGAACAAAGGCATGATCAATGAAGGAAACTGGCGGGAGGAGCTGTTGTTGGTCCAGCCAGTGGAATCGACACAGCTCTTATTTCCTGCACTCATGTACCTTCTCTGTGCAAGGCATGAGGCATGCTTAGAGAATGGGACATGCAGTATGTGAGCAATGGCCAAGATAAGATGTGTTCATTGCCTTGCCTGGTTCAGGGTCTCAGCATTCACTCTGAGTCTGTTCGTCCAGGCCTTCCCTATGAAAGCCTTTAACCCCATGTTTGCCCATTGATTTTGATTCCCTCATGCCACTGGAGCAAACTAGTTGACTGAGCCCAAGAAGAGGGGTTCCAGGCAAAAGGATGTTTTGGCTTCTTAGATGGCATGGAGGGGACAGTCGATCATAGTCACTCTCTGTCTCTCTCCTTTCTCACGGTTAAGTATCCTGGCTGTGAGTGTGTCAGCATGGCTGAAAGGCTACACCTCAATCCTGGAACTTTCCACCATGCCTGCTTCTTCTGCTTGCAGCTGGTATTACTTCAGGCCTCCTTTGTTCTGTATTAGAACCACAGCTCTCAACTCATTCACTCCACCACCCCCGCCACAGCACACATGGCATATAGAATTCCATGCATAACATACTTCTATGGGCATGTCCAGATCTTCACATTCCTGCCTCATACTCCCACCCCCAAATATCCCTGGAAATAGAGCAAACAGCACCACATATGCTGTGAGGCATGTTGCTTGGAAAAGCAGTTACAAGCCTGGGGTTAGCTGCTAAGTGCAACCCTGCTAGCCAGGCTGGGATGGAGTTCTGTATTAGCCATTGCGACAGACTATATTCCAACCTGAGAAGCTTCCCAAAGAAAGTGCATGTGTTAGGATTCCTCAGAAAGCCGAATGACCTACAGACCTCCCTTGAAGTGGTGTTATCTCATCATTCTAAACTGGTCACTCATCCTGGGTCTGCAGATGCAGCCCTTCAGTTATGGGTGGCTTATGTGTGGCTGTGGAGATCCCTGTGCTTGGTGACTCCAAACTATTTCCTCAGAAGAGCGTGGAGAGAGGAATTTGCACCCACTCAGCGCTTCTCATCCCATGATATTCCTGCGGGATGATAGTAATAATTAAAAAGAGAAACTAGTGAGCTCGCCCACGCGTAGCTTCAAAATTGCACAGGAAGTTCAAAGTGCTTTTGGCATCACTCAGGCACGTGGAACCAGCCCCCTGGCTGAGTGAACTTCCCATTGTTTCACTGATCTGTCATTACTGTGCTCTCAGATTGGAACTAAAGAAGTGACCGGAGGCAGAATGGACCAAGAACCTTAGTGCTGCTAACATTTTGAGCCAGATAATTTTTCACTGTGGGTCCTCTGCTTTGTACCATGTTTCCCACACCCTTAGTTTTGCCTGCGAGGTGCCAGGATGCCAAATGTCCCATGGGAGACAAAATCACCCCAGCTGAGAACCGGTGGCTAGAAGCATGCTTCAAACCCCCTCCCTCCTCCAGGACGTCCCCTCTGCCGGGGCGTCTGAATGATGCTACATCATAGCAGCTTGCCTGTTCACTGCTGAGATCAAAGATGAAGCACATGCCTCCAGAACAGGAAGGACTCGGGAGTTCCTTGTCCATGGAATGTCAAAGCCTACAGAAATTAAAAACAAAAACACAAATTGTTTGATCTCAGCTTGTTGACATGTTTTCATGTTTTCTGCCTTTTCACTAATTTGTCCAAGTCATTTACAACATGGGTATCATCCCAAGAAGTCTTTTTAATGGCCTCAGTGTGTCTATAGAAATCCTCCTATGATAGTTTTTAGGGCATCGTTCTAAAGAATGCCATTCAAATGCTGCAGAAATAGGTCTCTGAGAAGGAGATAAGTAAAGAGGGGACATGGAAAGGGGTAGGGCCTTTGCCGGAATTCCTTTAGTGCATATCCCATTGGCAACTGGGTGGTTGAAGCTCCTGACAGCCTGTAATCACTAGGGGTTTGTAGCCTTGCCAGAGCAGAATAGAGCTGTGTCAGGCAGGCCCCTGGGACTCTAAGTTGCTCCCAGAGCTCCCTGACCACAAGGTATGAGCTCATACCTGGTAAGTCCCTCCTGGGTAACTATGAAGAACTCAAGAGCAGCTACAATATCTGTCCTGGTGGCCTCTGCAAGACATTCTGGCCTTTGATGTCACCCCATGTGCCTCATGACTGCCTGCCCTTTAAAAAGAAGCAGATGTGTGCTGGGGAGTTAAGAAATGATGGGCCGGGGGAGGGATGAGAGAGAAAGGGGCTGTTTGCAGGGGACACTCGAAATGTAGACATTTCATCTGTGAGGAGGCAAGACTTGGCCGATGTCTTGCTTCTGGGGAGACTGAGATGGCCTTGGCAGGACCTTCCACTTCCAGTCTTTGATGCAGCAACTTGGGCCTGTATGTTCTGTATTCTGTACTGAGTGCATTGACTTATAAGATTAAAGTCTTCTTGATATGTCCTTTCTTGGTTCATTTATTCCTACAATTGCTCTACCTGCTCCATGCCAGCTAGCAACAGCCCATGTCTGTAGTTACAACAGCCAGAAATATTCTCAGATGTTGTCATCCCCTCGGCAGCAAAATCAGCCTGTGGAGGACCAGTGGCTTAAAGACCTCTTCCCAGGTAGGCTGGTTGGATGGTGAGCCCAGCACAGGGCCTGTTGTGCCACTGGGGTGCTTGCTCTGAAGAGGCTAAGGACTCTAGGTAAGGACTCCAGGTGGGGGCAGTCTGCTGGTGTGATGAGTGTTTGAAGAAGATGTGGGGTGGGGTGGTCCCTGAAAGGTTCAGTGAGCCTTGAGGAGGGAGAGGGACTGGGAAACATGGCAAGGTATTTAGGTGGTGGGCAGAGGGAGAAGTGAGTTCATTGGTTTTCATTAGAATTCACTGGAGTCCCTCCATTTCAGGGGAAGTGATCTCCAGAGTCCCACTGTGAGGCCCCCTCAAGCCCTGCACACACACACACACACACACACACACACACACACACACACACACCCCTATGGTGCCTTCAGAGTGGGTCAGGTTCCTAGAACTTTGCAGGTAATTATTGACTAAGTAGGACGTTCACCTAGTCTGTTTTGTTCTGTTTGCTACAGGTGCTTACCTTACAGTCCAGGCAGGCCCCAGACTTGCTGTGTTGCCTAGGCTAGCCCTTTCACTCATGATCTACCAGATCCTACTTCATTAATGCTTAAAGTTCAAGCCTGCACCAAGTCTAGATTCACTGGCATCATTGCTTTTTTGTTTTTTCGCTTGCTTGTTTGTTTTTGGGGGTGGTAGAAGCCAGTACTGTATGTCTTTCTGAACTACTTTCCACCTTTTAAAGTAATTTTAATGTTATTTTTATTATGAAAGACATGTTGGTGCACTCTTTTAATCCCAGCCAAGCTCTGTGAGTTCAGGGTCAGCCTGGCCTAAGTAGAGTTTCAGGCCAACCAAGGCTATATCATAAGACCTTGTCTCAAAATAACAACAGCAACAATTATTATTTTATTTATTTTTTGAAGTTTTCTATCATGCATACAATGCATTTTAATTGTATCCAGCCTTCACTACTTCCCTTCATCTCCTCCCAAGACCCACTAATCCATAGCCCTCCAATTTAGGTTTTTTTTTTTTTTTTTTTTGGTTGGTTGGTTTTGGTTTTTTGGTTTGTTGGTTTTTGGTTTTTCTTGACAGTTTTCTCTGTGTAGCTTTGGAGGCTGTCCTGAAACTCGCTCTGTAGACCAGGCTGGCCTCGAACTCACAGAGATCTACCTGTCTTTGCCTCCAAGTGCTAGGCCCCACCTGGCCCATGTCATCTTTAAAAACCTTAATTATAATTTTTAGTAGCCTCCTGGATTCAATTAATGTTATCATTTGTGAATGGATTTAGGGCGATCCAATGGAACATGGGTAGCCTACCAGTAATTCTCCCTCTGTCAGCAACCATAGACTGCCAGTTTCTCAGTTAAGAGTGGGGCTTTGGGAGCCCCTTCCTCATCCGTGCTGAAATTCTGATTTTTTGTGCAGCGACTAAGGCTGATGTGGGGTGATGAGTCTGTCACCCATGTCATGTCCAGAAGATCATGTTTCATAACTCTCCTGCCCGCCCCCGGCTCCTTGTATTCTTTCTGCCCCCTTTTCTGAGCTGCCCCTGAGACTTAGATAGGGGGAGGCTGATGTAGATGAGGGAGCTACCACTAGCACTCAGTCACTTATTCCCAGTCCTTTGACCAGTTAAGAGTAGTCTCTGTATTGACTACTACATGCTGCAAAAAGAAGTTTCTTATCGGGGTTGAGAGCAGTACAGATCTATGGGTCTAAACACTAAGAAGGCAGTTTGACATATGGTCGTTTATTGAAACAACACCAGCATGTCCCCACATAGAGCCTTGGCCCTGGGCTTTTGACCAGGTTTATAGTTCTAGACATGAATTCCTACTGTGGAGCAGGCCTCAGATCCAATCAGAAGGTGGTTGCTTACCTTCATAACCGTCCTTGCCACTATTGTACCAGTGGGGACAACTTGCTTGGCATGTTAGCATTATAGTATGCAGTGTCCAGTACTGAATAAGACCATTACTCCCCACAGGGTCTCACTGAACCTAGAGCTCATGAATTTGGTTAGGTTGATAGGCAGTGAACTCCAGGAATCCACCTGTCTCTGCTCTCCCAGTGCTATAGTTGGCACTTTTCCATGAGTGCTGGGAATCCAAACTCAGGTCCTCATGCTTGCTGACAAAGCCTTTTCCCCCAGACCCTTTTCCATCTTAGAGGTTCTGCCCATCATTTCTCATTCAACAGGATGCTAGGATACTTGTTTAGACTTTCTGGCCTCCAAGTATTTAAGCTTTGTCTTACTCGTGGGAATCACAAATGCGGGATTGCTTTGGCAATCAACTTTCTGTTCCTCAGGCTTGGAGAAAAACTCTCAGTGTTGCTTAGCTGCATTGGTTTGCTAGATTTTCCTGCCAAAGGAGGGAGAACGCAGTGCTGAGGATTGCTTTAAGAGCTTGGAAAGAATGCCCCGGCGCACCCAGGGAGCTTACTGATGAGGCTGGCATCAGTTTTCTGTCCTGTGAAATGTTTGCACTCCAGGCTGGCCGCAGCTGAGGGTTTACAGAAGAGCTGCGTCTGAATGCTGCCCTTGCCCTGACCCATGCTCAAATCATTTGTTTTGCTTAGAACATGTATTTTGAGATAGCAACCAGATTAGTTCACATGCAGCCTTTAATTGCTGATTCAGTTAAAGAGAAAAAGAAAAATTTTGCTTGATAGGGCATGAGCTGAAATGGAGGGACTTGAAGTGGTCAGGACCTTTCTTAAAGAGGCCTTCCTCCTCCCCTGTTTATCTTTCATTATAAAAGCAGAACTACATGTACACGGTTAAATGTGGGAGCTGTGCTAGAGGAATAACAAGGCTTAACTTCTGAGATGTCATTACTCAAGTTTTTTACACACCCTTTTGGATTATTCTTCTGCTATATGCAGATAAATGGTGTATTTATAAAAACACACTTGATTTTTTAAAACAGTAATATAGCACTGGAGAGATGGCTCAGTGGCTAAGTGTGAACTGCTCTTACAGAGGACCCAAGTTCACTTCTCCACACCCACAACTGCCTGGAGCTCTAGCTCCAGGGCCACAGGACTCCTCTGACCTCTGCAGGCACTGGTACTTAAGCACACATGCATATGTGCACATTCACATGCAAAAATAAATCATAAAACATTAATATAGGGGCTGGAGAGATGGCTTAGCATTTCAAAGCACTGTCTGTTCTTTCAGAGGACCCAGGCTCGAGTCTCAACATCCACATGGTAGCTCACAACCATCTGTAATGTCATTTCCAGGGGATCTAATGCCACTCTCTGACCTCAGTGAGCACCAGGAGATTACTTAGTGCACAGACATACCTGCAGACACACACAGAGATCAAATAAAATAAACCTTGAAAACATATCACTATGTTTGTCTGTCAGTGCATAGTCATCCGCTTCCATCCTCACAATACAATGTATTTCACTGGATAGAATTAGTATAATTTACCTGGCTGTGGCTGCTTCACCCTTTCCCTAGGCTTGTGCTATTTTAAATAATGCTACAATAAGCATTCTTGCACAGCCATGCATGCATATCTGTAGACTCACTCTCCAGAACTGAAATTGCCAACCCAGAGGGTAAGTACATTATTAACTTTGAGAGACACTGCCAGGGTTCTTCTTGAAGGGGATGAGTGGGGCTGTGGTACAAAACTGTATAATTCCTGCTTTGGACAGACAGTATAAAATGCAAGTTTTCTTCAGCTAGAAAAACGCTACTCTTTAATACAGGAGAAATAAGCAAACATCACATAATGTAAGGGAACGTGGAGCACAAGTGGCATTTGGGAAGGCAGGACTTCTGGGCACCTTGACTTTCTTACCTTTCTCAATAAATAATGGGCAAGATGACCTGTTTAATCCTATTGAACGATTTTTTGCAAACCGATATAGCTGTACATCTGAGACTTAGGAGAAGTAGGAGCCAGAGGTAAGATTCTGGAAAGAGCTCTTGAGTTTCTAGGTCTCTTCACTGCACCAAATGTGGTAAGGCTTCAAGGCATGAAGCCTTTCCCAGCAGCAGGCAGACTGAGCAGCAGGCAGACTGAACAACTCCTGGGTCATGTCCATGCTCAGGAGACTGTAGGGCAAGTTGGTGGGCTCTGCATCCTTGCCTTTGCCCCATGAATGCCACCCACATTCCTTGGGTGCACAATTAATTAGAAGGCCTATGTGGGAGAGATTGGGAGAATTGTGGCTGCTTTTGAAAATTCTCTTGGAAATTGTTTCTGGTAGAATTGTGATCAAAAGAAGAATTCTCTGGAAAGGAATGAGTTACAAGCTGTGTTTCTCTGGAGCCTCCCACCGTCCCTTACAGACACTTACCGAGGGAAGGCAGTCTGTACTCCGTACCAGAGTGGGCAGTGTTTCTGTTTTGCTTCTTCCTTCTGTGCAGATAGCCACCCTGACCTGGTTCCTTTGAGACCTGGTTCCTTTGAGGTTGGTGTCCTGTCCCGTGCTGTACAGAGAACCAAAGAACAGATGCCTCTGGTGTAGCATTCCCTTGTACTTTTACAACTTCAAGAAGCAGCATTGTGACTGGCTGTTGTTAATTCCCTGAGAAGGAAAATGGATTAAGGTTTATTCCGTGGGCTGGCAAAATGGCTCAGTGGGCAAAGGCGTTTGCCGTGCAAGCTGGATGACTTGAGTTTGGCTCTGGAACCCATGTAAAGGTATAAGGGGAGAATTTACTTAAGGTCTTTCAGAAAGTGTGATTTCCACACATATGTCATAACGCACACGTGTCCCCGACACATAATAAACGAAAGTTTAAGAAAATATGTATTCTATCCACTCACAATTTTTTCTTTTTGAAGACAAGGTCTCACCGTGTAGCCCTGGCTGGCCTGGAGCTGAAAGACCCCCTACTTCTGCCTCCTGAGTACTGGGATTAAAGGCAGGCATCAACCTGACTAGCACGCCCAACTTAAATTTAAAAATTTAAGTTAGTATGTACGTGTGGCGTGCATGTGTGTACCATGTTGTGTATATGGAGGTCATAGGACAACTTGTAGGAGTCATTCTCCTTCTACCATGTGGGTCTGGAAGATTGAACTCAGGCCTTAGCAGCCAGCACTTCACCCACTGAGCCATCTTGCCAAGACCCAACTGCCAACGTTTTTATTTGGAGAACTTTTGAACCCAAGTAGTGTATGTCCATGACACACTCCGCCCTTCAGTTTGTCAGTTGTAAACATTTTGCTACACTGCTTTCTCAGATGCTGCTGTGCCAGGCCAGGGAACAAGCTCTCCCAACCTCTGGGCATTCCCCCAAGGTCTGAGGAAATGGAATGGATACATTGTGATATTTTACTCATACATATTTCATCATGTAACTTCCCAGAACAAGGGTGCTCCCTTCACAACGTCCTTAGCATATCCAGGAAGTCCAACGTTACATGAAGGATGTAGGTCAGTTGTCTTGTAGAATTCTCCACATTCTGCGTTTATTATGTTGTTTCTTTCAGATTAGATTCAAGCCAAATGTTTTTACATATTTTTTGTCAAGAAGATCAGAGGGAAAAGCCATCATGGTGGTACACACTTACTATCTCAGCACTTGGGAGACAGCAGCGGGGCCATGAGTTCTAGGCCAGCCAGAGCTACATAGGTAGATAGACCCTGGAGGCAATGTGTATTTCCCGCCTGGTGCGATCCTTCATCTGGTTTCCGTTGCTCCCTCACACATCGGTTCCAGTCCCCCCCCTCCCCCCGCCCCCAGTATCACTTTGGACTCATGGTTTGTTGTTGTTATTCAGTTGCTATAGCCCATTAACTTCAGTATATTTTTATTGCTCTAATTATCTCAGATTGGTCAGAGTCTTTTCAGGATGGCCCTTGAGCCTTTTATTTACTTGTCTCCAGCAGTCTTGAAGCACGTTTCTGGCACCCAGAGAGAGGTTCTTGTCGTGTCCCGAGCCTGGGAATCAACTCTTTCTCTGTGGTCTGTCGAACCAGTTTTTAATGGGAATTTCATATGAAGGAGGCTCATTGCTAGGTTGTCGCTGCTTCCAGACACAGGAGAAAGTGCCAAGAAAATGAAATATTTTCTCAGATCTTAAACCCATCCTGAGATGTCCAGTTCAGAACTAGTACCCCAGGGGCTCTCCTTGCTCTCCATTCTGTATTTGTGCTCCTTGTGCCATGAAGAGAACCTTGAACAACGTCCGCCAGTAACCCTACCAGATAAAGTGCAAGACTCCATTTAGCTCTTTGTGCTAAATGTCATGTAAATCTAAAAGCAAGCATTAGAGTGGTGTCTACACATACACACATTCTCTCTCTCTCTCTCTCTCTCTCTCTCTCTCTCTCTCTCTCTCTCTCTCTCTCTCTCTCTCTCTCTCCACACACACACACACACACACCAATATGCTGGTATGCTAAGAGAAATTTCACTTCTTCTGCTAGATGTGGCCGTATGTGTCGGTCCCTGTGTGTGGGGGCTGTTCTTTGGTGACCAGAGGAAACGTGTTAGAAGCAATCCCCCACTTAGTCTGTTAATTTTCTGAGTAGCTGTTTTGTTTTTATAAAGACAAATACTAGATGGTAGTCTATCCTGCAGGACAGTTGGAGTAAATTGGGCAAGCACTTCAGGTAGAGTGAAGCTGTCTGGTGGGGTTTGGATGGTCTCTTCAGTCATCCTTGATGAACTGACTGTCATGGCCCTAGCGGAGCTGGGATGCTGGTGAGGGAGTGTGACTGAGTGGGGAAATGGCTTCTCGGAGGGTCGGAATGCAGCTGCTGTTTTGTGTTTGAGTAATTTAGGTTTCTCTTTCCTCCTCTTGCCTAAGTGTTACAGGGAACCAATTTTTATCTTTTGAATAAACATTTCAGGGAAGTTAACTTTTCACATTCTTGCTCTTTATTTGACGTTTAGGAGCTCTTACAAGCAATTAAAACCCAAACCAAAAATCGCCTAAACTCCAAGTGACCTCATAGGAGACTGCCCCGTGTCTCTGAGCTCAGCTCTTTTGGTGATTTAGGGAGTGCCTTTATCCTCTTCCACTGGACGCTTCCAGCCATCAGGCCATGTGGCTATCTGTCTACATCTAAACAGGTCCTGTTAAATATGGCTTGGGGTCAGTTGAGTGTGGTGGTACTTTAATCACAGCACTTGGAGGCAGAAGCAGGTGCATCTCTATGAGTTCAAGGCCAGCTTAGTCTACTTAAGCAAGCTCCAGGACAGTCTGGTTACATGAGACCCAGGGACTGGGGGACCACTTTCAGAAGTTCTCATCTTAAAAGCATAGTGGGGATGAGGCACTGCATCTGAACATATTTCCTGGAATAATTTGGTCCTTTTCCTGAGTGACAATTTTTCTTTGTTCAAAACAAAACAAACAAGAAAGAAAAAGAAAGAAAGAAAGAAAGAAACGAAACTTGCCCAGTCCCCTTGGAGAGGACTGATGGATCCTGGTTGCTTTTCCTCCCTCTCACTTCCCAGTCATGGGTTGAATGACTGTGTGCTGTGTGTGCTCCCAGCTTCTAGAAGCTTCTGCTCAGAATTACATGGTATAAAACGGAGCAGACCTTGTGTGTGGGGGCCATGGGATGACACAGCGGGTTAAGGTGCAGCCTGATGACCCAACCCGTGGAAGGGGAGAACTGGCGCCACAAAATTGCCCTCTGACCTTCACATGTGCCCCTGCCCCCAGTAATAATGAAGAAAAAAGTAGAGTTTAAAAGTGTTCGGTCTCTTTCAACAAGAAAGAAAACAGACTGCCTAGCTCTGATCCTGGTTTCCGGTGGACTCTTAGAGATACATTATTTATGGTGTGATTAAAGGAATAGTAGGCTGGTGAGATGGTTCAGTGGGTAAAGGCACCTACAGCCAAGCCTGAAGACCCGTGTTCAAAACCTAGAAGCCACATGGTGGAACAAGAGAACAGACACTTAAAGTTGTCCTCTGATTCCCACACAAGCACCATGGTGTATATACACACACCACACACACACACACACACACACACACACACACACACACACACGCCATTTTTTTAAGCAAAGGAAGGAGCTTGTTATATGGCGTTGTTACTTCACTTAAAGCTTAAGCCAAAATCAAGTAAAAGTCAAGCAAGTGTCAACTGAGTCATTACTCTACCTTAGAATATTGATGATGATCCTTTCTGGCCCAATAGACAGGGTCAGTTTTTCCCCAGAGATGACAAACTTTTTTCGTGTGTGATAAAGATTTGTGTATAGATTTAGCTGTTGGGTGGTGTTAGCTCTTGGATCATTATGAACCTGTTTTGAAGATGAGAAACTGAACGGAAGCCTGCTTGAATCTGTTTGAGGCTGGCCCTGCAGGATAAACCTATGTGCCCACGGCTCTCCACAAGGATTGCATCATGGCTTGCAACCTCAGTAGCCTTGAGATGAATTCATACCCTCTGCTCATGATTTTTCCATGTCCAAAGATGTAAGGATCCTTAAAATCTATAGAGTTACCACAGTTTCTGGTTGGTTCTCCAGTGTAGTTAAAAGGGGCCGGGAGTTCCACAAAAGCATGAGGTAGCCTGTCCTGTATAAAACATCAGCCTGGGAAACCCCACTGACAAACCGAGTGCACACTCCAGTCAGGCCAGCGCTTAGGAGGCTGAGTCAGGAGGGTCAGGGCTCAGAGGCCTTGTCTCTTAAAAACAACGAACTCACCAAAATAAAGAAAACAAACCTCCCTCCCAAAACAAAGATACCACTGCTCCCCAAAAGGAGAAAACGAAACAATAATAAGGGGTTGGCTTGGTGGTTAAGAGTACTGACTGCTCTTCTAGAGGACCTAGGTTCAATTCCTAGCACCTACATGGCAGTTCACACTTGTCTGTAACTCTAAGATCTGACACCCTCACACAGACATGCACACAGGCAAAACACTAATGCTCACAAAATAAAAATAAGTAAGTTTAAAAAATAAAAAGAAACAATAATAAACAAAAAAGAAATTAGCAGAGTAGCCAGCCAACCAGCATCGCTGGTATCTCTCTTGTCAGGGATGGGTTCCCCTTCTTAGGGAAATCCCGTGCTCCTGCGGAAGCTGTGGCTGGACTCCATAAGCTTTAATTAGCCAGTGTCTACCTTGGTTCATGTGAACTTGACCACCCAGAGGCAGGGCAGGCTCAGTCCTGGAAATGTGAATTGCAAGAGAAAGCCAAGTACTTAGCAAGATCTGTGGAGCTGTATTTCCCATCTGGTAGGTTCCCACCGGAGACCCTGTCCTACAGTGACTTTGGATTCTTCAGAAGACGAACCCACTCAGAGTCCCAAACTTCCCTGGAACATCTCATGTATTCATAAAGCCAGAGCCTTCGGCTGTCCATCTGCTGCTGGTCAGGGTTTGAGGCCTTCCCATTCCTCAGCCATCATGGAGAAAGAACTTGGCAGATCTGCATCTCTCCGAGAAGCAGCTTCGAAGCTGTCTGCCTCTATGACAGGAATCATTTTCTCTGATTTTCATTGAGCTCTCTGGCTCGCTGGATAGATCTGTTGTAACACACACATTCCTCCTGCCAAGGTATACAGTCTGTAGGCGCAGAGGCTTGTTTTATGATTTTCCCCCTAAACTTAATTTATTCTACATATCCCATGGCAGAGCTAAACATTTGTGGGTATTTTGGCTGCCAGGAACTGGTGGTGGATCCGAAGGGACCAGGCCTGTACTTGCTGAAGAATGAGAGGATTGCTCCCTTCTGGGACATATTTTCAGAAAGAAAGAAACAGACAGACAGACAGAGACTAATTCAACAAAGCTTATGGGATCTGGGGGAATTCTATCCCAGTTTCAATCCTGAGGTAACAGGCAAGCTTTCACTAGCTGTTGAGAAGCTGTCTTGGAATAGGTAGAGAATGGGTCACTTTCCTGCTCTTGACCTCAGAGAGTGAGCTCCAGGTACCACACACCCTGAAGCCCTAGTGCAGAGTCAGACCCGGGGTAGTCAGCAGAAGCCTCTCCTGTTCTTTCAGCATAGAACACACCTTCAGTTCTTGAAAGACCGCTCAGGTGAGCATGGGAGTACTGAAATCTTGTGGGACTCAAAACTCCCTCTGCACAGGGTCCCTTCTCTCAGGGACTCGCTGGCACAAGGACTTTTCAAACCCTCGAAAAGCTTTCCTGGGAACAGTGAGGTGTAAGTGGGCAAACAGGGGGGTTGCAAATTCGAGGCCAGCCCCGGTCACTTAGCAAGTTTCCTTCTCAAAAGTTCAAGGCCAGCCCCAGACACTTAGCAAGTTTCCTTCTCAAAAGTTCAAGGGGCTTGACAGATGGCTCAGAGCACCTCTGCTCTTGAAGGGGACAGTCTCAGCACCCACATGACAGTCTAGAACTGTTTGTGACTCCTGTCCCAGGGGATCTGATGTCATCTTCTGACCTCCTCTGGCACCAGGCATACATGTGGTGCACATAAATACATGCACACAAGATAGTCATACATGTAAGATAAAAAATAGAGCTGGGTGGTGGTGGCACATGCCTTTAGTCCCTGTGTTAAACATTATTAGTGAAACTATTTCCTGCTCCATGTGTGCTAGGGATAATTCCAAGCCTTGGGGTGGGTGGACACAGATAGGTTTGGCATAGCCTCAGATGTCCATAACCCCACTCTACCCAGGGCTTCCTCCCCTCCTTCTCTTCCCCACTCACCCCCAAATCCTGCTTTCTGTTCCACACACTTCCAACTTAGATGCCAACTCTAAGCTCCAGGAGCCCACTGAAGGGAGAAAAGAGGTGGGACTTTTGCCCCTCAAACCTTTTGGACTTCAAGTAGAATGGTCTGCATATTCCCTCCTAGATTTTTCTGGAGGCAGAGAGAACAAACAGGGAAGTGCTGGGGAACAAGACAGAGCTGTGGGCAGGAGGGACCCTGGCCTGCTTCCTGACAGGGGTGACCTGACAATGGCTGTGGTGGCGATCAGTGATGTGGGGAGGCCATATTGGGTTGTCCGAGGCTGGAGGCAGAACTCAGACTGAGCCTGCTTCATTCCCTGGCCAGGCTGGCAGATCCTTCTTCCCTTCACTGCAGCTGGCGCGGGGCCTTGGGAGTTGGAGGCAGAGGGATTGGCTCCCCTGCCTGGACTACAGCATGCTTTTTCCACTCTGTATTTCCAAGTCTGCCTCTATCACCAGCAAATCTTCATTTCATTCTCATCCAGAGAACTCAGCAATCTCTCCCTAGTTCAGCAAGGCAACTCCTGTGCCTTCTGCAGGCAACAGGGGCCAGACCAAACTCAGCTCTCCTGGATTTTTGTTTTTTGTTTTTTTGTTTGTTTGTTTTTGTTTTGTTTTTTTTTACATTAAGCCTCTATTTAGGGTCAACATTGCTTCTTTCAGATAAATTTGATATTTTAGAAAGAGTCTTTAAGCAAAGCAAATGAGAGTAGGGGTCCTGGTGCACACTGTGTGTGACTGTGCCAGGTAACTGGGGCACTAGCGTGGCGGGCAGCATCTGGATTTTGCATCTATCGGGTTTAAGCGGCACAGCAAGCCAATGAGGAATGATGATTTCCCCAGATGATGGGCTTGTGTGTGTGTGTGGGGGGGGCACATAGAGG
Source organism: Cricetiscus sungorus (assembly GCA_030556225.1). NCBI lineage: Eukaryota > Metazoa > Chordata > Mammalia > Rodentia > Cricetidae > Cricetiscus > Cricetiscus sungorus. The sequence goes on along the minus strand of JANBXA010000069.1, from coordinate 54,059,436 downwards.
CATGGTGGTGGGGGTAGGGGGAGAACTTTCAGGGAAGTGAAAAGATATCAAAGCCTGGTGACTTCACCCCTCTGTCCTCCAGCCTGTTATGGAGTGGGGGATAAGGGGACCCTACTGTTGTTCATTTTATTTGAATTTTTAACAGATTAATTTTATGTGCGTGAGAGTTTTGTCTGTATATATGTATGTACACCAGCTGCATGCCTGGTACCTGCAGAAGTCAGAAGAGGTGTCAGGGCCTCTGGGACTGGAGTTATGGATGGCTGTGAGCCACCATGTGGAAACTGGAAACTGAACCCAGGTCCTCTGCAAAAGTAGCCACTGTCCTTATCCACTGAGCCGTCGCTCCCAGCTTCCCAAGCACTCCTTCTTCTGCAGGGCCCTGCACAGGGCTTACTCAGCCCACCTCCCTGCCTGTTGGCATTGCCATCTCAGCTTGAGAGCCAGGAGCACAGGGGTCTCTGTTGCTCAACCAAGCACAGAACTCCAGGGAGCCAGAGCCCCTCATTTCCACCAAAATTCCCTGCTTTTGGACACAGGACTCTATTGGGTGGTCCAGAGAGCAGCCTAAAATGTGTTGACATTTAACAGTTTGGTTCTGCTGAAGGCTGACAGGATTATTGTGCTCTTTAAAATGGCCAGCGTGTCCCAGAAAGCCAGCGTTCCTCATGGAGAACTCATTTGTGTGTGGTTTCTGCTCAGAAGGCCACAGCACTTTGTTTGCTAAGCAACTGATTCACGGCAATATCCAAGGTCTGATCCACTGGGACATGCCTCTCATGGAGGAGAAAATTGCTTCTATTTCAGTCTCAGAAACTGTTTACTGCCCATGTGGGTTCGGTGGCACCCATGGCTTCTGAATCCAACCTATGGGAAGGTGCTGGCACACCTGACCTGGACCTTTGCTTAACACTGAAGTTGGGGACCTGCTGTGCCTGCCACTGGATGTCCTCCTCGCTGTCACATGTTGAGACCATATTGGGCTGGGATGTAGTTGAGGGGTAGAGCAAGCACACCCTTATAATATGTGCAAGGCTCTGTGTCCACTCCCAACATCACAACAGAATCCACCTTGGGAGTGTGCTGTAAAAGGCAAGCATTGATTGTTTGTTTGTTGAGGAGTGATCTTTCTAGATAGTCCTGGCTGACCTGCTACTCACTATGTAGCCCAGGTTGACTGAACTCATGCCTGTCCTACTGTGCCAGTCCCCTTGAGTTGCTGGGATTATAGGCATGTGCCAACGTATCTGTTTGTTCTTAACTGACTATTCATTTTGTCTGTAGAAGAAGCCCCAGCCTTTCTTCCCTCCTCTCTCAGCGTTAGGGTGGCACACCTTGGAGACAGAGCTGTCTGGAGGAGGATCTACAACTGGGGGACATACAGGAATAGTTTTTCTTGGCAAGTAGGGGTTTGTTCACAGCCACCTTCCCATGGAGCCACAGTCAGAGAGGCAGACTGATTGTTCTCACATCTGCATGCATATGGCATGCAAATTGTATTTCGGCTTATATTTTTAAAAGTACTGCATTTCTAGGCCTTGTGCTTGGCACGGAGTAAATTGGTCCTGGGTCTAATTTGCTCTGACATCTTAGGCAAATCATCTTGCACCCCCAGCATGAGGAAGTGTCTTCCTTAGAGCCCCAGGCATGCAGAAGAATAATATAGTGGTTCCTCATATCTGAAGTTTTGCCTTCCATAAGTTTCAGTTACCCACAATCTAAAAACATTACACGGAGAATTCTAAAAAGAAACAGCTGGTAGATTTTAAACTGCAGGCTGCTCTGAAGTTGTATGATGACATTTTGTACGATCTCATCTGTTATCCTGCATATCCATATTGTGTGTGCTACCCTCTCATTAGCCTCTTCGTAATCCTCTTTGTTAACAGGCAAATTGAGGGATAGCCATGCTTTTGTTTAAATAACCCTTACTTTAGTTCATAATTGTCCCAAAGCACAACAGTAGTAATTCAGATATGCCAAGGAGAAGCCTCATGGTGCTTCTTTTAAGTGAAAAGGTGAAAATTTTGTTAATAAAGGAAAGAAAAAACAAACTCCAACGTTGCTAAGATATCATGTGTGTGAGTCTTACACTTAGGAAATTTTGAAGGGAAAAGAAATGTGTACTAGCTATGCTTTTGAACCTGAGATCACAAAACTGTGAACAAAGCATGTGATAAGTTATTAGTTAAGATGGAAAGGGCATTACATTTGTATACAAAAAGAAAAATATAGTAAGAAACCTCCTAGTATACATAGGGCTTGGTGTGCTTGGGCTGTGCCTGCAGTGGATGGGGGAGAAGGCTGCTGTAAGGGGAAGGCCTTTGAGAGCTCCCAGAGTGCTGGTAGTTTGGGTTTTCTTCCCTGCTGTGTGAAGCAAGGAGCTTCTCCCTGCAAGGACATGCCACACATCTGGCCTAGGGTCTGTCTCAGGAGTTGTTTATAAGAAACAGAAATTCACCTCGGCTGGCATAAGCAGATTGGGTTAGACTCATAGTTGTTAATCCCACGGGTACCCAGATCCAGGAAATGGAGTGCAGCTGGGACATAGCAGGACCAGACACCAGGTCTGGTTTCGGAAGGCTTTGACCCTGTTGGGGCTGCAGTCTCTGTCCTTTGCTCCTCTCTGTTCCCTTCTTCTCCAAGGTCTTGATGCCACCCCTCCCTCCTGCTGTTTCCTCTCTGTTGTCTCTGACCCAACAAAATATTCCTGCCCACCCTTGCAGTGTTTGTCCTGTCTTCCTCTTTCCATCATCTGTAGCATCTCTCCCTTGCTCCTATCCCTACTACACATAGGAAATGATCACTTTTTGGAGATAAAGGAACAAAGTATCTAGCTGCCAGAAGCCAAGAGCTTGAAGGGAGAGGTTGTCCCAAGGACTAAGAGGTTCCATGTGGTGTCCCCTGGTAGCCTGAATACCTCTGGTTATTTTTCTTTTAAGATGTATTTATTTTTGTTGTATGTGTTTGAGTGCTTTGCCTGCATTTATATATATATATATGCATCACTGGCAGTCAGAGAGGGTGCTGAACCACTTAGAACTGGAATCACACACAATTAATTGTGAGCACCATGTGCATGCTGGGAAATGAAGCCTGAGCCATCTCTCCATTCCCCACACCTCTAATCTTACTGAATTTGTCTTTGTATCCAGGTCTGCATTCCTAGGAGAGAGAATGATCACATTTTAGGCCAAGTGTCCCTATGTGTCTGCTTTAGTCACCTATGGCCTGGGGCTAGAGCTCAGGAAAGAAGGGAGGTGCTGGGCTTTCAGCTGCTGGAGGTGTGAGTAGGGGCAGGAAGGGTACCTCATATAGAGTGACTAAAGAGGAAACTGGCTTGCATACTTATTAGATAGGCTCTGCTCTTCTCCTTTAAAGGCTGAGAACCCCTTCTTAATCTCTCTGCATCCTAAAAATGGTACTTGTCCATCCAAGTTATCCAGTCCTCCTCCTGTCACCTTTATCCTAAACAGAGAAGTTAACTAGGAGCAACTGGCTACTTGTGTTTTCTTTCTCTGCAACTGTGTGTGGGGGGGTGGGGGTGGGGGGCTTTGAGCTAGCTGTTTAGAGGTAATGCACACACTAATACTGCATTGTAAAAATGGCTTTCCGGCCCAAGACTCAAACGTTTGTGTTTTAATGGAAACGCCCATCTAAATTTCCTGCTTGATTTTTTTTCTTAATGGCAAGGCATGAACCTGGCAAATGCTATTATTTGCATCAGTGCCTTTTAGAGATTAAAAACAACACAACTCAGAAATTGGAAGTAAATTGTTGGTGGTTGACATCCTTTTGAGAGTGACAGGGACTTCAGACAACTTCTGCTTCATTACTATACTAGGGTTTCATCGTTGATCTTCCTCATACTCTGTTCAATGATGGCATTACTTAGCAAAAAGAGAAAAATAAATTGATGTTTCTTTGTGAGAAGAGGGGAGTGCAACAGCACATTCCATGCTCACTCCCATATTTATTTCTGTATTTCGTATACCGCTCTTTTTCCCTTATTCTACATGAATCCTTTGGATGCATCAATTCAAGGACATATGTTTGTGGCTCACACACATCTGTCTTGAATTTCATCTTTTCCACCCTGTCTTCTAGTTTCCAAACAATTTACCTCCCTCTTTTTCTCCCTGCTGTTCCTTATTTCATTGTGCTATGGAATCCTTTCAAGGGCTGGTAGACGGGAACAATGCAGGCCGCAGTCTGTTTCTATATAAAGGCATCTTGGGACGTGGCGATCACAGCTAGCCCATGGCAGGATGGCTGATGCAGTTTTCAGAGCTGAGGAGGCAGGAGGCAGGCATCTAGCATGCTGGCTTCCCAGTGAGGTGATGTTACCATCTTGGACCTATCCAGTCCAGTTTATGGAGGGCTGTCCCATGCCAGGCTCCTTGCAGACCCAGTACTTTGATCTCCTTCCCACCAGACTGGAAATTTCTCACATCATTGTAAAGGCTTCCTCTCCTTGTCATTTGGCCCTGGCTCAGTGGGGACTTCCTGAAGCAGGAAAGTGGTAACAAGGGATTTATAACTGGGCACTCTCAAAGTTCTGCCAAGAAAACAGATCTCTGTAAGCAGCCAGAGAGGGGAGAGGGGACAGATTTTATCCCCTGATGAAATAACAATCAAGAGGGAAATTGGAAAGAGTGCTGCGCTGAGTGCTAATGGCTCCACCGTGGGACAGGTATGGGTTGCGCTGAAATGATAAACATCACTACCATTCACACAAACCACACTTCCTGCTCTTATTTTCATTTTGGAGAGCCAGCATGGAAAAGCTGGGCCTGCTGGCTTGTAATTTATAGCATTTGGTTTAGGAGGCGTTATGCAATCACATTCCTGATCTGCTGGAAGCCGCACAACTTTCTGAGGCTATCTGCTCTGCTCGATTTCTGTTTTGGATTGCAGCTTAGTGGGTAGCTGTTTAGGAGCCATGATGAGTGTGTGAAACACAACAGTGGCTCCCTCCAGTCTCGTGCTTGTGGAATCACATGTGAGCACACTCAGTTGGCCGGAGGCAGTCATCTCCATGTTTCTTACAATACCTTCCACAGAAGGCATTGCAGACAGAGGGTTTGCATCTCTGCAGGCGCCCATTCAGTGGGCTGAAATGGGCTTTTGGTTGCAAGCCCTGCATGGTGCTGGGCACATTCTGGAAGGATGGGATTCCCTCTTGCTGTCGACTTGGTGGGTCACATCTAAAAACCCTCACCTCCGTTTATCCAGTCAGTGTCTCTTTCTCATCCGTGGTGGATAGGCTGATGGGGAACAGTGTGTAAGAAATGCGCCCTGCAAGTGCTGTTCTCTTTGAAGGTTCGTAGCAGGTCAGCCTGCAGCTGTGAGGCCCTAGCCTGTCGGCCTGGTGAGAACTGAGGAATCTGGAAGAACCCTGTTGTCCTGTCCCCTGGGCCAGCACTGTTTCTGAGAGGAAACAGATGGGTGTCTGTTTTCAGACACAGAAGGTTTCTTGGTATGATTTATTTTTCAATTTAAAATGCTAACAGGGGGCTGGAGAGATGGCTCGGTAGTTAAGAGCACTGGCTGCCCTTCTAGAAGACAAAGGTTTGATTCCCAGCCTCCCATATTGTATCTCACAATTATCCCCAACTCTGGTTCCAGGAATCTGATGCCTTCTGGCCCTTGGGCACACATGTGTTTTTTAGACGTACATGCTGTCAAAACACCCATACACATAAAATAAAAGTAAATTAAATCTTAAAAACAAAACCAAACAAACAAACAAAAAACGATAACTAACAGAGAAGCATCACTGACCCATTTTCTTTGCAAAGCCTTTTTTCTGCTCTGGTAAATGATTGCTTTCTACCTACTAAGGAGCTACAAGGGTGGGATCAATTGGGGTAAATTGGTTCCATCCACCTCTTTCCAGATAAAGGAGAACAGGTAGGAAGTAACCTCGTCTGGACAAGCAGATCCCCAAATCTGCAAGGCATGGTCCTTCTTCAAAATGGTGTCCCATCATTCCTAGACTTCCTGGCACCCCCTGCCCTTTGATTTTTGTTGTTGTTGTTGTTGTTTGGGATTTTTTTTTTGTTTGTTGGTTTGGTGGGTTTTTTTGTTTTTTTGTTTTTTTGGTTTTTTTTTTTGAGACAGGGTTTCTTTGTATTGCTTTGAAGCCTGCCCTGGAACTAGGTCTGTAGACCAGGCTGGCCTCAAACTCACAGAGATCCGCCTGCCTCTGCCTCCTGAGTGCTGGGATCAAAGGTGTGCGCCACAAACCACCTGGCAGCCTTTAATTTTTTGAGACAGGGTCTCCCTGTGTAGCCCTGGCTGTCCTGGAACTCACTCTGTGGACCAGACTGGCCTTGAACTCAGAGATCCGCCAGCCTCTGTCTCCCAAGTGCTGGGATTAAAGGTGTGCGCCACCTTACCATTCTTCTGGCCTTCTCTTGTTTTAACCTTGTGGCCCCTGTCAGGATCTGGTATAGAAAATCTCCTCTAGGTTATGACACTAACTGTGGATTGAAAACAGGTGACATGTCATTTAAAGAAGGGTACAGACCAAGGTCTTGGTGTCTAAGCGAAAGGGTAAAAACTGCTTTGTGTGAGTGTAGGGAAATAAAAACATTCTCCCAGTTCTATCTGCAGAGCCGTAGTGATATAAGCCACAGAAACTCTATTCCCCACTAGACGTGACTGCCTTTGAGGTTGGGATGCCTGTCCCACAGATTGCCTATTTGTTCTGATGTCAGAGGAAATTCACAGCCATTTCTTAGCTCTTCCAGCCTGTTATTAAAAGGGTGTTTCAAACCACTCTGCCCAGTGGAGGTTTTGGGACCAGATGGGCTGTAGGCAATCCCTCTGTCAGCTTGTGGGAACTGTAGCATGGGGAAGCCTGGACACTTCCCCTAGGCTGCATCTGCGGTGCTGGCAGGGAATATCCTGGAAGCCATATGCCCCTTTGTAGTCTTAGAACACTGAGACTCCCCAGTCATCCAGTCATTCAGGCAGGAAATCCAACAGCTTTGGTAAACGCGCCCCCCCCCCCCCACTTTAAATGGTGCTGGAAATGATGCAGTATTCCAAGCATTAGGCACCCGGTGTTCCACACCAGCCCTGACTAGAGGATTTCAGAGGGGTTTTGAATTCTAGCATTTTGATTTTATTTTTTCCCTGAGAAAGGTTTTCCTATATTGCCCTGGCTGCCCTGAAACTTGCTTTGTAGACCAGGATGGATGGCCTCAAACTCACAGAGATCTGCCTATCTTTGCCTCCTAAGTACTGGAATCAAAGGCATGTACCACCATGGCCTAGCAAATTTTAGCACTTTTTAGTGGTGGTGCATGCCTTTAATGCCAGCACTCTGGAGGCAGAGTTCGAGGTCAGCCTGGTCTAAAAAGCGAGTTCCAGGACAGCCAAGGCTGTTAGAGAAACCCTGCCTTAAATAAATAAATAAATAAATAACATACATACATACATACATAAATAATAAAGGAGGGGGGCGGCTTGGAGCAGGATGTAAGGTCCAGCAGTTGCTAAGGATAGTGTACAGCCCTTGCCAGCACCTTGGCCTAAGGCGTGACTATGGAAGCAAAGGACGAAGAGATAGAAGTAGCACCTGAGGTTTCACCTTCTCTACCTGTAGTGGATTGTTGTAGAAAAGTGTCTTGCAAGAAAAGCAAAGTTTTGAGACTTTGGTGCTTTCACCCTGGCAGAGAGGACCTGGTGTCACCCTGTCTGTGTGTCTGAAGGAATCCCAAGTGGATACAAGGCCTAAGAGGTTGTGTCCTTCCTTCCCTCCCCACCAGACTGGGAGCCTGTTGCCGACATAGGTGCCAGGCCAAGCTTGGAGAGTACATCATGTTTTTCCAGTTATGGTCTGTGAAAAGTGGCTGTATTCTTTTGTGACGTCAGCAATTCCCTCCCTCCATCCTCTCTGTCTACCTCCCTCCCCCACCCCCCTTTTGGTGGTTCCGGGGATAGAACCCAGAGCCTTATGCTGGCCAAGCAAGTGTTCTACCACCGAGGTACATTCCCACTTTTCTCACCGTTCTTTCTGGCCGTTATGGAGTTCTTCCTGTGTACGGAGCTCTACTCTAAAATCCTAATCCTCACGGTATGGTGTGAGGCAATATTATCATCCCTATTTTTCTCTGAGGAAACTGAGGCTCTGAGAGATGATGCAACAGATGCAAAGATCACCCACCTTGTGTATCACAGGGGCAAGATTTGGGCCCAGGCAGCCCAGAACTCATCCACTCCAGAACACATCCCTGACCATTTTGATTCCCTACTGCCCTCCCACAAACAGGGTGCTGACTAAAAGGTTTGGCTGGCTGCTAAGGACCCTTCATCTGTTTCCAGTGGAGGTGCTCATGTGCAGGTGATTTATTTAACATTTGGAGTTCTTCCCGTTGTAGTCAATTAAGTCAGTCTTCCTTCTTGTCTCTGGCTTGTTTCTCTAGCAGGTGGCACCAGCAGTTTTATGTTGTATGTATACGTAGTCAATCACAGCCCCACATAATCTTATTATATACTGGAGACTGGGGCGGGAAGATAGCCTGGGCTACACAGAGAGTTCCCAGTCAGCCTGGATTACCCAATGAGACGCTGGGGCCCTTCTCCTCCTCCCTCCAGATCCTGCGCTATAATTGTGCAGTGGGGGCTGTTGAGTTCTCATAAGGCCTGGCCCGTGCATCTTTTTCTTGGTCTTGCATGCTGCCTTGTTCTCTGGGCCAGCTCCAGGCAAAGGAAGGATGGGGATGGGTAGGGTTTAGGGGCAAAGGCATTATTAGGTGAAGGCGGAGGAGGCCTGATCCCACTGGTATTTGAAACAAATCATTTATGTGTGATTCAGAGAATGTTCCCCACAAGGAATTAGGGGGACACTGGATCATGAAGCCATTTAAACAGCCTGATGGGTTGCTAGGCAGCTGGTCTGCTGACCACGAGTCCTGGTATCCCTCCCTCCTTCCTTCTGTTCCATCCCTCCACCAGTCCACACTGTCCCTGGCCACCAGCTTGACCAGGCTGCACAAATTCCAGCCAAGGTCCAAATCACATCCTGGGAATCATGCTGTAGAAGCAAAGGGATCAAAACTCTGGTCTGAGCTCTGGGAATAGAAGAGTCTCCAGGAGCAGTTAGCAACAGTGCTATCTGTGTGAGGCAAGGGCCAGCATCCATCGATTACACATCCACTCACCTGGGCTAGGCCTTAGTCTGAGAACTCAGAGTGACTCATCTATTCTTCACCACAGTCCATGCCTGCAAGTTCTGTTAACCCATTTTACAGATGGAGCCGCTCAGGGAGACCTTAGCTCTCTTGCCCTGAGATCACTGAGCGGCTGCAACTGACTCAGCATCCTGGCTCCAGAGCCTGAAAAGTAGGTGGGAGGAGGGGGATCTTACCTCTGGCTGTCTTAATGGCCTTGGGTTGTGTTTATTTAGGGAGGTGAGAGGAATTCAAGGATCTGTGTTTGAGTGCCCCACACTGAAAGGTGGCTTTTGACTGCAGTGTGGGGAGGAAGGGCAGGGGCGTTTGCCTGAGAAGGCTCCAGCTGACTTGACCATGCGGCTTGCTGATTAATCCTACATCTGTGTTAGCTTTGGCTTCATCCCACAGATTTGCAGCAGCTGTTGAGAAATAAAAGCGTTAGCCCCTCTGTCAAGTGTAAGAGCCCGTTCTCAGCCTGGGAGCAGATCTGCGGTCACACTATGAAACTGGGCCTTCTCAGAAATCACCAAGTCGCATTTCCCAGAAATGTCTTCGGTGCTGGCTAATGGGGTGACTTAGAAAAGCTCTGCCCTCAGCTCACATCTTTACCGTAGACTAGTTCCGGGCCTGTCCCGCGATAGTTGCTGCATTGCTTCATGGCTCACTATCTCAGATACTCTGGCCAGCATCCCTGGTCTGATAGTTCCAACCACAACCTTGGAACCAGAACCTGCCATCAGGCCCACGATTTTCTAGAAACTGGATAGCCTGTTTGGTCATCCATTGTGATTTCTGCCAAGTTGATCTAATGTCTCTTTGTTTCTTTCCTGCGTTACCTTTATTTCCTTGCTTCTGAATTTGGCAAACTGATCATCAGTATTTATTTACTTGTGGGAGAAGTAAGGATCAAGTCTTCTGGTGGTGTATATATGTGTGGAAAGGAGGGGTTGCATGTGCTTTTGTATGTACACGTGTGCACGAGCTCGCGCGCGCACACACACACATACACACACACACACACACACACACACTCAGGCATATGTACGTGCAAATATGTAGGTGAGAAGGTTGTCAGGTGTCCTGCTCTATCATGTCCCACCTTGTTCTCTTGTGTCAGAGTCTCTCACTGAGCGTGGATCATGCAGTTTTTGTTTTGTTTTGTTTTGGTTTTTGCTAGGCTGGCTGGCCCTCTAGACCCAGTGATCCTCTGTGGATCCCCCATGCTAAAACTATACCTGCCTATACTCCCATGGATGCTGGGGTAGCCTCACAGGTCGTCATGCTTATGCAGCAAACACCCGGTGAGCCATCTCCCCAGTCCTAATTACTAATGTTTTAACATTTAGATCTTGTAAGTGTTCGGGGTTTGCTGGGACATATTCTACTGCAGTCACCTGGCCTTTAGGAAACTGAAAAAAAAGATCCTATGCATGGCAGACACCATCAGAATGAACCTTGGCTAGACTCTTTGCCAGGGTAGTCACCAGAGAGAGGGCAGATGTGGGTATAGTCCCTTGCACTTTGCAACTGCAGCAGTGGCCATCGATGTGACCCTTTTTAAGATTTACAAGTTACACTGGAGATGTGGCTCAGGAGCACTGTTGTCTGACATATCCAAGGCCCCAAGTATGGCCCCCAGAACCACCTTAAAAGATTAAAACGCTTACTGTGCCATTGATCGGTTCCAAAAAAAAATCTCCCAAATCCAGTGGAATGTGAGCTCTTGCCCTCCATCCAGTCTTCAGGTTCAAAGGCAGCTGGATGAGGAGAGCCTGACTCAGCGCCTCCTCCCTCCTACTCCTTGTCCCCCCTACTCCTGACTGCATCAGATTGCGCTGTTTCCATGCTTTTAGGCATTTGAGCCAGAGGCAGGAAACCAAGTAGGAATTCCTTCCAGAGCCAGATGTGGTGTCAGGGTTCACTTAGCAAAACCACAGAGACAAAAGCAAAAGAGATTCCAGCCGGGCATGAGGACACACGCCTGTAGTCCCAGCTACGTGGGAGGATGAGGTAGGAGATGGATGGCTCGAGACCAGAAGTTCAAGGTTAGCCTGAGCAATATAAAAAATATCACTGTTTTAAAAAGAAAATCAGCCAGGCAGTGGTGTCACTGGTCTTTAATTCCAGCACTCAGGAGGCAGAGGCAGGTGGATCTCTGCAAGTTTGAGACCCTCCTGGTCTACAAAGTGAGTTCCAGGACAGCCAGGGCTGTTACACAGAGAAACCTGTCTTTAAAGAAATAAAGTCTCTCTCTCTCTCTCTCTCTCTCTCTCTCTCTCTCTCTCTCTCTCTCTCTCTCTCTCTCTCTCTCTCACACACACACACACACAATCAGAATATATGAAATTAAGGTTGAGGAGTTAAGAGGCAACCACAAATAGCTGACATAAAACAGGGCCTCCAAGTGTCTGGTGTTGCATAAGGTACTTATGGCAAAATAACTACTTCCGGAAGGAAGCCTCCATTCTGTAAACCATCTCATTCACAGCCTACTAACTGTGCGTGCACTTGATTGATTGACTGTAAAACAAAGCTGACAAGGAGACATGCTTTGAAAAGGATGCTGACAAGACAAGAGGGAAATAAGCATAAATTAGATTCCAGTGTTAATGAAGCATCCCATGTGTGTGTGGCTTCTAAAATTAAAGTGTTCCCACATGTGACCCCTTCCTTGGGCTTATACACCCTGCAGTGTGGGTATGATGTACTTGGAGTAAGGTATGACCTGCCCACTGAGTCTAGTGAGGTTCCGGGCCAGGAGATGGCTGCTTTCTTTCCATGCTGACATGTTTCCTCCCCAGACGAAACATTTAGATGGTGATGTGCTGATGATTAAATCTGGGGTTCTGGGGCTTGGTGGCAGAGCACTTGCCTGGGGTGCATGAATCCCTCAGTTCAATCCTTAGCAACCCCCTCCCAAAGCTCACTGTAGTAACAAGATGACTATGAGCTCACTTTTGGAGGTGCTTTTTGGGGGTGGCAGGTGATAGGGTCTCTCTGTAGCTCTGGCTGTCCTGGTATTCTCTGTGTAGATGAGGAAGGCTGGACTCAGATTCACAGAGATCCATCTGCTTCTGCCTCCTGAGTGCTGGGATTAAAAGTGTGCTCATTCCTCATGGCTGCTGGGGTGCTTTTTAAAGGTGCACTTAGCTCACAGTGCTAAGTTATCTAGGTATCATCCCTGCCCTAAGACAAAGGGTGATCATTAGCCTGAAAAGGACTCAGGACTCTGGCAGCAGAACCTTGGCTTTTGCCACGCATTTCACCGTGCTGGTGGCTTAGGTTTTAGGCAGGTGCAGCCTCTGTTGGATGTCTGAATGGTGGGCGCAAAGGTGGTTGGATCACAGCTCTCCCTGTTGTTTCAAAGTCAGGGTCGGTACAATATGAAGTCTTTTAAGACGAAGGATCATCCCCTGAACATGGGTCTCCGTTAGAAGGCCTAGGCAGTCTAAGGGACAGGGTAAACAGGATGTATCCCTGGTGCACAAAAGGACTTTGGGAGCACATTTCCCATGGAGGGAAACTCCCTTAACCTAGAGGCAGGAGGGAGGGCCTAGTCCCTACTCCAAATGACTTGACAGATTTAGATGACCCCTCCGGGAAGGTATCACCCTATATGTGGAGTGGGGGGGGGTGAGAGGGGAGGAGGGGAGGGTGGCTAGGGGGCATGGGAAGGTGGGAGGGAGGCAGGGAGGGAGGGAGGGAGGGAGGGCAAGGGAACTGGGATCTAAGATAGGTATGTAAAAAAAAAAAAAAAAAAAAAAGGCAGGGTCTCTATTTGGAACCCACAGACATGCTGCAGTTTTGCAGACCCCGCTAGCCCTGGCTGTTCAGGAACTTACTTTGTAGACCAGGCTAGCCTTGAACTCACAGAGATTGACCCGCCTCTGCCTCTAGAATGCTGGAATCAAAGGTGTGCGTGACCACCTCCTACCCCTGTCATGGCTAAGAAGCCTGTTTTTAGAGGCCTCTGGGAAACCTTCAGTGGACTTTAAGGCAGAATGAATGATTCCTGAAGCACCAACTTTTCATATCCATTCAGTGTAACAGAGCCCTCAGCATAGGCAAAGATGACTTCCTCAGCCTAAGTAAGGGCCAGCTTTCTGGGTCAGGTGACAGGGGCAAGGTACTGGAGAGATGGCACATTGGTTAAGAGTTGGGACACTGTGCTTGGTTCACATCAGGAGACCCACAACCATCTGTACTCCAGGGCATCTGATGCCCTCTTCAGGTCTCTGTGGGCACCTGCACACAAGTAGTGTATGTATGCATGGAAATTTCAGAAAAGGAAAAGAACAGCTGGAGAGATGGCTCAGCAGTTAAGAGCATTTCTGGCTCTTCCCTCACCCACATGGCATCTCACATTCTGGAACTCGAGTCCCTAGGGATCGGGCACCTGTTCTTGCCTCCAATAAATAAGTAAAAATTTAAATATTAAAAGAGAAAAGGTCTGAATGATTGCTTCTGTGCCTTCTGCACTGTTTCCAAGCTGAGTAACCTTGATCCACAGCCTGAGAAAGTCTGTGCCAAGCCACAGACAGCTCACTGATGACTAAGTTCCTAAATAGATCATTGTCATAAAATTAGACTACAAGAGGATCAACTTTTCAGTGTCCCTTATAAGCACAGAAGCAGCAAATGTTTCCCTTACGCCAGTGTGCCTGGACTTGGAAACAAAGACCCATCAATCAATGGAAACACCAGCCATGACCTGCTACCCTCCTACCTTCCTGAGACCCAAGGAGGAAGAAGTACTACCCTCTGGGTAGGATGGAAGACAAGGGTTATTGGAGTTCTTAGTTACCCACGGTGGATCCTTGGAGGAAAGCTATCTGTGCTGATATGAGGTGGAACAATCTGCACTGAGTCCTCATCTAGCAGAGGCACCTTCTCTATAGAGCATTGAGTGCCCAGGTTGCCTGGATACTGGTGTTGTCAATCTTTCTCTTCGCTGTCATTATTAGTTTTTTATACCCCTCCCCCTGAAACCCCACGAAAGTAGGGCTGGGGAGACGGTTCAGTAGTTAAGAGCACTTGCTTGTTCCTAGCGCCCATGGCAGACATCTTACAACCATCTATAAGTCCAGTTCCAAGAGATCTAACATCCTCTTTTGACTTCTAAGGGTATACACATACACATAAATTAAAACAGAATTAAAAACTAGACTCCAGTTGGTTGGTCAGTCAGTCAGCCTGCTTGCCTACCTGTTCATCTATCTGCCTGTCCTGTCTATTACCACTGAGCTACACCCCTACCCCTATTTCCTTAAAACATATAGGTAAGGGACTAGGGCTACAGCTTTGATTACATCCCCTCTGACCTTTGCAGCCAGCCTTCTGCCTTTTGACAGGACCCTTGGGCTATAAGTGGCCATCTTTAAGTAACCTGGTTGGACTCTGGCACAACAAAGTTACTAATCTCAGTGGAATGTTTTGTTTGTTTTCAAATCTCTAAAGAATGTTTCACAAATATGCTGGGTGCCAATCAGGAGGCAGAGGTAGGTGAACCTCAGATTTCCAGGCCAGCCTGGTCTACAGGGTAAGTTTCAGGACAGTCAGGGCTATTACAAAGAGAAACCCTATCTTTAAAAAAAAAAAAAAAAAAAGGTTACGATTAGGACTGGTACAGGAGGATCAAAGTTCAAGACTAGCTTGAGTTATGTGATGAGACCTGGTCTCAAAACAATAGCAATAGAAGGATGCTTGATCTGAGCCCAAGGCCAGGCTTCTGTGTGATGATGCAGTGGTGGTCCTCAGCTGGGCACAGCCACTCTTGTTAAGAGGCTGTTTTATGAGCCCACCAGAAATGTGGGGCTGGTAAGCAATCAAGCATAGCCCCTCAGTTTGAAGCAGGGTCCAGAAAACCTTCTACCAAGCCATGTGTCTCTATAGACCCAGAAGCCTCAAATTTCTTGGCAGAGACTCTGCCTGCTGTTAAATACTATCATTAAATACTATCAGAGCCCCAACCACATGCTCCTTCCCCTCTGCTGGGTGCAGCCACCTTCTGGGACCTGTTGCCCTTCCTCATGTCTGCCGGGTTTGGCCAGTGGCTAAGCTTCCCTGCTTGGACTCCCAGGCTCCCCAGAAGGGAGTCCTGCAATACTTGTGCATATGCCTTTTGCTTCTTTCTGTTTGGAGCTATGTAGTTAACCCAACATTTCTCTTCATGGTTTTGGTGCTAGGGCTTGGTGGTTACATTTCAGAGCATGCAGCAAGCAGCCCACTGAAAGGGTGTTTGCCCCGTGGCTGTAAACAAGCAATAGAGCCTGCGAAAATCCAGCTTCTTCCAGGGCTTTGATGTTCCAGATTCTCAGCATCTCTCGTAGACCCAATAGTTCTCCCTGCCAATGTCAACACTCTGCCAACAGCCTAGAGGCTGTTTGGAGTGGCACTGAGGGCTGAGGGTTGGAGCAGGTTTTTTGCCTTCATTCAGCAAGACAAATGGCACAAGTATATAGCAAAAATGTTATTCCGGACACAGGCCTGAACAAGTGTAGAGAGCCGTGCATTTTAATGACTTCTTGTTGAGAAGCCTGTGACTGGTGAGAAGGCTGGTGACTGGCTGCTGCTTGCTGCCTGCTGCTGGGTGGCGGTGATTCCCTTCCTTCCCAAGTCACCTGGTAGAGGCCCCATTGCTGTCCCAAGATGGCAGTTTCTTCTTGTGACTTTCTGGTATTCCCTAGGGATCAGTAAGAGACTAAAAGTCCCCCTATCAACTACCTCTGTCACAGCATGAACCTTTCCAGGCCTCAGGGTCCCCCACACCCTACGAGACCACAGGGGCATGTGGGTTGTAATTAACCCAGCCCCGTTGCCCGGCAGCTCTGAATGAGCCAGTTATTCCCATAACGTTTTTCCCTTCTATTGCTTTCCCACTCGTCTATTCCTGGGGCTGAAGGACTTGAAAGGACTCTGCAATTAATTCGGTTTGGCTTTAACCACCTTATCCTTACTTTTCTTTTTATAGCTTAAACTTTGGAACAAATACCGAATCTCCAACATTCCATCGCTAATATTCCTAGATGCCACCACAGGGAAGGTTGTGTGCAGAAATGGGCTCCTGGTGATCCGAGATGACCCTGAAGGTAAGTCGGGCTTGCCTGACTCCTCCCCACCCCCACCCCAAACACTCTATCCCCTTCTGGACCTCAGTACTAATGAAGTACTGTGAGTAGGTTTACATAGCTAGAGAATATGGTCTTGATGAAATTACTGTATTCTCCAGGTCATGGTTAAGATTTTTAAAGGCTTAGAATGTCCCTCTAGGGGGGCATTAATTCCTGGGCCAAAGCAGATGGGATCTGGGAAGGAATGTTCAGCTTTGAGGGCTAGGGAAGCTGTTGAAAAGCAGCCAGGACACAGATACTGACCTCTAGTGCTGTTCACTGACAGCAGGCACCTTACCAATAAGAGTCGGTTACATGCGTGAGTGTGGGGAGGAGTATAGAGTAGCCGGGCATGGTACCTTTAATCCCATCACTCAGGAGGTAGAGGCAGGTGGGTTTCTGTGAGTTTAAGACCAGCCTGATCTACACAGCAAGTTCTCAGACTAGCCAAAGATACACAGTGACACCCTGCCTCAACAAAAACAAAAAATATACACAAAGAGGACAGGGCTGGAGGCTTAGTGGGTGAAGGAGCTTGCTGCCAAGTCTGACAAGCTGAGTTCCATTCCTAGAACCAACATAGTGGAGGAGAGAGCCAACCCCTACAAACTGTCCACTGGCCTGTCACACACACAACAGACAGGTAGATGTAAATAAAAAAATAAAACAAAATATAGTGCTTTATCCAAAATGTCCTTGGATAAAGCACTTTTACCTGCTCAGCAATCTCACTGGCCCTTCCCATTGAGTTCTGATGTACATTTGGATTGAGGATCGTGGGCTGGCGGGTAGAATCGAATCCCTCCTGGGTAGTGTCTGGGACAGGTGTCCCTAGACTCTGCCCTCAATTGGGATGAGAACAGAAAGACTTCAGATTTTGGAACTTTTCAGATTTGAGAACATTTTCATATATGTTAGTATTTGACTCTCCTTAACCTTCACATCTGAAATTTTTTGGATTTATTTATTGATTTGTTTGTTTGTTTGTTGTTTGAGACAGGGTTTCTCTGTGTAACAGCCCTGGCTGTCCTGGAACTCACTTTGTAGACCAGGCTGGCCTCAAACTCACAGAGATCCTGAATGCTAGGATTAAAGGCCTGCATGAGCCACCACCCAGCAATTACTTGTTTGTTTATTTGTTGAGTCGAGACTTTATTGTTTTCCCAGGCTACCTTGAAACTTACTACATAGCTTAGGCTGCTCCAATCTGTGCCGTTTTCCTGACTCAGTCTCTTGAGTGCTGAGGCCTGAAACTTTAAATTTCATGACTGTCAAAAAAGATTGGAGCCAGACAGTGAGTGGTGGGTGTCCCATGCATTTAACCCCAGCACTCAGGAAGCAGAGACAGGCAGATGTCACGTGATTTTGATGCCAGCCTAGTCTACAGAACAAGCTCTGGGATATCCAGGACTACACAGAGAAACCCTGTATGGAAAAATGAAGAAAAAAAAAGTTTAGATCTCAGATTTGGGGATTCAGAATGCTCTATCGTGTCATCCAGCAAAGTTTCCATCTCTATTCTCTTGTCCTCAGTGATGAGTGCACTGCCTTGTCTGATGCAGTTAAGTCCCAGTTCCCAATGGCCTTGCTCATGCTGACCTGCTGGCTGCTGGCTATGTACTGGGAAGTCTGCCTGGACCACCTACTTGGGGTCTGGCCATAGTCTGCACACACTGCAGGAATTGCAAGATCTCCAGTGCCTTGCTTACTGACCCAGCTAGAGGATTCATTGGTTGCAAAGTTTTATAATCACACACACACACACACACACACACACAGGCAGATGCAGAGAGAGAGAGAGAGAGAGAGAGAGAGAGAGAGAGAGAGAGAGAGAGAGAGAGAATGGATGTCGTGGTATATATCTAAAGCCCCAATATTCTGGAGGCTAAGAAAATTTTGAGCCAAACTGAGCTACTCTCAAAAAATAGAAAGTAGCCAGGTGGTGGTGGCCTGAGCCTTTAATCCCAGCTCTCAGAAGGTAGAGACAGGCAGATCTCTGTGAGTTCGAGGCTAGCCTGGTCATCTACAGAGCAAGTTCCAAGATAGGCTCCAAACTACAGAGAAACCCTGTCTAGAAAAACAAAACAAAAAAGAAGAAAGAAAGGCCATTGTGGTAGGGTATACCTGCCTTTAATTCCAGCACTTGGGAGGCAGAGGCACGTGGTGGTGCTCTGCAAATTGAAGCCAACCTGATCTACATAGCGAGGTCCAGGCCAGTCAGAGCTATATAGTGAGACCTGGGAGAGGAAGGGGGGAAGGTAGAGGGAGGGTTCCTGTGTAGAAGTATTGCCCTTTATAAAAGTCAGGACACAGTGAATTCAAACCCCACCAACTCCCAAGATTGTTAATAGTACAGGCAGCCTAGGCACTGTCTCCATAGAGTTTTCTATCCTCTGGTTTCTGGGTGGGCTTGGACATTTGCATTTTTAACTGGACTCTCATCCCTGGCCCCTCAGGCGATTCTGAGACAGTGGGCCATGGACCACCCTGTGAGAGAACAATGTGTTGAGCTAGAAATATGTTAGTTCCTCTTCCTGCTGGGAGCCTAAGTGTCCTTAGAATGCTGACCATCTGGGTTTTAGAGATTTCCATTTTAATGACATTTCAATCTTCACTTGGTTCCTTAGGCCCCAGCCCAGGCCCACTGCGTTAGAACCTCTGGGTGTATGGCCCAGATGCACCATACTTGAAAATCCCACAGTGGATTCCAGTACACACTCTGGAGTATTAACCATGGAGCTGGCAGGATGAGATTGAATTGCTGTCTGGGTGGGGTGGTATCCCATGCAGGTACTAGAGACCCAGCCAGCAGGAAGTGACCTAGGAAGTCTGGTCAGGCCTCCTTTCTGCTCTGCTTGTCCGTCTTTAACCTTGCTTCTGCATCTGAAGCTAGCCCTCTGGAGAGGGATCTTCTCATCTTCAGGTGTGAGAACCACACCTAGGTGGTAAAAAGGCATGGATTCTTTTGTTTTTTTAAATTACATTTCCTAAAAACTTGTTTCACATATATTTGCATTTGTGTGTGCTTGTTGGCACATACATGCCCTAGCATACATGTAGAGATCAGATTCCTTTGGAGTCTGTTCTGTCCTTCCTTTACACATCCCAGAGATTGAACTTAGGCTGTGAGGCCTGGCTCCAGATACCTTTAGCCATGGGACTATCTTGCTAGCCTGAATTCTTTTGTTCCTGCATTGGCTATAGACCCTTTGGCTGGGCTAATAAATACTATGTGATGACAAAGTCTGAGGACTCTCAAGTCCAAGCCCTCGAAAAGAGCCTTGACATTCTCCAAATCTGTTGCCATTTTCAGGTCTAGAATTCCCCTGGGGACCTAAACCCTTCAGGGAAGTTGTCGCAGGCCCCTTGCTTAGAAATAATGGGCCGTCACTGGAGAGCAGCAGCCTGGAGGGCTCTCACGTGGGAGTCTACTTCTCTGCACACTGGGTGAGTGTTTGGTCTCTCCTTGGTTTAGGCTGAAGGAAGCAAGAGTGTTACCTCTGTGCCTAGAGTGCTTGGCTTCTCAGGGTGGGGGACTCTGGCTGAAGTTCCCTGGCTTGGTCTTTCTGAGCTCATTGGTGACAGTAAATGCTTATGTTATGAATGATGGTGGCAGCAAGAAAAACGTCCTCTCTGCAGCCACCCTGATGAGATTTCTCAGGCCCCCTAAGAGGAGGCATCTCACGGCTGCCTTCTGCACATTGCCTAGGCTGGAGAGTCTGTGCCTATGATCGCCATGCAGAGTTTCAAGCTTGCTGCTTATCTCCTGTATAAACTGGATTTTGCTGTCCCAGCCCTACCCTTCTCCCTGGCTCCCGATGGCTAGTGGCTAGAAGTGGAGAAGGACTGTAACATGGCAGGGGTCTTGTCTTTCAGTGTCCACCCTGCCGAAGCCTCACTCGAGTGCTAGTGGAATCCTACCGGAAGATCAAGGAAGCCGGCCAGAAGTTTGAGATCATCTTCGTCAGCGCAGACAGGTACTGTGTACCCTGAAGTGTCAGCACCACACCGCTTTTCTAGTAATGGTTTATACCAGTTTCTTTCACCTCATATTTCTTCCTCAGTGTAGGCCATAGAGTAGGGCTTGAGGTAGGCAAATCTGGGATATTTACTGAGGTAAGCCTTGCTGCAAACATTGCGGCACACACACATCTCTCAGCCCAGGTTCTGGTCAGCTGAAATCAAGATGCAGTTTTGGTTCAGCTTTCTAGATTGTGAAGGGGAAATATAGGGTGGAGGATGGAAATATAGGGTAGAGACTAGTACAAAGTGACTGTTTTGTGTGGATATGTGTTCATTTTCTGCAATCTGGTCATCCACTCTGTCGAGGCCTACTTTAATGCAAATGGATACAAAAATCACACAAGCCAGACAGTGTCACACCCCTTTAATCCCAGGACTCAGGAGGCAGAGGCAGGTGGATCTCTGTGAGTTCAAGGCCAGCCTGGTCTACAAAGCAAGTTCCAGGGCAGTCAGAACTGCACAGTGAAACCCTGACTAGAAAAAAAGTGGTTAAAAGCAATGGCTATTCTTTCCGACAACCCAGGTTCAATTCCCAGCACCCACACGGCAGCTCACAACTGTCCGTACCTCCAGTTCAGGGGTTCTGACACCCTCACACAGACACACAGGCAGACAAAAGACCAGTGTGCATAAAATTAAGAAAGATAAAAGAAAAGAAAGAAGTCACACAAGTGAGGGTGTGGCTTTTGTCCCTGAGCCTTGTCCCTTCAGTTGTCCCTGCTTCCATTCATCAATCAGCAGTCTTCAGTTTAGAACTCCAACCAAGATCCAGGCTGAGACACCAGCAACTTCTGCCTCCCCAAGTTCTGATCACAGGGGCTCTCAAGATGCCATGCTGTAGCTTTGACATTGTACTTCCTGTGATATTTATGGTCCCACCCCATGGATCCCCTCTCAGTGCAAGGGACTGGAGACAAACCTGACGATGTTTAAAGCTTTAAACTGTATCACCTTTATGGAAACACAATTCCTATACAAATAAATTGCACTCATTTTAGGTTTTGTAGTTCAATGAGCTTTGCCTCCCATGTTTGCCCATGTCAGTATTGTCATATAGTCAAGACACAGAACATTTGCATTACTCAGAGGGATCCTTTTTGCCCTCTTCCTGGTCATTGCACATTGCACATTGCTAGCCCAGATGTGTTTTCTAGAACCTAAGTGTATTTTACCTTCTCTAGCATATGTATAGGCATAAGTTTGGTTCAAAGTGTGTGGTTCTGTACACACCACAGCTCTGCATGCAAACTAGAAACACATGGGGAGCACAACTGTGGTGTGTGTCCAGGCCTGTTATAAAAGTTGAATGTGTCAGGGCTGGAGAGATGACTCAGAGGTTACTGCCCATCAGAGGACCAGAATTCAGATTCTAGTACCCGTATCTATTGGGCAGCTCACAAACACCTGTAACTCCAGCTCCAGTGTCCCTTTCTGGCTTTTTTTTTTGGGGGGGGGGACCTGCACAAAATACACACACACAAATAAGCAGGCACACATCAAATAAAATAAGCCTTTAAAAAAATTAAACATGTCTTTGTTGATGATGAAAAGTTGTGCGTTGGTATAATTGGTAGGATGCAAAATGCAAAGGGGATGTTGGCATCATCTGGCTGCCATTTGAGTTTGGGAGCCACCTCACGGATGGAGTCATTTGCTTCTTGGTTAACAGCAGAATGGGTAGAATATCAAATGCTTGTGTCCTGGTGCCCCAGGAGCTAGGTTAGGAACCTGAGGTTAGGAACCCCAACCCTGTAGAAGCTGGTACAACTCGGGAAGGACCAAGCAGAAATACACACAGGATAAAGAAATTTTTCTCCACATCTTTTGTAGGTCAGAGGAGTCTTTTAAACAGTACTTCAGTGAGATGCCATGGCTCGCTGTCCCCTACACTGATGACGCCCGACGGTCGCGTCTCAACCGACTGTATGGAATCCAAGGTAGGCATCCCAGGCCTGGACTCTGTGTGACCCGGATGGAAAGATGGCCATCTGGGCTTCCACATTTCTGGTGGTGCATGCCTGTAAGCCTAGCATCTGGAAGATACAGGCAGTGCCAGTACCAAGCCAGTCTAAGCTATATAGGGAGACTGTGTTTCAACAGGACCAAAACAACAACCAAACAAAAAAAGCATCAGTTTTACTTTGTGAGTGTTCACATTCTTCACATTTTAAAATAATTACAAGGTTATGTGGGCCAGGCAATGCTAGTGTAGCCTTTAATCCCAGCACTTGGGAAACAGGTGACAAACCACTAACACAGGTAAAGATGGCAAGCCCATTGCCATCAGAAGAGGCTGCCACTGAAGGACAACAAAGTCTCAACCTTAGCAAAGTCCTGGGTCCCAACCAGCCTACTAGTATGGCTTGCCTATAGTCTTGAGAAAGGCCTGTAACCACAAGCAAGTGGTTTGTCACTGTACCTAGTAGACAGCTTGAAGGAGGAAAGTTTACCTCCGGTCTCAGCTTCAGAGATGGACAAGGAAGGTGTGGCCAAACCACTTAGTTCACAGTCTGATGACTCAGGTGACAGAGAAAGGGGGATGGATGGTGACTGCTGATTTTTGCCCTTTCTCCATTTCATTCTGTCCTGGCCATAGCTCATGGGATGGTCCTTTTGAACTCAGAGTGAGTCTTCTCTCCCAGTTAGTCCTCCATAAGAAACACCATAACAGACTCCTCAACAGCTGTGGTCTCTGTCCCCAGGTGATTCCAAACCCTGTCAAATTTAAGCTTACTGTCACGTGGCTTTAGCAATATAGGGACATCAAGTTTTGAGAATTCCTGTCCCTCACACACAGCAGTGAGAATGGATGAATAAAACTTTAAAAACATAACAAATTTAAAAAGAAAGGACCCCACTTTATAGGGATGTATCCATAGGAAAGTGTCTCATAGCACCGCTTAGAAACTGAGCTTCTCAAGCAGGAGGTATATTTGAACTTTTATTTATTTATTTTTAGGAGTTTTTTGTTGTTTGTTTTTGTTTTGTTTTTTAAGTTCTGTTATGATTGTGTGGGGTTTTTGCCTGTATGCATGTCTGTGCACCACATATGTGCTTGGTGCCTTCAGAGGCCAGAAGAGGGTGTCAGATTCTGTGGAAATGGAGTTGCAGATGGTTGGGAATCACCATATGGCTTCTGGGAATCAACTCTGGGTCCACTGAAATTACAGCCAGCACTCTTAACGGCTGAGCCATCCCTCCAGCCCTTAGTTGTCTTTTTTTGTTTTGCGACAAAGTCTCACTCTACAGACTGGAATTCACTATATAACTCAGGCTGTAGTAGAAACCTTCCTACGTCAGCCTTCCAGTGCTGAGATTACAGGCACGAGTACACACACCCTCCCTCCCTTCTTTCTTGTTTTGAAACAGAGTCTCATTATGTAGCCTTGGCTGGCCTGGAATTTCTATGTAGACCAGGCTGGCCTCAAACTTGATGCGATATTACACTTGCTTCTGCCTCCCAGGAGCTAGGGTTATAATTTTGTGCTGCCATGCCATGCCACACTGATAAAGTAGCTTCACAGAGAAGTGCTAGGAACATTCCCCGAGCTCTATCCAGGCTGAGCTACCTCCACCTGGTCTCTATACCTCAGGGATAGAGAGAGAGAGCACAAGAGAGAGAGAGAGAGAGAGAGAGAGAGAGAGAGAGAGAGAGAGAGAGAGAGAGAGAGAGAGAGGGAGGGAGGGAGGGAGGGAGGGAGGGAGGGAAGGAGGGAGACGGAGAGAGACAGAGACACAGAGAGGAGAGAGAGAGAGAGAGAGGGAGGGAGGGAGGGAGGGAGGGAGAGAGAGAGACGGAGAGAGACAGACACAGAGAGAGAGAGAGAGAGAGAGAGAGAGAGCGAGAGAGAGAGAGAGACTGGATCTGACAGTCACCTGGCCCCTCCTATTGTCTCCATCGGCTTGAGTGAAAATATTTCATGTAAAAGGACCGTGTCTCCTGAGTGTCTTGAGATCTAGGCTCCTACATTGGAGATTTCTGTGTCCAGAGTGGCCTTACCAAATGGTGACAGTTGTTAAGTTAGCTCAGGTGTCACAGGGAGTGAGTCACCTCTGTCACAGTGTAGCTTGACAAGTTTGCCCTAGGTTAGATGGACCAAAGTCTGGCAGCTGCCAGTGGCCTGGTCACTGGCTCCCTTTAGATGGATTGGACTCTGCCCTGGGTTTGTGAGAAACTGCAGTCATCATGGGGCCACCCTGGCTCACTGAGGATTTGGTATTTGGCTTCCCTCCATCCCCTTTGTCTCCCTGAAAAAGCTGGATTCCCCACAGGCCTCCCTGCTCCCAGGGCTCTGTGCAGGCTGGGGAATTTGTGGCCCTATAAGCTGTTTAAAAATGCCTTTCTAAGGGAACCATTTAGACACACTTGGCAAAAGGCAAATCTCATTAGCCATTGTCTAAGTAACCCGGGGCTGCTGGAGAGTATTGCAGAACACCGTGTTCTTTTGCATGGAGGCTTAGGGGCCCTTCTGTCTTGGGCAAGGGACGCAGGCGCTTTTGTCTTTCCTCTCTCTCCTGCACCCCTAGCCTGTGGGAGGACAGGAGGTGGCTCTGGCTAGTGGCTATAATGTAGAGCCTTGCTGTACCCAATATAGAGCTTTCTGTTTCCTTTCCCGTCTTGCTGAATCCATCTTTCACTCTTTCTTCACCCCTTCCATTGCTTCCCTCCTCTTCCATTTCCCCCCTCCCCTCTCTTCTGCCCCTTACCTTGTCCTCTTCCTTACTTCCTCCAGAAAATGGATTTGAAGCATTTTGTAAACATAAAAACAACATTTTCAGAGCTGTGTCTTTTCAGTCAATAGAGGGCAAGTGGCTGATGCTGTTTTTTTTTTTTTTCTTTTTTTTTACAAATCATCTTATTCAAAGGGCTGGCGCCTCTGTGTAGAGCTGCCTGTCTGCTGGCCGAGAGCGGCTGGGGCAGCCTGGGAATCCACCGAGTGGCCTTGGTGTTCTGTTTTGTTGGTTGCATTTAATCGTGAGCACATAAAAAGAAAAAACAAAGAGGAAAGAAAGAGGGTTATGTAATAAACACCCATACTACACCAAGAAGACTTTGTGC
This sequence comes from Cricetiscus sungorus, assembly GCA_030556225.1. Taxonomy (NCBI): domain Eukaryota; kingdom Metazoa; phylum Chordata; class Mammalia; order Rodentia; family Cricetidae; genus Cricetiscus; species Cricetiscus sungorus. The sequence goes on along the minus strand of JANBXA010000069.1, from coordinate 54,034,060 downwards.
GGATATTTAGAATAGAATCTGGGTCCTGAGTCCATTCCTCAACACACCCAACTCTCTCTAAAAAAAAAAAAAAAAAAAAAACAAAAAAAACAAAGAAGGAAGGATGAGCAAAGGGAGCACTACAGACAAAGACAAGACCCTTGTTCGCCTCTGCCTTCCTTCCCCCTGGGAATTACCACCATATATCGATTGTGTAACTCGTAAGTCACTTCCGCATCTCCCTGCATGCATATGAACCCATGAATAATGTATTGTTTCCTCAGTGGGCCTTTTAGAAGCATACTTTAAATGCTGTCATAATGTAATTTTCCAACTTGATTTTTTTTTTTTTCACTTACATTATGGTTTTGAAATGTATCCTCACTAATACTCATATGTAGTTGGTTTATTTTCAAGCCTGGAAAGTACTCCATTGGTTAACTGTGCTGACTGACTTATCTGCTCCCGAGTTGATGGGCAGTCTGACTGTGCCAGCTGGCAGATCTGCTCACTCTTGATTGACAGCTGGTCTCTGGATTTATAGGAACATAGCCATACATGTCTCTTGGTGCTGCTTTTGTATCTTCTGGCCAAGTCCAAGCCCATCTCTCTGACCTGAGTTGAGTTTTTCTGAGCTTTGCCACCTAAACCAGCTGCTTCTGCCCTCTCCTGAGCACTCTAAGCACAGGAGAGCTTTTTTTGGGGGGGAAGGGGGCGGCAACATGGGGAGAGAGCTGTGATGGGTGGAACTGGCTGGTGATTTTGCCAGGGTTTGGTTTGGTTTGTCATCCCCACTCCAGCCCTACTGCCCTTCAGTTCTGATTTAAGTTTTAAACATAAAGTCCACATTACTTAAAGTTTAAACTTAACCTATGTCTCTCATCTCACCTGTGCTCCTATCTTACTCTATAACTGTTTCCACATTTCTGAGTCCCTTTGATCACTGTTGGCATACTTACACATAGCTGGAATGCACTTGTACTCGTAGTGCATCACAACCTTTTCCAATTGGCTGCACCCTCCATGATGGCCATTTCCAGTATCTCTCAGTGCTGTGCCCTGTGGGGTGCCCTAGCTTGCACTTCCTGTCTCAGGGTGTGCTCTTTCTCCTCCTGCCTCCCCTGGTCCTTGGGGTCTGGGAGCCCCTTCGGATGCTGCCATCCAGGATGCAGACAGAGCTAGGAGCTCCTCTTCCTGGCTCCTTTCTTTCTCAAGTGCCTGGACCACTTCAGCTTCTTTGTCTCACCTCCACCCTTCTATCCCCACAAAACTGTTTCCTTAGCAACAGGGAGACAACCAGACTAAACTGTAGGTAGACTCTGCGCATTGTTTTGAGGTTGTTCTAAACACCAGTAGGTCTCCCTATTGGCCTTGTTCTTTCTCTGCGCTTTGAGGGGGATAGCGGAGCAGACTCCTGCTCCCTAGAGCTGAAGGCTTAGGCCAAGCCACCTCCCTCCTTGAGAATGGGAGCGCATGTGTCCTGAGCTCACAAGGTAAGCTTGGGATGCTGCAGGTGTAGCACTGACCTCTTGCTTGGCAGACATTACTGTTGTGGGACTCTTACTCATATCTCCTGGTCCTTAGCTAACATTCTTTACCCTGGCTTGAGGTTTTTGCTTCTCTGCTACATGGCTCCCACCCTCTGTGCTCTGCCTTCTCAGGGAGGATTTTTTAAAACCTGAGTGGATTTATAATATTTGCTATTACTTATGGAACACGTACAGAATCCCCAGGACTCCGATGAAATGATCTACATTTCCATCTTTTTATTCCTCCCCATAATCAAGTAAGATAGAACCTGACATCCCCATTTGGCAGCTTTTGGAAATGAGGCTGAAAGAAGTTAAGGGACTGTGGGATCTTCTTAGAACTCCAGGAATCTGCACCCCCCCCCCCCCCCCCACACACACACACCCAACCATTCCTGCTGGCTTTACTGGGAAACAAGTCTGGGCCAAGCAGCGATAAGCTGTCTCTTTTGTTCCCACAAGAAGTCCCTTGCTGATGTGGAAGGTATTTTGCATGACTGCATTGATGAGAAATTTGCTGTTCCCTTGAAGTTTCTTAAAGTGTCACCCTGTTTTCTCTGAAGTATTGACTCTGGAAAGCCGGCTTTAGGGACTGAATGCCCAGGAGGGGTTGAATGGGGTGGCGACACCCTTCACATCTGCCACTGCTCTAGGGAGGAAGAAGAGAGAGGAAAGTAGCTTGGGAAAATGTGGGTCCCAGAACCTCCCTGGCCCAAGCTTGGTGCTGGGAGAGGAGTCCTTGGCAAAGGCCATGTGCTGGAGATAGAGCCACAGCCCTCACAACAGGCAGGCTGGTGTGCCTATCCCATTGGGACCGTCTGGGTGGTCTTGTAGTGGTCCCCACAGCCTGTGAGGGTAACTAAGGTGGCAATTATGTTGTGTTGGGCAGAGCAGACACTTTAGAGGCAGGCTGCCCTTCTCCTTGCCAGCTCTTTGACTCAGCAGCAGAGTGTACTCTTAGAGGGTTCAAAGGTCAAGCCCAAGGTAACCTGAAGGGAAAGGTGGACATGAAGGTGAACATGGGAGCCCAAGTACTCTCCTGGACCTCTCCAGTTCCAGTCTGATGGTATTCTGTGCGCTGTAGTTACACTCCTGACACTGCCCTATCCCTGGGGACCTCATGGCCTTGGGTTCCCTGGGTTCAAAGCACTGAAGCTGAGAGAAGACTTTTTAGCTTTTCATAGCTAAGGGAATGAAGTGGAGAGAGCTCACCGGAGGATCTGCACCTCTGGGGACTCAGCAGTGGGCTCTCTTTGGCAGCCAGCCTGAGTCCTTGCTCTCCTGTCCTGGTCCCCACAGGACTCAAGAGAGCAACAAGCGAGTCCCCTCACAGTGCATGACACAAAGGAACCAGACTTCCTGGACTTGTCTTGTCCCCTCCCCTCCTCTCCCCACCCCTCCTCTCCCCTCCCCTCCCCAGTTCTGTGCCTCTTGGCCCTTCTTGGACCAATTGTGCATCCTGAGTCCAGGCTAAAAACAGGCCCACTGCTGTGTCTAATCATAGCAGTGGGCGGGCTGTGCTTTACCAGTGCTCAGAACTGCCCAATTTCAGAAATACCAGTTCAGATTAAAGACCTGTGCCAAGGCTTTTTAGAGATGGGGACATGTCAGTGTGGCTCACTGGTATGTCCCAGGCTGCCCCTTGTGGCCTATGACCTTCAGCCCTAGGCTCCCTGTGGATCCCAGCCTCTTTGGGAAAGGCAACCATTAGGACAACTTCCCATTCAAGACTTCAAAGTCCACAGGAGTGGGGGCCTCGGGGGCTGGGCTCCCTTCACCTGCTCCCTGCCACGCCCATTCAGCTACTTCTAATGGGTGTGACCCAAATGGATTCACTCACTCCTTTTGTAGAGAGGCCCACGGCTGCATGCCCACTGGGCCCACTGCCACAGCAGGTTACAAAGTAGCAGGGACAGATTTGTGCCTTGCTGTGTGCCCCATGGAGAAGTAAAATGTCAGTGGAGGGGTTTACTGACCAGGAACTTCAGAGCCTATAAATACTAAATTGTTCTGGCTTTCATATAAAATTCAGGTTCTGGTCTGCCCCCAAGGGGGGGTTCCTGGAGAGCTCTACTAGGGAGGGGACCAGCTACCAGAGGAGAGACAAGTGTCTCCAAAGGTCAGGGCAGAGGCAGACTGTGTGAGTGGCAGCTCTGGCCAGAAGAGAAGCAGTGGGGAGCGGGGTACAAGGAGCAAGGAGGTAGCAAGTCCAGAAGCAGCTACAGCAACTTAGGGTGTCCCCAAGTGTCCATTTGAGGGGTTATAGGTAGGGGTTATAGGTGCAGCATGTGCTGCACAGAAAAGCGTTCTCCAGTCCAGACTCCCATGTCCTGCCCCTCTGGGGACTGCTCCTCTGAGAGTATATTGGATTCTCCTCAGGCAGCAAGGCTATGGCTGGAGGTGGAGAGTGTGCCAGAGGCCTGCACTGGCCCAGGTGTCCCCTGCCTTCCTTTCCTGTACATCCCTGCTCACTGGGGCTGTGCTCCTTGGTGCCCTTGGGATGACCTTGGTGATTGTATAAGGATTCTGCTCACGCTGTTGTCTTGCTCTGTGTGTGCATCCACGCACCGTATAGGAGGGTCTATGGATGTGATCACTATGCCACCTCTGTGTGCTTTAGACCCTCTGCTAATTGGGAAGGCCTGCTGTATCTTTGGGGGTCTCCACTGACAGATTGGCTGTACCTAAAGAGCCTATGCTCAGTTCCGTGTGTGTGTGTGTGTGTGTGTGTGTGTGTGTGTGTGTGTGTGTGTGTGTGTGTGTGTGTGTGTGTTTCCTGGTTTCTGAGTTTATCACTCAGTTGCTGTGGGTGGAGCTGGGAAAGATGGGAACTCCGGCTCCTTCACAGTAGTCCCCGCCCCACCTCCACCCCCACCAGAGAACCCCAAGGCACAGGCTTGCTGAGCATCCCATGGAGTGACACCACACAGACAGACCCAGAGCTATTCTGTAGCTACTCAGCAACTGTGCTAAGATTCAGCCCAGGGCTTCCTGTTCCTGGCCTGGATCTCACTGTAACTATGCGTGTATCCCCAGTCTGGAGCATAGGCTGCACACTGTCTCAGGACAGTGACCAAGTAAATGCTCTGTCTTTCTTGCAGGCATCCCCACGCTCATTGTGCTGGACCCACAGGGGGAGGTCATCACTCGGCAGGGCCGAGTGGAGGTGCTCAATGATGAGGACTGCAGGGAATTCCCATGGCACCCGAAGCCTGTGCTGGAGCTCTCAGACTCCAATGCTGTGCAGCTCAATGAAGGCCCTTGCCTCGTCCTTTTTGTAGGTATGGAGCTGAGGGGCAGTGGGGGCCAGGTCAGAATGGACCTCTCATGGGAGGTGGCTGTCCCTGCAGCCTCTTTCTGTCATTAACAGTGCTGAGCTGGGGGTCTTTGTCTCCCCAGCAGCCTTGCTTTTGACCCCAATGATTTATTCATGGCTATCCCCCTGCAGGCGGTGGTCTGGAGCAACTACTGCTCAGCTTTCCCTCTGTGCTGCTCCTGCTGCCAGCTGGGCAAATAGGTCAAGCAGGAGAATGCCCCCAGCCCCCCATGAACAAAATCTTTGTTGGGAAGGAAGTGGGGGGTTGCTTGCTTAGCAGCTGCAGGGGGTGGGGCCCCCTTAGGCTAAGGCTCATCCAGGGCTGCTGCCACTTTCTATGCGATAATGAACATCTCCAGGGGTCCACTAGAGCTGGTCCAGGTCCACTGGGGCAGTAGGGGGTGGGGGGGTGGGGGTGGTGCCCCTCCCTGCTCCTTCACCCTCAGAAGCTGTACCTTTCAGCCAAGAAGAAGGACAGAAAAGTATCCCCAAATTCTAGTAGGATGGCTCAGGATGCTTTTACAACCTATGGCAAGAACTATGGGACTGTGCTGGTCACCTCCATCTGAACCCTATTAGGTCCATAGTTGGAACAGCCCCCACCAACTTCCCTGAGGACCTGGGAAGCACACTCAGCACCCTGCTCCATTCTCTGGGGTCTGGTTGTTGGATCCCCAGCATGGGAGCTGCTAAGAACACTGGTCTGGTCGTGGGTAGGAAGACCCGCTGAAGAGAAGCAGCCTTGGGGAATCTTCAGGCTGTGGGGCTAACTAGCTTGTTGTGGGTTCTCACACCCACATCCTGGAGCCTATTTGGAAAGAGCTCTGAACTGGGGGGTAATTAGGGACCTTCTGGCCTTCCCCAGAAATGTGGAAACAAAGTTCTGGAGAGGCAAAACAAATTGGGTAGAGTCACAAAGTGAATTAGATGGGGGTGTCCCAAGTGTTGGTGTCTGTACCACGAGCCTCGTGAGCAGTATGGCGTTTTTGGGTAGACTCCTGTCCTCTCCCTGCTTCTACTACTTGAGGATGTTGCACTGACCTTTGACCACAGACTTCAGCAGCCTGAGCCTTGTGTGTGACTATGCCTTGGTGTTAGCCTGTGGCCCCTCCCGGGCAAGTGTGGTTACCAGTTGTGAAGGCAGCAGCTGTGGTATCCCATCACCAGAGCTGCAGAGGGGACCACTGTACTTGCTTCCTCGCAGCCATCATGGTTCTCATTCTTTGACTGGGAGAAAGCTACCTGGGGCTCAGGTGTTGGCAGGGAAGCAGCACAGCTTCCTGGACAGGTTTGTGACAAACTCCATGACGAGGTCTTCATGCCAGCATCTGGGGTTGGACCTGTTCACAGATCTTACCTGTGCCTAGTGAGACCACTGAGGCACAGGCGCAGCACTCTGGTCATACCAGGTTACCACTGTTGACAATCCAGAGTTTCTTGTCCTTTTTCCTGTCTTTCTGTGTCACAGATTCTGAGGACGATGGAGAATCTGAGGCAGCCAAACAGCTGATCCAGCCAATAGCTGAGAAAATCATTGCCAAGTACAAAGCCAAAGAAGAGGAGGCACCACTGTTGTTCTTTGTGGCCGGGGAGGTGAGTGCAGAGCAGGGCTGACGGTGGGGACCTTCAGGACATGAGTAATCTTAGCTTCCAGAGGTTTGACGGGACTTCTGGGTCCGAGCTGATTGTGCCACATACAGATGTAAGAGGAAAGGTGTGTCCTTAGTCATCAAAAACATCAAAACAAAACATTTCCTATCCCTGCTCTCTCCCCCTCCCTTCCTTCTCACTCAACAGCCTCAGAACATTGGGAAACCCTCCCAGGGCTGTTCCCCGTGCACTGCTGGGAGAGCATGTCACAAACATCAGTCAGCCACCCTCACTCCCATCCATGGTGCTAAGTCAGAACCATCTCCAGTGCTTTGCAAAGTGTCAGCTTGGCTAGTCCCACTGCACCAGCCTGCAACATGGACTTAGACATCACAGGGATCCTGGCTTCTGACACAGCTGAGACCCGAGGTCACTCACGCAGCTGAAGGTGCCTGGGGAGGTTGGAAATTGCTGCTATTCCCCATCTTTTGCACCCAGGGCCTAGTTCTTGAAGACCCTCACTGTGCCAGACTGAGCAAGGGACTTTCCCAGGGTCAGAGAGTGGGTCCTTAGAGACTTCCTGAGCAGGTACCTGGCCACCCTGGAGCTTACGAGTTTGCATCCTACAAGCACCGCGTTCTGCAAGATGGCCGTGATCAGCAGCGCAGGCGCTCTTCTGGCCCCTTCTGCACATGCTCATTGCCTCTCTACCCCACCCCAGCACCCCTCTGAGGCTTACATCAATGGGGATCTACGAGGCCACCCCCAGCCCTTCCTGCACAGGTCTGAACCTCCAGTTGGTCAGAGCCTGTATACTGTCTGAATCCCAGGAGAAGCACTGGAAGACAAACAGGAGAAGCCAGACACCCTAAGCCACCCATTCATCATCTCCTCAATGGCTGCCCCGCTGGGCCCCTTGCGGGCAGCTCCAGTTGCCCTTCCCAGCCCTGGGGTGGAGGGGAACAAAGAGGGTTCAGAGGCTCCTGCCTGGGGGCTCACAGCCACTCCACACAAAGCACAGCAAGGCTGCTCTGCATGTATTAAACCCTAACCCCTGGAGAATGGCTCCTAAGAAAAGATGGGTGCAGAAGAGAAAGGGCCAGGCTGGGGGCGGGGCGGGGACTGAGGAGCCCAGCTAAAAGCTTTTGCAGTTTTCTGTGCTCTAGGCAGGCTCACCAGGAACTTCACCTGCTAGTCTCCATAGTACCTCACCTCTCTGAGTGGGAACATATACTATCTTGTTTCATAGATGAAGGAAAGTGACAGATGAACTCCCCTTAGGCAGGGCTGGGAGCACAGGGAACCGGTTTCTTCTCATAGCATCCTGGGCAATAGAGATGGGGCCCCAGGCTCCATGATGTCCCTTGCTAAGGCCACACAGAAAGAAGTAGCAGAGAAAGAACTGGTGGAGTTGCTGTGACCCCCAGGGGCAGGGCCCTTCTGTTTCCCACAGATGGGCCAGTTCACACTTAGGACAGGTATTGGGGGACACCGTCCATGGGCCACAGAGCTAGGCAGAGCCCCCGTGTTATCCATTGCTCCACCCAGGCTCTAGTCTTGGCAGCTGGCTTGGTCCAGCCGTCTGTCCTTATCCAAGATAAGCTGGAACAGGGTTGGGAGTGGGGGACATGGAACATAGACATCAGTTAACTGAGCCTAGCACTGTGGCTCAGTGCTAGGAGAGTCCTGTTGTTGTTTTTCTGTCCCAGTCCTGTCCCTTGGGACAAGAAGTAGTTAATCTGAAGCCTTCATGGACATTAAAATTCATCTGTCAGCGGGAGCCAGAAGAGGCACTGGGGCTCTTGACTTGGTCCAAGCCTCCTAAGGGGTAAGATGAGCAGTATTGGTCCAGGTGCCTCCCTCTGTTTATCGTGAAGGATTTTTTATTAACCCGAGCACGGAATCTGGTGATCAGTTCCTAAGATGTGGAAGTACCTGGCCTTACTGGGAGGCACATGCTATTTTATGAGGAAGGAAGATGTCACCGACAGCCCTCCTTGATGTCAATGGACTTTATCTGAGGAACCAGTGAGCTTAAATTTTGTACCTCCTGCTCACCCCCATTTAATACCAGGAAGACCTCAAGCCCTTTCTCTGCATGGCCACTCAATTTTTTTTTTTTTAAATTAGGATTAGAATATTATATGTTGTATGGTAGAAGGTCACCTGAAATAGTTGCTTCTCCATGAAAGCTTTTCCTTCGCCACTGGTAATAAATAGTACATGCCTTTAATGCCAGCACTCAGAAGACAGAGGCAAGTGGATCTCTGTGAGTTTGAGGCCAGCCTGGTCTACAAAGAGAATTCCAGGATTCCAGGATAGCCAGGACTGTAACATAAGAAAACCTGTCCAAAAAAAAAAAAAAATCAGCAACAACAAAAAAGCTTTTTCTTGTCTTCTTGGCTTTTATTTGGATGAGGGGTGTCTGTTCCTAGGGAACTCAGCTGGATAACAGCTGGGGATGCATGTCAAAACACTGGCTTCCTTCTCAGAAAAATGCAGTGAGGTAGCTTCTAGGCTGGCTGGGCACCCCTACATCTCACAAAGGGCACAGGAGACAGTAAACTGTTTTTTGTTGAAAAATGTTCCAGAGTTGACATCCTGACTCACTAGTCCACAGTGAATCTGCAAAGTATTGAGAGCTGATTGTGAAACCAAGCAATTAGGACTTGATAATATTCAAAAGTGAGGGCATGTTAAAGTCACTTTTGTGCTCCTGAAGAAAGGTGGCTTGCTTCCTGGGTTAGAGGATGTAGGAAACTGAATCTAGGACTCCCTAAAGCTGGGTGGAGTGCTTATCCTTCCGATAGGAGCCCATCATTCCAGGATGCTGGCACTGTCCCTTTCCCATGCTCTCTGGAGACTCTCTTGTTAAAACTTACTGGTTTTCTTACCCTTCTGGTGACTTCCAGGATGATATGACTGACTCCCTGCGAGATTACACCAATCTGCCTGAGGCCGCGCCTTTGCTCACAATTCTGGACATGTCAGCCCGGGCCAAGTATGTGATGGATGTAGAGGAGATTACCCCAGCCATTGTGGAGACTTTTGTGAATGACTTCCTAGCAGAAAAGCTCAAGCCAGAGCCCATCTAGAAGGCTCTGGCCTCCTGAGATGGTATTTAAGACTCGGTCTTCTCCCCTTCCTTCTCTCCGCTCTTGGACTTTTCCAGCGCATCCTGAATCACACAACCCAAGTATCCAACCTCTGTGGTGCCTTGTTTCTGCATTAACAACTCAGCTAGCACCCATGGGTGCACATCCTCACAGCGGAGCCGGCAGAGCCCACTGTGTCTGGAGACTGCTTGGGATGTGTGACGATGGTCTGACCAGCTAGCACCGGAACTGCCACATTCTCCTGGTCACTAGCTCTTGGTGAAGGACCTTCCAGGTCTTCTGCAGCGTGAGCAAGCAGGGACAATGGATTGGGGCTCTGACTTTGGGGTCAGTACACACACCCCAAGCCAGAGGGAACTTTGCTATGATGGTCGTACTTATGGGAGCTACAGAGAAAGGCCCATGGCCTCAGCGGCCATCAGCTGAGAACTGTTGGTGAAAACATGCTTTGAAAGGAAGGACATATTCTTTCTTGGTCTGGGAAAAACAATGTGGCAGTGAGTTCTTGGGTAGGGAACCTATAAATCTATGAGAAACTTGTGGGTGTTTGTTTTGGCGGGAAAATGAATAGTTGCGCTAACAGTTCATAGCGTGCTTCTGTGTGATTAGTTTCTCCATCTCTCTTTCTTCCTTGCTCTTGATCATGCCCGTGTTTCTGCCCATACAAACAGCTCCCACCGGTTTGGGATTTTGGTAATGAATTCTCCCCATTGGCCATCTTCCCAACACTGAACCCTGAGTTCCCAGAGAAGTTCTGGCAGCTGTCAGGGACCTCTCTGTGGACTGGTTCTGTGCATGAGGTGGGTGAACCTCTGCAGAGGCACCTGCAGCTCCTTTCTGTTCCGTCTTCTTTTCAAACTGGATCCAAAAGGCAATGAGAATTTTCTTTTCCCTAGGAACCTGCAGGAAGGGCTGTGCTCTAGTGGCGTGAGGGCAGAGGGCATGCAGCTGGAGTCGGCCTTGCCTGCCTTTGCTCAGCCCAGGTAGCTGAACTACACAAAAAGGATGCACCAGTCATGTTCGTAGGATCTGGACTTTGCCCTAGAGATTCCCAGGAGTTTTTAATTTGTCACAGTTCAAAGTACCCAGGTCCTACCCTCAGCTCCATTCAACACTTTACCAGCTCAAACCTATTTTTATTTTATTTTATTTTATTTTATTTTTGGAAAACGCAGCCATCCTCCCCAATGAGCTATTGACACCGCTGTTCTTGCTGAATTGGATTGTTGATTTGTAGTTCAGAGGTACAACATTAGTTGGTACTTAGTCTATTGGATGTTGCCAGCCTGAAATGCAATCACCTAGAAAGAAATAAAGCAGGCCTCTCTGGACCTTATCCTTCCACACCGTTCTTCCTGTCCTTAATGATGAGTCTTTTTCACTTGAGTGCTCTATTTGAGATGGGGAGGGGAAATGTTCTAGAACCTTCAAGAATCTAATGAACTGGGATTGAGGACAGAGTTTGGTGGTAGAATGCTTATCAAGCATGTATAAGATCCTGAGTTTAACACAAACAGACACCACACACACACACACACACACACACACACACCCATCTGTTTCTCTTGGCTTTTAGAAGGCAGGAAGCAGGAAGTTGATTGGACTTTGCAGTGTCCTTACAGGGAAGCTGAGCACTGACCCTTCCAAGGGGAGATATGGGAATCACCAGGGACCGCACTTCGAAGAGTAGGCCAGGGATGGGATGGCCAAGCCTAGCTCTTTCTCAGGATTAGCGGCTTTTCTGCCAGTGTCCCTGAGAGGGGGATGAGGAACAAGATGAACTCCCTCCCTTGGAAAATGAACAGCTTCCTGTCTGTGCCCCATGTGTGTCCTGATTGCTTGAAAGGAAAGGATGGTGTCCCTCTCATCAGCTAATTATCTTTGAAGGCAAAAGAAAGGCAGGCCAGTTAGGAGGTGCTGTTAGTCACCATTGTCTCTCGGTGGCCTGTGCTGGCCTTGTTCTTCTCAACCACTAGCTGCTCCTATCAGTTGGATGCAATACCGGAACTCCCTTTTAGAGTGGAAGTGTGGGCTAGTCAGGACCGCTGGGGAAGGTTTAGTTCTGTTCAGCTGCTACAACCAGAGAAAAGTGCTGCGGAAGGAAGGACCTTTTGTACACACCAGCAAACTCTCTGAAGGTTACTGCAGCAGACCAAGTGGGTGGCATGCTAGCTCCCACCAAGCAGCTCCAAGATCCTTCAAATTCTCCCTGCTAATTGGAAACAGGCTAAAACACCAGCTGTGACATATCCACAGGCTTCCGCCAGCAGCAAGGGAAATGCCATGCCCTGCAGTTCGACGTGGGAAGGTAGCAATAAAAATGCCACTATATAATTCCCAGGTTTGTGTTCAAAATGACCTCCAGAGCCTATTCACACAACAGACATACTTTTTTTTTGTTCAAAGACAGGGTTTCCTGGAACTTGCTCTGTCAACCAGGCTGGCCTCAAACTCGCCGAGGTCCACCTGCCTCTCCCTCTTGAATGCTGAGATTAAAGGCATGGCTTTTTTTTTTTTTTTTTTTTTTTTTTTAATTTCTTGAGACCAAGTCTTAACTCCAGAGCCAAGCTCTCTAGAAAGCACTGTGTAGCCTTAGCCACTGTGTAGGCAGGCTCACCTCAAATTTATGACAATGTTCCTGCTGCAGGCTCCCAAGTGTTGGGACTAGAGGCATGAGCTATAGTGCTCAGCAAGAGAAGACATTTCACCTGCCTTCATACATAAAAGATCAAAGGATAGCCTGGAATCTGAGCGCCAGGGAGTGAGGAAGGAGGGTCATAAGTTCAAAACTAGCCTGGGCTTCATGGCAACTCTGTCTCAAAACACCAAAAATAATAAACAAATCCATACAAGGAAATGTGTTAGGATAATGATGGAAAAGGGCAGATGGAACCAGCTTCCTATCTAAGAGTCAGGCAGTGTCGGCCCTGTCCCGCCCCACCACGTGTTCTTGAAGCCAGTGGCCATCACTTATTGCGGCATATGGAGCCTGCACTGCTTTTTTGGCGAGCTTTAAGTGGTAGTTTCCAGCCAGACTTTGTTTTTTCCTGTTGCCTAATTAAAGACACTAAAAAGCTGTTCCCCTCCTGCTCCCATGCTCAGGGTGGCAAACTGAAGCCAGTAAGGAGAGAGACAGCAAGATCGGCTTTGGAGCAGGTCTGTGGGACTTGAAATGGCATTTTTTAAGGGGAGCAGGGAGAAACACAGGCATGTGAGAACATGTGGAAATGCTACACATAGTTGACACACAGGGAGTGGCCTGAGCTAACATGTGGCCCCACGTGAAGAAGCGGCCCCATTCTGTACACAGGGACATTTATTCTGCCGGCCTGGGCAGACCTGTGCCTGCCTCATAGCACCAGACCACCAATGAGGTACAGGTGTGAGGGCTGCAAAGGTTCAAGAGTGTCCCTCTCCACTCTGACTGTCTTGAAGGGCCAGGGACTGACCCGAGACCCCAGGCTTACCTGGACTTTACAAAGATTGTTCCAGAATGGTTATACTGCATTCCTTATTGACAAAGCCTCCAAGCAGGCTGCTTAGAGAACTTTCTAGGGGACCACTGTTTACTGACTTCATTGTTAATGGCAGCGGCCTGTGGGCTTATGTGGTAGACTTTCCAGGAACAGAAGGTTATATATAGACTTACATAGTGTTCTGATTTGTGTGCTTCAGGGGAATCAGAATATTAGAGTGTTCTCCATATTCTTTATGATGAAAGGATGAAGGCAAGTTTCTTGGTTTCATTCTTGCTGCTGGGATAAAACACCGTGACAGAACAATGTACAGGAGAGTTCCAGGGTGCAGTGCGTTGGAGCCTGAAGTCACTCATACAACACAGGATCCCACACTGCCACCCATGGGTGGGTCTAGACATGCCCATAGGCCAACCTTATCCAGAAGGCCCTTCACTGAGATTCCTTTCACAGGTGATCATAGACAGTGTAGCTGACAATTAAAACTAACCACTGAGTGGGTCATTCTTCTAGCATTCTGGAATGTTTCCCATGCCAGGAAATGTATTAACTGATATGGGTAGAAGTCATTCTGAAGAACAGTTGTGATTTCCCTAAAAATACCATCCCTACAGGCAAATGTGCAGCCCAAAGTAGGCTTCAGTGGCAGGCGTGGGATCTGGATGCTCATAAATCAAGAGGGAGCCACATGGACTGGAGTTTAAAATGCAGTCTTTCCCACCTACTCTGGGTTTCGTCAGTGTGTGTCCCAACTCATCCCAAAGGAGCAGCAAGGAAGGCTGCAGTTCTCACTAGTTCTACCTCTCAACCTTTGTTTCCACGCAAGCAGCAACATTGGTGGTGGACCACACCAACTCTGGGGCTTCCTGAGTAAAATGGCACAGCTGGGAAGCCCAGGCCAGTCCCCAGAACACTGGGCCACTGAGCACCCAGTGTCTCCTGAGACTCCAGGGAAGACTCGGCTGCAGCTGTGACCTCAGCTGCTCAGTGAGACACGGCTCTTTTGAGAAGCAGTTCATCTGTTAATCTGTCTCCTAGCTTATTTCGTTTGTGTATTCACTCACTAGTGCTGTAGTTGAAAAGCAACACACTTCCTTAAAGCAAAACAAGATGGGCCCAAGCGGCAGGAGCTCCACGGAGCAGCTGGGGCGGCAGCTGGGTGGAGGTTGGAGCCCCGTGGCCTACAGGGCAACCCATGGTCAGAGAATCTTGGGTAGATGCTATTTCTGGGACTTTGTGTGCCTGAGATAAAGTTCAGCCTGGGTGGCAGAGAATCGGGACTTTCTGTGAACTCTGGAGCAAGCGGTGGAAGATCGCCAGTGACCAGGATTCTTTTTCTCCAATTAGCAGCTGGATGGGGGAATGTCCCCCCACCCCCACCCCTGTGTTCCCAGCACTGGCCAAGGCTGTGTGTAAGCTGTCTGTGATGTGAACACACGGGGTACCAATGATCCCCCTGAGAGTACACATGGAAACTGCCGCCTTTTCTTAATGTCCATATCCTCTGCTGAGCTGAGACCCAAGATTGCAAAGCTCTTGGCAGCAGGAGGGAGACAGGGCTCCTTGTTAACAAGTTAAATAAACCCGGGGCAAATCTCAACTCTTTAGCTTGAGGAACCCTTTCTGAGGTGAGGATCGCCACCTTGTGGCCAAAGCCAGTGCTACAGGTAGACTCGCTGCAAAGCCAGATTGTCACTGTCACAATGCTTCTCTTTCAGGCACTGACAATTTTCATATCCTGGACTACTGCTCAGTTTTATTCCTGTTTCCTGGGGAAACAGTGATAAAACCATCCATTGTTCTCAAAGTAAGAATTCATGATAGTGATTTTCCATTTTCAATCAGCAAGAACTATATTTTTTTCAAAAGACTTTGTGTGTGTGTGTGTGTGTGTGTGTGTGTGTGTGTGTGTGTGTGTGTGTGTGTGTGTGTGTGGTTCCCCCCCCCTCTAGACAGGGTTTCTCTGTGTAGGACCAGTTGTCCTGAAACTTGATCTGTAGACCAAGCTGTTCTGGAACTCACAGAGATCCCCCTGCCTCTGCCTCCCAAGTGGTGGGATTAAAGGCATGTTCCACTACCACCCAGCTCCAAAAGACAATTTTATCTAGACAGAAACCTTCAAAGAACATAGAGAAATTGGGCATCATTAAAATATGTTATTGCCAAGTGACTTAATGTTAGAATATAATGGGGGAACAGTAAACACACAGCAACTCATCCACTGCACGCTGAATGAGAACCTGCAGTACTGCCACGTGTGAGCGACGGTTACCTTGCCCCACAGACTTCTACCTCCACCCATCTCCATTCTTCCCCAGCATCCTCCAGAGCCAGGAGAAAAACAGGTGGCACCCAGGCCATTTGTCCCACCTTAAGCGCCAGCAACAGACTGGATCCATGGGCCCTGGGTTGGAGAGGTCTGTGGCATCAGGAAAATTATCCAGGCAGGCACTCTTGAGGGGAGCCTGAGCCCTTTGGCTAGCAGTATCCAGAGATATAGGCCAGTGGTGATTTTGGAAGTCATAGTAGACACTCCTTCCCCATATTCAGCAAGAACTTAACCACAATTGCTTCCCTGTAGTCGCAGTCACTTAAAAGGACAGCGTTCCCCCTCCTCTGGCTAACACTGACCACAAAGCAGTTGACAAGTACACTTTTTATCCCTCTTGCATCTAGGATGGCAAAGGGCTTCATATTGCACAGCAGAACCAGTGCTTCTGCATCCTGCCATTCTTCTTGAAGACGACGTAGGATGCTGTCATTGATTTTTATTTTGTGACACAATGCAGGGAGTCAAATTACAGGAAAGTGGCTTTATGCTGGCAAGATGTGCTTGGATCCTTTTAGTGCGTCTGTTTCTTTGGCTATTTCTAAGGTGTTGAGGGGGAGACTAAATGTCATCAGGCTTGCTGGAGTGATGTGAATTCTCCCAGTGCCTTCTGGACCCAGCCCGCTGTGACAGTCATTACAGTCCTCCGCAGCTCTTACTGTCTTGTCTGCCAACTGTGTTTCAGCCTTTGTGGGCCCCAAGAATCCTTGATCACCCACATCAAATGTGTGTAGTACCCTGGGCAGGCAGGGCCACACATTGTTGATCCTGGGAGGACAGCCAACAAAACTGAAAACTACCAATATTTTCTCCCAAAGCGATGCCATCTGCCACCTAGCACATGGAATAAATATGCTTGCCCATTTGGTTCTTCCAAGGGTTTTACTAGAGTTGAAGGCTCATCAGAAAGGCTCTGATTTATTTCTCCTGGGCATACAGCACCTTGTTCAGCCTCCCTAGAAAGAGCAGATAAAGGAACCCAGTCACTGGAACCACTGTGCCTGGGGTGTCTGGGATCCTCAACTCCAAACCTATTTTTCCCCCTTGAGACACAGTTTTTCTGTGTAGACCAGGCTGGCCTCAAACTCAAGATCCTCCTGCCCCTGCCTCTGCCTCCTGAGTGCTAGGATTAGAAGTATGTGCCATCACCACCCCGTTCAAATCTATTCTTTGAGGTTGCAGTAGTGTTTGGAATGGATCCCAACTTCAGGACACCCGCCCTTCCCATCATCACTCAATAGGTGCTATCAGCTCTGGCCTTCTCCTCCCTGGCTATATTCTGGGAGGTTAAGGACCCAGCTTGTCCCTGGGATCTGAGAGCACAGCACTGAGGCAGTGTGATCAGAACCTCAGCATCCTGGCCTTGCATGATCTTCAGCTCACAGAACCCAGTGATGCTTTTTGATTTAAAAATTAAAGATTCAGTTTTAAAAAGACTGATTTATTATGTATACAGTATTCTGCCTGCGTGCACACCTGCAGGCTAGGAGAGGGCACCAGGTCTCACTACAGATGGTTGTGAGCCACCATGTGGTTGCTGGGAATTGAACTAGGGACCTCTGGAAGAGCAGCCAGTGCCCTTAACCTCTAAGCCATCTTTCCAGTCCCCTCATTAAAAAAAAAAAAAAAAAAAAAAAAATTTACATGTGTATGTATGTCTGTGTTTGTGCACAAGTGAGTGCAGGTACCTGAGGAAGCCAGAAGAGGGATCAGATCATTTGGAGATGAAGGTACAGGTAGTTGTGATCTGCCCAACATGAGTGCTGGAAATAGAACTAGGGGTTCAGTTGAGTGCTCTTAACTGCTGAGCCCTTTCTCCATCTCCTTAAATCCTTATCATTGAGTGTGAGGACAGAGGACGACTCTGAGGAGTTGGTTCTCTCCTCCCACATTTATGTGGGTTCTGGGGATTGAACTCAGGTTACCAGACTTTAATAAGCAAATGCTTTTATTCTCTGAGCCATCTTGTCCCCCTAAGTTACAGCATTTAATCAAGTGTCACATAAACTACAACTAGCAGCAAGAAGCTGGTAAGCAAGCTGGCACTTTCCCAACAGTGGCAGATTATGCTGCAAATTTCAAAACTCAGTTTCTAGCCTTTCTTCATAGACAGTCCTCAACAAGATGTCTGTAAAGCTAAGCATGGTGGCTTGCTAAAGGTACACCTTTAGTCACAGCACTCAGAAGCACAAGCAGGTGATCTCTGTGTTTAAAGCCACTCTGATTTCTGTAAGTTCCAGACTATTCAGGGCTACCTGTCTCAAAACAACTTTGCAGAGGTGCTGTGCTAGGAAGGCATGAAACCATTGGATGGATTAACTTTTTATTGGCTCACCAGAAACTGAGGAAATACACAGCAGCCGCCTATGGGATGCCGTACCCTGCAGCCCTGCTCCCTGAGTCCTAACTGTTAGCAATGTATTCATCACGACAAAGATGACAGGAGACACTAAGGGGCTGGGACTGTGGCTCCTCTGCCCTAGCACCGCATACTATTGGGCATGGTGTTCCCACAGCTGTATCCCCAGCACTCAGAAGGTGGAGTCAAGAGGTGGACCAGGAGTGAAAGGAGGCCTATCCTTAATACATAGTCTTTGAAGCCAGTATGGTCTACATGACATTCCATCTCAAACTAAAGAGTGAGGCACACACAGAGAGAAGGTATCTATTGGCCACATTTACATGTACTTTTTTTTTTGGTGTGTGTGTGTGAATCTAGCCTTTAATGGCTGAGCCATTTCTCCAGCCCTAAATGTAACTTTTTGATGTAATCTGGTTAATAGGAATTTATTTGCACTCTCCAGCAATCATATAGAGACAGTGACTAGGACATGACCTATAAACAGAATCCCAAGATTGCAGAACAGCAGATGGTCCAAAAAGTCATCTTTGCTCAAGAGTGAAACATTTGGGAACTTGCTTAGCAAAAATGTTCCTTAGTGGCCAATTATTTAAAAAAAAAAAAAATTTTTTTTTTTTCAAGACAGGATTTGTTGCCTTGGCTGTCCTGGAACTCACTCTGTAGATCTGGCTGGCCTCCAATTCACAGAGATCTGTCTTCTCTGCCTCCCGAGTGCTGGGGATTAAAGGCATTTGCCACCAGCATCCAGCATGGCCAATTATTTTTGATCCCAATAATATAGGTAAATTTGGGGCCTCATGCATTCTGGGATAGTGCTCAATCACTAAGATATAACCCTAAGCCTAGTGGATGAATTTTAAAAATAATTTATTTATTCTTATTTCATGTACACTGGTGTTTTGCCTGCATGTATATCTATGTGAGGCAGTCAGATCTTGGAGTTACAGACAGTTGTGAGCTGCTGTGGGTGCTGGGAATTGAACACGGGTCTTTTGGAAGAGCAGTCATTGCTCTTAACCCGAGCTATCTCTCCAGCCCCCTAGTCAATGAGTTTTTAAAAAAACAGATACATACAAAGCCATGGGGATAATCTATTGTTACGCTTATTCAACCTCAGAAAAGTTACAACCTCAAAAACTAGTGGAAATGGGAGATGTTAGGAAGAATTTTATGGGGCTGGAGAGTTGGCTCAGTGGTTAATAGTATCTGTTGCTCTTCCAGAGGACACAGGATTGGGTCTTAGCATGCACATGGTGGTTCATGACCATTCATAACTTCAGTTGCAGGGGATCTGACACTCTCTTCTGACCTCTGCTAGGTACCAGGCATACACACAGTGCACATACATGCAGACATACACTCATATATGAAAAATAAAAAAGAATTTTGACCTTTGTTTTTTAATGAGGAGCAGCAGAAACTAACAGAAATTCTTATCGTTCCAGTTACCACATAATGGTGGCAATGCCTACCACCTGGCCCCCGTGATCACCTTGGCTAGTCTCCTAACATCATTCCAGTGTAGCAGGAGCTAGAGGCAACCTCCCAGTCAGGATTTCTGTGTTCCTTCAGTGGTGACCCCTGTCACTGCTCAAGTCTTCCACCTTTATCCTTAGCTGTCTTTTTCCTTCGAAAAGCAGGATGCTTGCAGCCATGGCTGAATTCAGGCTGTCTACCCCAGGTACAACGGGGATGAGTAGTCTCTTGCCACCAGTACTCTCAGCCAATTGCAGAGACTCCAGGCTCACTCCATGTGTCTCCCCACCTATCACCACAGCCGCTGGTACTTCTGTCCAGTCCAAATCATAACTCTGGACCTCAAGTTTGGGGAGCCAGTCTTTCCTGGTTTTAGAGTTCAGGCCCTCTTCTTCACACTTGTAAAACTTGAGGAACCGTCGATCACATACCCAGTCACTAGTTTTATTAGACATCTGAGCCTGAGCATACAGACCACAGTTGTCTGCCACGTAGACTCGGGTGTCAGGGGGCAAGTGACTGGGCACTGTTTCCCATTCGAGATTGTTCACAATGGGCACCTGGAAATGTGCCCCCATGCCTGCCCGAAGCACTTTAGGCTCCCAGGCATCCACACAGCCTGGAAAACAAAAGGTACAACTGACTTTACAAACCTTCCTAGACTACAAAGGTAACCCTGAAGTAAGTCCCTTTCTTTCTTTGGTTTTTCGAGACAGGGTTTCTCTGTATTGTTTTGGAGGCTGTCCTGGAATTAGCTGTGCAGACCAGGCTGGCCTTGAACTCACAGAGAAGTTTGCCTCTGCCTCCCGAGTGCTGGGATCAAAGGCATGAGCCACCAACGTCCAGCTCACCTCCCATTCGATGACACTGACCAGCAAAGGGCCTAGAAGACTGACTGCTGCTAGTGCTGGAAACAGATTTCGTTCATCTCATTCACACACAGGTGCCAGGCGTGCAGGGATTTCGGTGGGGATTAAACTATCACCACAGACCTCTGGGAACTCAAGATGTCAACTGGGCGATGGTACTGGAAAAACACCGAATCAGATGACTGCAATATCAGTGGTAACTGGTGAAAAAGCATGAACGGGGTAAAAGACCCCTATACAAAGCCAGGCTTTCCAGGAAAACAAAAACTAAGTATCTAAGAACCCATGACACTGGCTCCTACAACACAAGAGGATCTTGCTGGAGAGAGGACCAGTAAGAGACAAAGACAGGGAGTGAGCAAGCATGCCTCTGATAAGCAGGGTGGGGTGGAATAGGGGGCAGGATCCAGACAGGGCCAGCATAATGGAAGCAGAGTGTATTAGACTGAGGAGTGTAGGATTTTAGTAAAATTATGCCACTGAAGCAAAACCAGGGACAGAATCGGACTCTTTTGTTTTGTTTTTTTTTTTTAGAAAAAATATTTGATTTCTGTGTTCAATTTGGACAAGAGCAGTCTCCCTCCACTAACAATGGGGAAATCAGGTAGGAAGTTCATGCAGTAATTCAGGAGGAAGCAGGAGCCCAAATTAGGTGATAACCCTGTCCCTGCCTCAGGCCCTCCCTCATATTGCAGGGAGGACAGAGGAACCTATTCTGACATAGTCACATCCAGTGAGGGCTCCTCTGCATTGGCTGCCTAGCAGATACTGACCCCTCCTTGTGCCTATTCTCACCATAGGCAAGCTGAAGGAGGTCATCTCACCATGTCACAAGGAAATTTTAAAAATTAACTCTCCAAACTTAGGATAGGATCAGTCAGACCAACTCTGAGAGGAGGCTAAGACCAGAGAAGGTAGCCTCACCTAGACTTATCCCCACCTATGGGCCTTGCCATGCAATGCAGGGAACCAGAGATGGCAGCTGGGCTATAGGCCAAGATGAAGGAAGGGACTAGATGGGCCTAGATTCGTGAGTACAGCTGTCTAGTTTCACCCCGTCACCCAGTAAGGAGCAAGGAAAAGATGAGAGTTCCATCCTCTTCATATCCTTGACACTGGGCATCACACCAACTATGTCCTATTTTTTCCCTAACTCCTTTATACCAGTCAATGGTGACAAGTGAAAACTATAGGCTATATGAACACATTTCCAAAACCACAACTGCTATCAGAGCACTCAACAATGGAGTGAGTAGGGAATTGAAAATGGAACACCAGCAACTGGTCTCACACTGGCAGAGAACTGTACTTGGACAGACTGAGTCAGAGAGGAGTTGAAAGTAGCAATTTAGGCAAGTCTCAGCAGTGGCTGCACTATTAGTTTATATTTAATAGTAGCTTGGGTATTTCTGATGAGTGATATGCTCCCTCCCCTCCATTCCCAGGGTATAACAGGCATTTCTGACATGCCTCAACTGCTAGCCAGGTATGTTCAGAACTAAGCCTATTAATCCCCTTCTGGTGAGAAAAGACACATGTGTAATAAGGCTAATATGTGTGTGGCTTGTGAACTACACTTCCCCAAGGCTAAGAAAGACAACAGGACGCATAATCACTCTGGTGACAGCTTTTCTTCCTCAGGATTCAGAACTCAAGGGTTAGGAAGGGTACTGTGGGATATTTGTATACTGTGTGAAAATGTATGGTTGGTGTAATAAAAATTGAACTGCTAAGAGCTGGGCAGGAGGTACAGGTGGGCAGAGCAAGAACTCAGGGAAAGAGAAGGTAGAGCTGTTAGCCAGATGTGTAGGAAGGAGCATGTGCAGCACTGAGAGATAATGAGACATGGGACAGATATAGATGAAAATAAATGAGTTCAAGGATAACCAATCTATAGTCCACAACCCCAGAGAATCAAGGTAACAAAGATGACCCTAAGAGAGACATACATCTGCCTAGGAAGGGAAAATAGACAAGAGCTCCTGAGTAAATTGGGAACGTGCAAGGGAGCGGGGGGGGGGGGGGAGGGAGTAGAAAAAAGGAGGAGGGAAGGGAGTAGGGAGGAGAACATGAGGGAACAGGATGGTCCAGTTGGGGGAAGGACAGGGAGAGCAAGGAAAGAAATATCTTATTAGAGGGAGCCATTATGGGATTAGTGAGAAACCTGGCATAGGGAAATTCCCAGGAATACACAAGGATAACCCCAGATAAAACTCTAGGCAGTAGTGAAGAGGGTGCCTGGGCTGGCCTTCCCCTGGAAACAGATTAAGGACTACCATAACTGTCATCATAGCAACTACATCCAGTAATTGATGGAAGCAGATACAGAGATCTACAACTAACCACTGGGCCAAGCTCCTGGAGTCCAGTTGAAGAGGAAGGAGTGATATAATAGGATCAAAAGGGTCAAGGCCATGATGGGGAAACTCACAGAAAGTGCTGACCCGAGCTAGACTGACAGCTGGGGAACCTGCATAGACCCCAACTAGCACCCCCTGAACACATGTGACAGTGGATGGCTTGAGCAGTTTGTGGGACCACTGACACTGGGACCAGGATCTATCCCTAGTGCATTAACTGGTTTTCTGAAGCCCATCTCTTATGGAGAGATACTTTGCTCAGCCTAGACACAGGGGGGGAGGGCCTTGGTCCTCTCTTAACATGGCGATAAGACACATTATTGACTCCCCATGGGATGCCTTATCCCTTCTGGATTGGGGGTTGTGGGAGGAAGATGGGAGGAGCAGAAGGAGGGGAGGGAGGGGGAACTGGGATTGGTATATAATAAAAAAAATCATAAAAATAAAATAAATGGGTTAATTTAAATTATAAGAGCTAATGGTACAAGCTGAGCTAAGGCCAAGCTTTCATAAGTAATAGACTCTTTGTTATTTGTGAGTTGGATGCCCAAAGAAAAATCTGACTACAGAAGACTCATAGACCCAACATTATGAGAACTCAAGAATAAACACAGGATCTGAAATCGAGTTTTAAATTTGGCATATATACAATTAATGTATATATAAAATTTAATCTATTTCCCCCCCCCAATGACTTAAAATTCTGAAACAGCTCAGCAGGTTTCAAAATAATTCAGAAAAAATTTACTGAATCCTATTTGTATCATTTCAAGTAATCTTAGGAAACAAAAACCACCATGAGGAAAATTCTTATTATTCCCATTTACAGAGGAGGGGATTGAGATTTAGCATATTGCTTATGGGCATGCAAGTCAAAGAGCCAGAGCCTTAGTGTCAGTTAGGAACCCTAACTCACTTAAAAGCGGCTAGCAACACCACCAGGGAAGAGGTGCTTTTACCAGGCTGGAGAGAGAAAGATGGTGAAGAGTGCACACTGCTCCTACATAGAACACAAGTGGACAGCTCACAACTGCCTGTAACTACAGCTCCAGGGGATCCCAAGCCCCCCCCCACACACACACAACTGCCTGTAACTACAGCTCCAGGGGATCCCAAGCCACACACACACACACACACACACACACACACACACACACACACACACACCACCACCTGCCTGTAACTACAGCTCCAGGGGATCCCAAGCCCCCCCCACACACACACACACACACAACTGCCTGTAACTACAGCTCCAGGGGATCCCAAGCCCCACACACACACACACACACACACACACACACACACACACACAACTGCCTGTAACTACAGCTCCAGGGGATCCCAAGCCACACACACACACACACACACACACACACACACACACACACACTTAAAAATAAAATAAACCTTCAAAAAAAAAAGTGTTCTTACCTTTGGTGAGTAAGACTTTACTGCAGCCTGCTCCAGCTGCAGATCTCAGAATTGTCCCCAAGTTCCCAGGGTCACGGAGATTGTCACAAATCAACACTAAGGGCAGTGAATGGTGAAGCTGAGTCTCTGGATATATCATCTTAACAGGGTCCGGTTTGGCAAAAATCCCTGAGGAAACACAAGAGATCTGCTTGTCTGGAGTGGGCATGAGAATGGTTTGACTATTTTTTTTTTTTTTTTTCTTATGTATTCACAATTACCTAGTGAAGACAGGAATGCATCATGACTACAAAATTTCTGCCAGGGCTAACCCATCTTAGTCGACCTGCTTCTCAACTGTTTCTTTTCTAAACTCCACACACCCACCTACATCACATTGGAACATTTACTATACCTTTTCAACAATAACAAAAACCACTGTGACAAAAGCAGGAGAACTGAGAGTTTAAGGCCAGCGTAATGTACATAGCAACACTGTCACACACAAAAGAACAAGGGTTTGGGATGTCCTCAGTGACATAGCACTTGCCTAGCATGTGAACACCTTTGGAGTTGCTCTCTAGCACTTCTAGAAGCAACAAACTCAGGACCCCAAACTAAACGTTAAAATTGACAAACAGGGGCTAGAGAGTTGGCTCAGCAGTTAAGAACGCTTGCTGCTCTTGAGAACTTGAGTTAAATTCCCAGCACCCACACAATGGCTCACAAGTCCAGTCTCAGATCTGACACTCTTTTGACCTCGGTAGGCCCAGGCAAATACATGGTACACACATAAACATACATACTCATACATGTAACATTTAAAATTAAAAACTAGCATCTATATAACCTATTATCTATAAGCAAATAAAAAAAACCCTCATTTTGAACCTGCTCATCTTATTCAATATATCTGTAAAAATTCTACCATGTCACCATATTTGCAGCTACTGTATTTTTCTAAATGTTGTAATATTTTGTAATATGATGTGTCAAAGTTTAGCTCTTTCTATGTTGACAATTCAAAATTCTCTCCATTTCAAAAAAAGTGCTACAGGGAGTATCCTCTGAGGACTCTCTCTGCAAATGTCTGAAAACTTCTGTGGGTCAGGTGGACAGTGCACATATACTTTTAATGTTAATAAACGACACAAAACTGCACTCCTCAGAGGCTATGGTATTCTTATCTAGAAGGATAAATATCTGCCTCCTCACTCAAAGCCTGCTTAATGAAAGTCAAATTTACTGTCAAATTTTGCCACTTTGATGGGAAAAAAGTAATATTTCATTATTTTAATTTGCATTTCCGATTACTAGGGAGGTGAACCTTGTGCACTAACCTGACTACTTGTGACCCTTACATTTCCTTTTCCCCAAACTGTCTCGATGCTGTAACCTTTCTCCATTTTCCCACTGGGGTTTTGTTTTACTTACTTTGTAGCCTTAATCTTAACATTTAAACATTAGCCACATAGCTGTCCTTTATTGCATTGTCTTAAAATTATTCCCAGGAAGTAAATTTATTAAAGTAATGACTCTATTTTTTTCCCTTAGTAGCTCTGAAAGAAGTAATAATTCTTCTAAACAGTCCAGCCCAGAGAAGCACTGCCTAGGACGCATGTGCAGGGGCTGCGTACTGCGGAGCTGTGGGAGTCTGAGGACTGAGCCATTTGTGCAGTCTCCTGCTGAGGTCAGAGCGTAGAGGAGAATCACTTACCTAGTGACCCCTCTATCTTCTCTCTAACACGTAGAAAAATGAAAACCCTGAGTGGCTTCCTTGATGAAAAAATCTCTCATTTAATAATCCCTGTCCGCACTGTATCTGAAAGCACAGTGTTCAGGGCAGTATCTGGGGGTGGGGAAACTGGGCAAGAAGCTGAAGATGAACTTGTAGTAATTTTACGGGATGGCTTAGTAGGTAAAGGCACCCACTGTCACGCCTGATGACTGGAGATGGATGTCCAGGACTCATAGTGGAGAGAAAAAGCTGATACCCACAGACTGTCTTCTGACCCATGCACATAGACACAAAGTAAATAAAATGTTTGTTTTTTTTTAGATAGGGTTTCACTCTGGATCTCCTGAAACTCACTCCGTGGACCTGGCTGGCTTCAAACTCACAGAGAGCCTCCTACCTCTGCCTCCCAAGTGCTGGGATTAAAGGAGTGTGCCACCACTGCCCGGCATAAAATGTGCTTTTAACAATCCATAAAACAAACGGGCTAGAGACATGGCTCAGTGGTTAAGAGCACTGACTGGTCTTCCTGCCCCAGCACCCATATGGCAGCTCACCTGTCTATAAATCTAGGATCCAGCACCCACACAGACATATATGCAGGAAAAACACCAATGTACAGGAGATAAAAAATAAAACTATTTGAAAAACAAACAAACAAACAAAAAGCCGGACATGGGAGTACACATGTATGTAATCCTGGCAGGAAGGAGGTGAAAGCAGCAGCATCAGTGGTTCAAAGTTATCCTCAGCCACACAAGGAGTTTTAAACCAGCCTGGACAAAATGAGACTACGTCAAAAATAAAAAATACCACAATGAAAGCCAGTGAGAAAGCTGGGTGTTGGTGATGCACACCTTTAATCCCAGTACTTGGGAGGCAGAGACAGGAGGATCTCTATGAGTTCGAGGCCAGCCTGATCTACAGATGAGTTCCAGGACAGGCTCCACAGCTACAGAGAAACCGTGCCTCAAAAAACAAAACAAAACAAAAGACAAGTAAGTCTAGGATAATATGCTCATATAAAAAAGAAATTCTAGATATTGATACACTGTAAATCACTGACCCATTATTCCTTGTGGCGTTACTAGATCGGACCAATCTTTGATATCTTCAAATTTCACTTTAATGAGGCTGACACCTTTCAGTTTATCCACTGGCAACTCCTTGACGTATTCCAGACGGCTAAAAAAGAACACTTTTGGCACAGCTCCAGCCTTGAGAGCATCTGCAATCAGCCTGCGACCTTCCAGTAGGATCTTCCCTTGCTTTTCCCGAAAAGGCCTGGACTTAACTATTGTCATGACACTGCTGTGGGTACAAACGGTGGGGGGATTATTAATTGTCTAAATTAGGACACATGTAGTTTAACAGACAGGCAGAGCTTGGCGGAGGCATGAACGTCACAGATGGTCTTTCTCTCTCTCTCCCTCCCTCTCCCTCCCTCTGGCACAGTATAAGCAAAAGAGGCAGAGGCTCCGCTGTGGAACAGGAAGACAAACAGGAACACATCACCTTAGCCTCCTGTCCCCGGGAAAGGCCTTATCATAGCGAAGCCCTGTTTCTTCCCAGGTGTGAGGTGTCTGGGACCTGGATGTCTCAAGAGGGTGTTTATGTCGCTGCTCCTGAGAACTGGCCTCAGGGACCGCCTTTCGAGGCTGCTGGTCAGGAGCACGCTTCCGTTCCTCCACTTGTCCGGAGGGGAACAGCACTCTCACCGGGCTGCGCCGCAACGCCCGGACCCAGCGCCGCGCGTCGAGGTCCCTAGTCTGGACCAGCCGCAGCAACGGTCTCAGGGAACAACACATGCCTCTCCCCGGAGCGGCCATCTTTGCTGTGCCGCGCGCTACCTCACGCGAGCGCGCCGTCGAGTACTAGTGACGTCACACCGCGTTCTTCCTGGGTTTGCGGGAGGAGTGGCAACCTGCTTGTGGCTCCGACTCTGTGGTGGGAGTCATGGCCACTCGTCGAGCTCTGCACTTCGTATTCAAAGTGGGGAACCGCTTCCAGACGGTGCATTTCTTTCGCGATGTCCTGGGGATGCAGGTGCAGACCGGGGCTGAGCGGGGCTGGCGCGACTCGCACCTGGGAGGGAGAACGCGATGCGCGCGCGGCCACTTCAGTCGCCAGGCCCGAGACTCCGGGTCCTCATTGCGGGTTTTTCGATTTTTGCGAGCCCCCGTTTTCGGGTTGGGAAGCCTTTGAAAGGGCACTGACCTACTAGCTGTCTTGTCTACACACGTTCCGTCGCCTACAGACCTTCACAAATATCTGTTTCACTCCTGGCTTGGGAAGCTTGTAGTCTATCCTGAAGGAGCATTGCCAAGCAAAACATTTTAAAAGTCCCTTCCAGTTCACGACAGAACGGTCGGTCTCTTCTGGTTGGAAAAATTTGGGCGTGATCAGCAATTTCATTAAAAGTTTGGCTTCCGTCAGGGCTGGGGATTTAAAAAGTAGGTTCTGGGACTGGAACCCATGTGCATGCTAAGCATGTACTCCACTATGGCACTACGTGTACATGAACATCTATCAGGGCAAGATCGCATGGTCTCTTCCGTGGTTACTCAGGTTCTCTGTGTGAATGTCTGTCTCCTCTGGACAACCCAGATTAAGTATGAGATCAGAATCTAGTCTCCTTCCTAGTACCTGTAAATAGTCTTGAGATGTTGAAATTCTAAAAGGGTCACTTAGCTGAAAATGTAGTGGAGGTTTATCGAGGAGCCCTTCTTAAGTCAGGGAAGTAGGGAACACACCAGTGCAGAATACTTTGTAGCAATAAGAATCCAGTTTAGTGTAGAGATGGTACTGCCAAGGGAGTTACACAAACTAATCAGCCCACACGAATTAATCAGTCATAAAAATATCTGCTGCGTAGGGGCTGGAGAGATGGTTCAGCCTGTATGAGTGATTACTCTTCTTCCAGAGGATCTTAAGTGGCTACCCAACACTGGTGTTGGGTGGCTCACAATCATCTGTAGATTTGAATAACAGTCATGGGAGTCAGAATTTAGTGATACAAGATGTAGTTGTTCAGCTTTTTGTTGATTAAAAGGTTATATGAGGATTAAACATGTTATTGTGTAGGTGGTACTTGACTCATAGATAGTTATGTTCTCTAAAGTACTAGCTATTATTATGCTAAACATACAAAAGGAGAGATTTGTCAACCTGGGTTTTCAGGAAATAATGGGGACCTTGCATTCAAGCTGATCTTGGAAAGTAGGGTTTCCACATACCAAGGTTAGAGGGAAGTTACCAAGAAGACCTGGATAGGTGATGTGGAGACATTTGGGAAATGACACTCTTTTATGTGCATTTAACTAGATGAAGAGATGGGATGTGAGAACACATAGGTTGGAATTGTTTCTAGTATTGTCTTGAATGTTATGCATGCAAAGCAATTTGAGATTTATGCTAAAGTAAAGGGGAGCTTGTGATGCCTTCAGAGCTGTGCTTTAGTGGTGTATTTTTATGGTAGTATTAAGGAAAGAAATCAGTAAGTTGGTTTGGGGGGCAGTTTCAGCCTTAATGCCTCCACAGTGCTGGGGTTACAGGTGTGCCACCATGCCTAGCTAATAAAGTTGATTTTCGTCATCTTCGAGGGAAATAATGGAACTTCAACAGGGGCAGTAAGAATCCAAATTAAAATCAGCTGAATGTGGTGGCCCATTCCTGCAATCCCAGCAGTGGGGGGTTCAAGGCCAGCCTACACTACACAGTAAGTTAAATTGTGGTACATAGTGAGACAGTGTCTTAGGGGAAAAATTGGGTGAGGAGCATAAACTAAGGCACTGAGAGCCTTCTGTATTCTCGGTTCTGCCTTAGATACTTAAACAGGTTATTCACCAGCATAGTTATTGTCACACTCAGTCTGAGACTGAGAACCTAAAACGGCTTGCTCAGCATTACACACTACAGTCAGACTTCTGTAGTGTTGAGCACACTTTTCTACCACAGGTGGCTTCCTACCCCATGGAGATGGATTTCATACCTGTTTGAGAGTACAACTCTTTTGGAGTGAGGCAGGATCTCACTGTGTATCCTTGGCTGCCCTGGCATTCATCCTACAGACCAGGCTGACCTTGAACTCCCAGAGATCCATCTACTTGTGGCTCCTGAGTGCTGGCATTAAAGGCATGTGCCACTATGCCCATCTTAAGATGTCCTTACGTCTGCTACATCTAGCCTGGAAGTTCTGTTTGTTTCTCTTAGTAAAGCTGGCAAATGATAATGTTTATGTTCTGCCCTTTTAGTTTGTATAAATGTGCCAGGCAGATCTCTGTGTGTTAGAGGCCAGCCTAGTCTACAGAGGGAGTTCCAGGACAGGCTCCAAGCTACACAGAGAAACCCTTAAAAAAAACCAAATAAATAAATAAATAAGTGTGCCATGTACAATACTAGTGTACCTGAAACCCCAGCATGTAAGTAGCTGAGACAGGAGGATTATAGTTTGAGACTGACTGGGCTACACAGTGAGACTTGGTCTTTAAAAATCAAGGACTAGGGGCATTGCTTAGCTGTAGAGCACTTGTCTAACAAAGTCCTTGGATTTCCCGGCACTCCAAAAAAGTAAAACTTTACAATTTAGTCTACTTTCTTTACTAGGTTCTACGCCATGAGGAATTTGAAGAAGGCTGCAAAGCTGCATGTAATGGGTATGGCATCTTGTGTCTTAAAATCTTAGGTTCTGAATAACTCCCAAGTAGAACACACTTTCTTAAAGTTGAGCCTATGACAGTGGGATACATTGTGAAATTTAAACTTTTTAAAAGAAGGCAGGAAATAAGAGAAGCCACCCGAACGGCAATGGGGACTTACCCTTTGTTTCTCGGCATGTCACACACACAACACCAGGTACAGCAAGCAGTTCTCCAGTACTCCAGATTCCAGCCAGTTGTCTGACCGTTTAACTCGTTTCCTTGTCTCTCTGGAGGCATATGAGACCAGCTACAAAAAGTAGTAGCCCTCCTCCTGAACTTAGGGAAGCACTACCTACATTTACTGGCTTATAAAGGTTACAAATCGGGAAGAGCCAGGCTGAAGAGGTATATACGGAAAGGTCGGCAAGAAAAGAGGGATGGCACTTCCAATTGCTCCCACAATCCCAGTACTTCTGTGGCTCCAATCCACAAACTACCAAATCTTGTTGAATAGATTTTATACAGGTTGGTAGTATTTACGTGCCACCCCTCCGCTTCTCAAAGATGTGTGTGGATGAACATTCTAATCTTTAGGTCTTTTTAGTAACCAGGCAAATCCCCCGGCTATCCAGCCTCACCTTCAGTATGCTCATTATGGTAAACCCAGGCATTCCAAAGTTGCTCATGAATACAAGGCCTGCTCGGCAGGGAATCCAAAGGCTTAAGGAGCGCAATGCCAGGAGTCTTAATAGAGACAGATATTTTTCATATTTTACTATAAGCACAAATAAGTACAAGCAGTGGGTAAGGGTTCCCTGAGCTTAGTATCCATGGCAAGTTGAAAGCTTCCAAGGTCCACTGGGATTTGCATGCTTACTGATATGCAAAGAAGTTGTCTTGAGGTTAGACTAGAGAGCTGCCTATAGGATTCTTCCCTACATTTTCTTAAAGGGAACTAATCTTTCTTTCCCTTAAGTAAATGCCAAGTGTGTGGTGTGTGGTGTATGGTGTGTGGTTGTGGTGCTTGAGCACTCACTGTCCACCTGCTGCCAGCACCTTCACAGGTCATCTCATCCTTGTTTAGAATTTATGGGACCCAAAGGGGCTGGCCGCCTCTCTGTGTCCAACAGCAGGAAGCAGATTTTTCCTGTGGTCACTGGGTTCATTTTCTTTCTTTCTTTCTTTTTTTTTTAAGGCCTTATGATGGGAAATGGAGTAAAACAATGGTGGGATTTGGGCCTGAGGATGATCATTTTGTTGCAGAACTGACGTATAATTACGGCGTTGGAGACTACAAGCTGGGCAACGACTTCATGGTAAATATCACTCCATCCCAGTGCATATCTGGATGAGGCAGAGAGGGTTAAAATAGTTCAGGTTAGAAACAAAATTGGCTTAAAAAAAAAAAGTACGTCAGGCAGCTTACAACCCCCTGTAACTCTAGCTTCTAGGGGAACTAGAAACCCTCAGCCTCCTCTGGTACTTGTATTTATATGCACAATCATACAGACATACACATCTATAACGTAATTAAAACTAATAAGAATAAATCTTTAAAAAAAGTGGAAGTGGCTGGACGGTGGTGGAACACACCTTTAATCCCAGCACTTAGGAGGCAGAGGCAGGTGGATCTCTGAGTTCGAGGCCAGCCTGGTCTACAAAGCAAGTTCCAGGACAGGCTCCAAAGCTACACAGAGAAACCCTGTCACACCCCTCACCTCCACAAAAAATGGAAGTGTTTTGCCTGTGTGTGTATGTGTATGTGTGTATGTATGTATGTATGTATGTATGTATGTATGTATGTATGTATGTATAGATGTATGCCATGTACATGCACTGTCTGAAGAGGTCAGAAGATGGTGTTGGATCCACTTGCACTGGAATTAGGGATGGTTGTGAGCTGCCAACTGGGTGCTAGGAACTGAACCCTGGTCCTCTGCAAGAGCAGCCAGTACTCTTAACTGCTGAGCCGTCTCTCCAGCCCTAGTTGGCTTTTTAAGTTTGAAGCTGAGAAGGTTGCTAGTGAGGAGATGACAATGGAGCAGGAGTTCAGAGGGGGTAGGAGTAAGGTGTGTGGAAAGAGCAGGTTCTAGGTGGAGGCCTCGAACAACACCTGGCTTAAGAAAACACAAGAAATGACTGGAATAGAGAGGGTGAGGGGAAGGTGGTAGGAGTTGGGTAAGAATGACATGATAGCTGGGTATGGTGGCACATGACTATAATCCCAGCACATAGAAGACTGAAGCAGGGGGATTATGGGTTCTTGAGGCCAGCCAGGACTACATAGTCATGACTCTTCCTCAAAAAAGGGGGAAAGTGCATAATGCTGGGTCTTTTTAAGTGCCCTCAAGGGAAGGCAAAGCCTGTGGGCTGCTTGAGAATAAGCTGTAGGATGCTTTTTGATGAGTTTACTCTGGCTACAGAGTGGAGGATTGATTGACAGAACAAAGGCAGTTACAGTAGTCCAGGGTAAACAAGGAAGGCTTTCCCAGAAGGCAGAATTATATGCTATTGGGAACTTTGATTAAAGTTCCTTCATATTTAAAGTGTTTGTTTTTCAAATCCAAAATTGGGCTTTTGATACAGTTCAGTGGTAGAGCACTTACCTAGAATAAACAAAGCTCCAGGTTCAAGGTCAGCCTCATAAGTGAATAACTAAATCTCAAGTTGTCTCAAATGGTTATCTGGCCAGTCCAAGGAAGATCAAGATTTCTGCTTAGGTCTTAAAAACTGAGGAGATTGTCTTTGGTTTTAAATGGATCACATAATGCTGACATTTGAATCTGAAGAACTTGAAGAAAACATCTACAACCCTATTTAAAATCACTGTAAGAAAATGCCAATTAAATACTAGGTGGTTTTGGTTCTAGGGTTTGGTCCTTTATCTTGTCCTGTAAAAGCTCTGTTGTAATGATATATGTGGGTGTTATTTGTTACAGGGAATCACACTTGCTTCCAGCCAGGCTGTCAGCAATGCCAGGAAGCTGGAGTGGCCACTCAGAAAAGTTGCAGAAGGAGTTTTTGAAACTGAGGCCCCGGGAGGATATAAGTTCTATTTACAAGATCAAAGTCTACCTCAGTCAGGTATTATACTAGGCCAGGCAAAAGCCTGGCTATGGGCACATTTGATGACGATGGGACAGTGCTGGGGCAGAGTTCTTTCTCTACTGTAGTTTTTCTATATTGATAGGATGTGTCTTCCCAAGCCAGTGTTCTTACCTGTATTTTGGGAAGTTATGTATACATTATGTATTTATTAGTACAGAGCAACAGAGAATCTAGACTGATTCTGTTCTGCAGATAATGTATCTTTTTAGGATACATTATCAGCAACAAATAACAGCAAACCCACCTCAAATTAGTTTGAACAATAAGAAGGTGTTTCAAGTTCACAGAGCAGGAGAAAGACTTAGATTAGTTAATTCAGCAGATCAGCCATCTTAAGACCCCAGGTTTCCTTTCTATGATGTCTTCTCGTGCTATTAGAGCTGGTTCCAGAACTAGTTTGAGATGCTGGGAGCAGGTGAGGCTCCATACTTCCATATTCATTTTAGGAAGGAGCCTTCAAGCAAACCTTGTCTGGAATCTACCAGATTATTCTCTGTTCAGATTTAATATACTCTGTCTGCTTAATATAGGTTGAGGATCCCTATTCCAAAATTCCAAAATAGTAGTTTTGAATTTTTGCTTGTTTAAGACCGTGTCTTAGGACTGGTCTTAAGACAGAGGAAGGCAGATCTCTCAGTTCTGGGATAGCTAGGGCTACACAGAGAAACCCTGTCTCAAAGACAACAACAAAACTTGTGTCTTAACACACAGTTCAGGCTAACCTGGAACTCAGAGATCCTACTGCCTCAACCTCCCAAGTGCTAGAGTCTCAGGCTTATGCCACTGTGCTCTGTAAACTTGAGATTCTTGGGTTTGGACTTCCAGATTATGGATGCTTAACCAGGAAGGTCCATGCAAGTTTTCCACATTTTGAAATACTTTTGGTCCTAAGCTTTTCAAATAAGAGGTACTCAGCCTAGACTTAAGTAATAGTGAGTTCCACGTTCCAAAGATGCTTTTGTCCTTTACCTTGCTAAGACCTCTGAGGCATTAATTTCCTGCTGATTCATTTAGACTGCACCTGTGCCTATCCTGCAGCCTTTCTGGCTCTGGGGAGAGTTTGTGCTATTTGCTTAGTTCTAGGAAGTAAGTAGGTCTTAAGCATGTTAGGCAAGCATTCTGTCACTGAGCTCAGGTTCTCAATGAACTTGAATCTGATAATTTTACATGCAGTGGGGAATTGAGTCTGCCTGGAAGTGACCCTATGAGAAGCACCACCGTTAGTATGGGTGTTGATAGGCTACAGATGGGGTGGAGGTGATGAAAACCAAGGGAAAATACAGTTTGTCATGTCCAGATGAGTCAGATGTAGTTGTGAATAGCTCTTTAGCAAGTTCCCTGTGGCACAGACCTATAATCACAGCTAGTAGGAAGGCTGTAGGCTAAGGTAGGGTCTTAAGGCCTACTTGGGCTATAGAGCAAGGCCAATCTGGGCAATTTATTGAGAGCCAGTTGCAAAATAAGTGGACAAAAAAAGATTCATTGATAGAGTGCTTGCCTAGCATGTATGAAGCCCTAGGTAAAGTCCCTATATTGCAATAAATAAAAAAGAAAGGGAAGGGAAGAAGAAAGAAAGGAAAAGAGAATTGCTTCAACCAGCTGGTGCTGCCATTGAGTGATACATACTTGTCTAATGTGCAAGGACCTGGGTACAACCTCTGGTACTAGCGGTGGGGTTGGGAATCAGAAAATCAACTTACAATATAACATGTTTCTGTTATACTCTAGGTGTTTGGTGGGTTTTTTGTTTTTGTATTTTAAATTACGTGTGTGTGTGTGTGTGTGTGTGTGTGTGTGTGTGTGTGTGTGTGTGCGTGCGCGCGCTCGTTGTTTAGATTTTTTTTTACTCTAAAATAGAAGATAAGTATTCATTGTATATATACAAAAGGAGGAGGAAGCAGGGAGGAGGATGATAAGGAGGGAGGGAGGAAGAAATAGTATCACATGTCCAAAGATAACTACAGTGAACATTGTAGAGTAAGGTCTTTTATCCAAAACAATAAATACATATATATATAAA
This sequence comes from Cricetiscus sungorus, assembly GCA_030556225.1. Taxonomy (NCBI): domain Eukaryota; kingdom Metazoa; phylum Chordata; class Mammalia; order Rodentia; family Cricetidae; genus Cricetiscus; species Cricetiscus sungorus. Next base: position 53,998,745 of record JANBXA010000069.1, on the reverse strand, counting down.
TGTACTTTGCATAAGCCATTGCAGGAATTCCATGGCAGCATTTCATTACAGAAAATAAACAGCCTCTGTTATTGGATGATTTGTTGTTCCTAGTGTTTCATTGTTCTGGGCAACACTATTGAATGCCTTTGTGATAAAAAGCCCTTCTCACAGCCACGAAACTTTCTGAGCTGCTAAGAATGGACTTGCTTTTTCAGTACATTTTTAAAACTTTTGGTACATTCCGTCAAATCCTTTCCCACAAATTTTCTGATTTACACTCTATCAGAATTTTTCATTTTAATTTCCTTCTCTGCAATAAAACAGTTAATGTTACTATTTTGTCAAGACAATAAAAATTAAGTAATGAAAAACAAATTATTTGTATCTCCTTAGTTTATTCTTTAAATTTAATCCTTTAACCCAACAGAAATACATTTTGCTATTTAATTCAAACATGTAACTTATCCCCACCAAATGATTATCTTGCTGTCATTTATTTGGATCATGTTTCTTTTCATACTTATTTAAAATCCTTTCTTTATAAACTAAATTCTTTAGCTAAGAAGAGGGTTTCTGGAAATCAAATGGAAAGCCTTTTATGCTAGGCTTACACTCCCCTCCAGCCTCCTAAGCTAAATTCTTACCTACACTTTAGCCTGTTTGGGCCTTTTTATCTCATGCCACTGAAGTGACTTCATTCGTCTGTTTTCTTACCTTGCAGATCCTGTATTAAAAGTAACTCTAGCAGTGACTGATATCCAGAAGTCCTTGAACTACTGGTCTAATCTCCTGGGAATGAACATTTATGAACAGGATGAGGAGAATCAGAGGGCCTTGCTGGGCTATGCTGATAACCAGGTGAGTGACCTTGCAGAGGAACAGCTTGTCTGCTGCTTTAAGTTAGGTTCATAAATCAGGTTAACTTGACAGTGGCCCCATGGTTTCTTCACAGTGAATCAGTGTTTGTCCTGATGAACTGAAGAAAACAAAACCCACTAATAACTTTACCCCTCAGATACTGCCTCAGTTTTTGTTAATGGTAGTTGACCTGTAGGCTTTGGGTTTTTTCCTGTCTTGATCACATACCAGTGCTACCACATCCAGCTTTATGTGGGTGCTAGGATCTGGACTGAGGTCCTCACACTTGCATGGCAAGTGCCTTACCAAGCGTGGTAGAGCTTTTATACTACATACATGTGTAACCTGTCAGAAAGAGTCAACCCACTTTCTTATTTCTCTTCAGTGTAAGCTGGAGCTACAGGGCATCAAAGGTGCAGTTGATCATGCAGCAGCCTTTGGAAGAATTGCCTTTTCTTGTCCTCAGAAAGAGGTACTGTTTGATAACCTTATTGTATCTTTTTAAAAATGTATTACTTTTAATCACGTGTATGCATGTGTGTCTGTGTGCATGTGATTGTCAGATTCCTCAGACTTGGACTTACAGGAAGTTGTGAGCCCTTGAAGGGAATGTGAGGAACCAAACTCCATAGACCCATCTCTCTGGCTCTTTTTTTTCCCCTTTTACAGTGTGTGTGTGTGTGTGTGTGTGTGTGTGTGTGTGTGTGTGTGTGGCACGAATGCAAGTGCTCACATTGGATTCCCACTGGAGCTAAAGTTACCAGCGTTTATGAAACCTCTGACATTGTTGCTGGGAACTGAACTTGGGTCCCCTTCAAGAATAGTACTCAATTGGGTGGTGGTGGCGAATCCCTTTAATCCTAGCACTTGGGAGGCAGAGGCAGAGGCAGGTAGATCTCTGTGAGTTTGAGGCCAGCTTGGACTACAGAGTGAGTTCCAGGACAGCCAAGGCTGATATACAGAGAAACCCTGGTTGGAAAAAGAGTAGTACTTGCTCCATCTCTCCAACCCCTGGCCTTTTGTTTAAGCTCTGTCACTGATTTCAACCCAGCTAAGAACCGTGAACTTCCTTTCTATGAGTTGATTCTGATTGTGACTTTGTTGTCATGCTTAACCATTCTTTTAAGAACCACTGAGATAATAAAATGTGCCCAGTGATGCCATGGTCAAATGAGGACCATGCCATAGAAGTGTTATGTGACCCTTGCTCACTTGCTTTTTTTGTTTTGCAAGTTGCCAGATTTAGAAGATTTGATGAAAAGGGAGAACCAATCCATCCTGACGCCATTGGTGAGCCTGGATACCCCAGGGAAAGCGACAGTGCAAGTAGTCATCCTGGCTGACCCTGTAAGTATCACTTAGCAAGGAGATAGACTGTCCTGGGATTTCTTCAAATTTTTTTTTTTTTTTTTTTTTTTTTTTACATTGATTTTCTCTTTTGGTATAGGATGGACATGAAATTTGCTTTGTTGGGGATGAAGCTTTTCGAGAACTTTCTAAGAGGGATCCAAAAGGCAGCAAGTTACTGGATGATGTGAGTCTTATTCTACATCAATATCATTGTAGGCCAAAGTAGAATAGTATAAAGGATGTACAGGGCCCAGGTGCTGTCAAGCATGTCCTTTCTCCGTTTTAGTGTTACTTACATTACCCCTTGTAGGACTTAGCATTTCTGTCTTCCCAGTGCCTCAGGAAGGAATTCACTACTGCTGTGAACACCATTATTCAGCTCAGTGGATAAAAGTACCTGGGTTCCATCCCCCTTTGCTTCCTTGGCCAGTTGGTTATGTGGTTTCCATTTGACATCATACTCTTCACCTTCCTTCCTACTTATTCTAATTATCACACCAAGAAATCCAGTAGCTCTCTTCTTTTAAAAACTTTTCTTGGGAGGCAGAGGCAGGCTCAGGAAGCAGAGGTAGAGAATCTCTGAATTCAAGGCCAGCTGGTCTACATAGCAAGTTCCAAGCCAACCAGGGCTACATAGTGAGGCCTTGTGTCTCATACAAACAAAAATCAGTGGCTGGAGACATGGGTTAGTAATTAAGAGAGCTTACTGCTTTTCAAGGTGACATAGTTTCAGTTCCCAGTACCTACTTGGTGGTTCAAAACTGCTTATGACTTCAGTTCCAAGGAATCTGACATCCTCTTCTGACCTCCAAGTACTCTTGCATGTACATGGTAAACATACATAACACTCAGGCACACAGATACATAATAAACAAAACACCAAGACCAAACCCTTTCAATTCCATATTCCATCTCCAGGTGTTTGTTTCTCTGTTTTTGAGATGTAAATCTGTGTCTTCAAACTGACTACAAACTAGTGATCCTCCTGCCTCAGCCTCCTAAGTTTTAGGACTGTATCACCAGGTTTCTTTAATTAGATTTTTGTTTCAAGGGTCTGTCTGCAGTTTCCATGTCTTGTCTGAAATGCATACTTCATCTGTTCTGTGTTAGATCTTGGCAGCAAATAATGTTCATCTTGACATTGTTGGTGATCTCATCTTGCCAAATGCAGCAGCTTCTGTTCCCATTAAACCTGATGTTTCATCAGGAAAACAGTAGCCCATTGTTGTACTCTTACTTTTAATGTAGATCTAGTGTTAAGTAGACGTTCTCTAAATACTTAGGACTTTTGAGACAGGGACTCTCTTGTCCCAGTTGACCTCGAGTTCCTGGGCTCAGGGAACCTTCTACCTTCATCTTCCATGTAGATAGGACTGTAGGCCTAACTACTGGGCCTCACTCACTTCTGAATACCTAATTGATTTAAGGGATCAATTGATCCAGTTATATCGTTATTAAACTATATAACTAGCCTTTAAACAATTTATTAAAATTCTTTGAACTTCTAAAAGTTCCTTTAGAAATTTATCTTAAAAAGGCGAGATAAAGAAAATAAAACTACTCATTTCTTAGGACTGTGATGTGCTTTATGGATGATAATTAACTGTAGAATAACAACAGTTATTGTGAATTAAAATAGGACATATGTAGAAGATACCTTTTGAAGCTTTATCTTGAAGGCAAGTAGAATGTTGAGCAAGCTCTTGGTTGGCAAATCTGCTGTTCTTCTTTGCTCTTTCATGCACTGACAATTCCCCTTCCACTGAGCTCTTCTGTGGAACTGAGACCCCGTCTTCTTCATATCTCCCTGACGCTTTTCCCAGAGGCAACTGCCGTTGTGATTTCTGGCACAGTAGATCAGTTTTGTTTATTCTTGGATTTCAAACAAATGAAACCATTTAGTAGGCATTTCTCTAAGCTTAGGTTACTTTCTCTCAAAATAACATTTTGAGATTCCATCATGTAATTGCATGTATCATCTTTTGTATTGCTTTAATTAGATAATAACTTGTTTATCCATTCTCATGGTACCAAACATTTAGGTTGTTTCTATACTTTTATAAGGAAGAGTGCTGTGAGCATTCTTGTTTAAATCTTTTTGCAGCCGTGTTTCATGTCTCTAAGGTCAATACCCAGGAGAATTGCTTTTACTGTACAGGAAAGTGCCGGACAGCTGACAAGAGTAATTATACCAAAGTAAATCTCTTTTAGGCAGTGTCTCTTTTCAGAGTTTGTTATGTGCAGTCAACCATATCTGAAAGTATTAAATGCAAATTTCAGAAATGAGTAACCATGCATTTAAGATTGTACCATGCTTTGAGTGGCATGATGAAGTCTCTTGTTCTCTTGCTCTGTCCACTTGGGACAGGAATCATCTCTTTGGGCAGTGTATACACACTGTGTGTACAACTGAATATACAGCCCTTTGTAACCTTACTTGTCACTAGATTAACTCTCAGGATCTCAGTAGTTGGGTTCAAAACCTTTATTTTACATAGTAATGGCTCCAAATGGCAAAAATAGCAGTTTGACTCTGACAAAGAATAGGTGTGGGCTGGTGAGATGGCTCAGTGGATAAGGGCACTTGCTGCCAAGCCTAACAGACCTGAGTTCAATCCCTGGGACCCACATAGTGGGAGGAGAGCATGGACTCCTGCAAATTGTCCTCTAATCTACCCCTGCACTGTGGCATGTGTGTACCTACACGTACATACACCCCAAAAAATAAATAAATGTATTTGAAAAAAGGGAGCTGCAAAAGTACATCTTTTAGCCAGGCGTTGGTAGAACATGCCTTTAATCCCAGCACTTGGGAGGCAGAGGCAGGGGGATCTCTGTGAGTTTGAGGCCAGCCTGGTTTACAGAGCTAGTTTCAGGACAGGCTCCAAAGCTACACAGAGAAACCCTGTCTCAAAAAAAAAAAAAAAAAAAAAATTACATCTTTTAGGTGAAATAAGTCTTGGCTTAATAAACCAAAGAAACTGGGGACTAGAGTGTAGAGTATAGTCACATTACTCTAGACAGCTTTTTCTATTTTCATTTTCTTCCCCTTTTTCCCCCTCTGTGTAGTCCTAGCTGTCCTGGAACTCACTTTGTAGATCAGGCTGGCCTTGAATTCACAGAGATCTTCTCGTCTCTGCCTCCTGAGTGCTGGGATTAAAGGCATGAGCCACCATTGACTAGTGCACCCAGCTTTTTCATGGGTCCTATGGATTTGAACTCTTGTCCTCAATCCTACATGGAGAATACACTTTAACCACTAATCCATCTCCCCTCTCCCCCCCCCCACTTCTCAAAATTTTTGTTTTGTTATGTTTTGTCTTTTGAGGCAGTGTCTCTCTATGCAGCTCTGCCAGGCCTAGAACTCTATGTCAATGAGGCTGGCCTCCAACTTGATAAGGATGACCTGTAATTCTTGATTCTGATGTCCCTGCTGAAATTATAGGTATGTCACTATGCCTCGCTAAACTCTCCCCGCTCTCTGTCTTTCTCTTCCTCTTTGCATGTTCTGTTTGCTTGAGTGCATGTAAGAAGCCACAGCAGGCATTGAGAGTCTTTTTCTGTCACTCTCCACTTTATTTCCTTGATACAGGTTCTGTCACTTAACTAGAAGTTTATAATTTCTGACAGCCAGCAAGTTCTCATGATCCACCTATCTCTGCTTCTCAGTGCTGTGAGAACAGCAAAGTGAAGCTATGCTTTTAACTGGGGTATTTGAATTCAGGTCCTCATGTTTGCAGAGTAAGTGATCTCCCTATCTCTTTTGGCTTGTTTCTTTAGACAGGGTCTTACTTTGTAGCCCAGGCTGACTTAGAACTCACTGTGATTACTAGATTGTTCTGACACAATGCCTTGACTTCCCAAGTAGTGGGATTGCAGGTATGAGCTATTATGCCTAGGTTTGACATGTTCTTTTATTTTTTTGTTTTTTTTTTTGTTTTTTTGAGACAGGCTATCAGGGAACTCACTATTGTTGTGGGGTATTCACAAGAGAAGACTGCTCAGATATGGGTTTAAGCCAATAGAAAGTCTTTACTAACCTGTTGGCAACTACACTGGGTGTTCAGGATCCCAGTGTAGCCTTTTTCAGGGTGAGCTTTTAAACACACACACACACACACACACACACACACACACACACACACACACACACAAAACATGTTATGGTTTGACTTGTTGCAGTCAACAAGAACAATTAGCCAGAAGCAGAACTATAGAAGCCAACAAGAAGCAAGGATGAGACGTCTAGAGACTTTCCCAGAACTATGGATTTTGATGGATTAGGCCTTTGTTTTAGTGTTTGTAGTCAGTGCTGTCTGCGTGCTGAGTTTTACAGTATGAATGGTACTTCTACTGTGGAGTCAGTTGTGATAAGCCTCAGGCCTGTTCTACTATGTAGACTGGACTGGCCTTGAACTCAGAGAACTAATTTCCTGCCTCTGCAGTGCTGAGATTAAAGGTGTGGACCCACTATACCTGGTATGCTTTGACATGTTCTTAAAGGCTGTGAGTATATTCTCTAACTCTAGATTCTCTAAGTTACAACCTGTAAGGAAACTAAGGCTCAGAATAATTATTTACTCATGGGTATCAGGTATTTAGTAAATGGGAGACAGGGACTTGGATGGAGGTCTTTCAGGATTTTATAATCAATTCTTTCCTTTCTCTGTACCCTGGTCCTTCTTGTAGGCAAAAGGTATCTTGCTGTGTGTAATCTCTGTGAATCCAAAGGCAGCCTGGTCTACATAGCAAGTTCCAGGACAGCCAGGGCTACATAGAGAGATTCTTCCTCAAAAATGAAATAAACAAATAAATTGAAAGAAAGAATGATATCTCTTAATATCCCAGTTGTTCAAGCTAACCTTTTCAGAGCTGTGTTTTTTTTTTTTTTTGTTTTGTTTTGTTTTGTTTGTTTTTGTATTTGGTTTTTTTTTTTTTTTTTTGGTTCTTTTTGCTTTTAACCTACTTTTTTACATTGCTTGTACACTGATGGAGGTCAGAGAGAGCTTGTGGGAGTCAGTTCTCTCCCTCCAGCTACCGTATGGATCCTGGGGTCAAACTCAGGTTGCAGGTTTGGCAGCAAGTATCTTTACTTGACGAGCCATCTTGCCAGCCCTAGGATAGTTTTAGATTTCTAGACACAGCCACTTTGACATGGTTTCTTCTCAGGTATTTTGATTTTCTCTTTAAACGGTTAGCCATTATTCACCAAGAGCTGAGTTCTACTTCTGAGATATCTCTAGTCTATTGACATGACTTTTGAAATCCAGTGAATTTTAACCTAATTTCCTAGCTCCCTGTTGCCTCCCAGATAGTCTTTACTGCCTGCCTGAGTTTGCTGCCTGGCTCTTAGCTACTCTCTGACTTGTTTTTATCTCCCTATTCTGGTCTCACTGCACTGCTTATAGTAACAAAAGTACTCTTATCTCCACCCAAAGTGGTTTTTGTCTGTTTGTTTTTGAGACAGGGTTTCTCTGTGTAGGCTTGGCTGTCCTGGAACTCAATCTGTAGACCAAACTGGCCTCTGCCTCCCGAGTGCGGGAATTAAAAGTATGTGCCACCACCACCCTGGTTTTGACTCTCCTTAAGCCGGTCCTTCAAAACAGAGAGGTTTTCTTGGGTTCTCCCTATCAGAGTTAACTGTTCTTTCCTCCATTCTTTATGACTGCTAAAACAGAAACGTCTTTTTCAGCTCTTGGGTATTTTTTGTTATGTTTCCTAATGTAAACATTATCTTGTCATTTCCCTGGTGTAGATGAGTATTTTTGGCACACTATTTCTCCAACCATTTAGTTGTCCCTTACCTTTTAATCTGATAGGACTTTATGGGTCTTTTACAGTAAATACCTCAAAGCACAAATACTTTCTTTTGAAAAGTAACTTTCTGTGATTCCATCACTGTTCAGTATAATCCCCAAAGTTAGATTGTTACTCCTGTCATACCTGGTATAGTACTTAGTACATGATAAAAACTCAATTTGAAAAGATTTGTTATTACCCTCTCTCTCTCTCTCTCTCTCTCACTCTCTCTGTGTGTGTGTGTGTGAGTGTGTGTGTGTGTGTGTGTGTGTGTGTGTGTGTGTGTGTGTGTGTGCATGGCATGTGTGCAGGTGCTGTTGTGGTACAGGAGACAGTGTTAGTTCTCCTGAAGTTAAGAGTTACAGGTGGCTGGGAGCCACTTGACATTGATGCTAGGACCTGAACTCAGGCCCTCTGCAAGAGCAGTACATATGCATTAAGTGCTGAGTCATTGATTCAGCTCCCAAAACTCACTTTAAAAAAAAAAGTATTGCTATATTTGCTTTTTTGTTTCTCTGTGTAACAGCTGTGGCGTCCTAGAAATTGATTTGTAGACCAGGCTGGCCTCAAACTCACAGATCTACCTGTCTCTGCTTCCAGAGCACTGGCATTAAAAGTGTGGGCCACCACTACCCAGCCCATACTTGCTTTTTGACTAAATAAAAGTTTTCTTACCAAATAGCTAAGTGAATTGTAGAGGCAAACTTTTATTTTTCAAGACAGGGTGTGGTGACATTTTGTTTGTGTTCTAACAAATAAAGCTTTCCTGAAGGTCAGAGGGTGGAGCTAGCCATTAGTTAACCATAGAAGTCAGGCAATGGTGGCACACATCTTTGATCCCAGTACTTGCCTTTAATCCTAGCACTAGGGAGGTGGAGACAGGAAGTGATATGGCTGGATGGAGAGGGAACTGTAAGCCCCATTTTGTCTGAGGATTTGTAGAGACAGGAGCTCAACCGCTTTTGGTCTGAGATTTCATGGAGGTAAGAATACTAGAGGCTGGCTGCTCTGCTGCTCTGATCTTTCAGCTTTCACCTCCTAATATCTGACTCCAGTCTTTTATTAGTGAGATCAATTAGAATTTGAGTTACGACAGGGTTTTTCTGTGAGCCCTGGCTGCCCTGGAACTTGCTCTCTATAGACCAGGCTGGTCTTGAACTCAGAAATCCCCTTGCCTCTGCTTCCCAAGTTCTGGGATTGAAGGTGAGCTTCACCATGCCTGTCGGTGGCAAACACTTTTTGGTGGTAGTACTGGGGCTTAAACTGGAGGTAAGTACTCCACCACTGAGATACATTCATTTAGCCTTGGTTTCAGACCAAGCTCATAAGCATTGAAGTTTCCTGTTTTCCCCAGGGCCCCAAAGTCACACACATAGTCCCTGCTCTCTCATCAACAGCTAGTCCTTATTGCCAGCTGCATATGAGAATCGCCAAGTAACTGCTCAGTACTCGACAGCTCTCCTGTTACAGTAAATATTCTCTGCACAGGTGAACTCGCTTTAGTGCTAATATCACGGTGGAGAATGCAGACTTGGAGTAATGTCTGTTCATCTGTTTCCATAGGCAATGGCAGCAGACAAAAGTGATGAGTGGTTTGCCACGAGAAATAAACCAAAGGCCTCGGGTTAATGGACGACGGCATGTGGGGACAGCACCTAGACTGCAGGCAATAAATACTCCCACCATTTGGCTGTGGCCAGCATGGAAAAGGAGGATTGTGTGGTAGTTTCATTCGTCAAAGCTTTGTTATTTTAGAAATGAAATATTTTTACCACTCTTAGTAGAGGTAAACTCCTATGTATAATTGTATTAAATTTGGTCACAAATTATTGTCCAAACTGAGACAACTCTATGGAACATTACCCTTGGTTGGGGGTGTAGGGAAATTTGATTAGCTGTGAATCTTGTAGATAATATTGAACAGATGTTCAAATGAAGCCAAAATCAGCTGAGCATGGTGGCACACACCTTTAGTCTCAGCACTTGGGAGGCAGAGACCAGAAGATCTCTGAGTTCAAGATCAGTCAGGACTACAGAGAGACCCTGTCTCAAACAACACAAGTCAAAAGAAGCCAAACCAACTGCTTAGAGAACTCATGTTTCCAGGTCCTGATGGGTTCTACCATAGAAAGCCTTGACATTTAAAGGAAACATTTAACTGTTTCCTCTGACTTTCTAAGACAGTCTTGCCTGATAGCACAGGGTGGCATGTTACTTCACTGTAGAACTCAAGGAAGCTTTTAACTTTCTTTTTTCCTTGAGACAGAGCATCACTTTGTAGCCCTGGCTGGCCTGTCAGCTGGATTGGCCTCAAACTCACGGACACCCACCTGCCTCTGCTTCCTGCCGGGATCAAAGACACCTCTACCTTACCCAGTGGCTTTGCATTTTTGATCCTCCCACCTTGGCCTCTAGTGCTGGGATTATAAATGTGTGCCATTATTTCAGGCTTGATGTTTTTGTTTTGTTTTAAATTTTATCCTGGACTGAAGAGATGGTTCAGTGGTTAAGAGCACTGATTGCTCTACTAGAGGACCTGAATTTGATCCCAGCATCCAGATGGTTGCTCTGTCTGTAATTCTAGTCCCAGGGGATCCAACACTCTTAATATATCTGAAGGCACCGGATATACATGGTACACAGACATATGCAGGCTAAACACCCATACACATAAAGATTAAGAAAAAATACCCTTTGGATAAAAAAGATCTGGGTAATGCCTTCACCTTGATTTTACATTATGAATAACCAGAAAAAACAGGAAGTGTTTGTTAGTATTCAAGCATCTGTACAGGCCTGCCCTTGGGTTTCTGACAGGATACACCCTCAGCTGCACCACTAAGAGCACCACCTGTGCACATTCACTACTATGTTCCCTTTTAAAAGGGCTCTGCCCGCCTCCCCCTCTCCCCTCCTTGTTTCTTTCTCTCTGCTTCCCTGTCTGACTGTCCTGTCCTCCCCCACCCCACCTTACCCCCCCCATTTTCTCTTCTGCTGCTCCTGTCCTCAGGAGTCAGTCTCCCCCCCCTTCCCATTCCTTTTCTTGATTTAAAAAAACAAGCAAGCAAACAAAACAACTTCATGTGAGCTGTCACATGGCATGTTTTTCTCTGGTGCCCCTTTTTTTTTTTTAAAATTACAGGTGTTCAGTGAGTCACATTTTTGTGTGACTGGTTATGTACTATTTCTTTATTAAATGGTTTCAGTCTTCTTTAAAATGGATTACATTATCTCTTCAGCCTGAAAAAATATTTTCTGATGATTTTGTTTGGGCTGATATAGAAGTTGGCTTCAGTCATTAAAAAGTTTTATTGAGTGCATTTGTTATTAATGCTCTTTGTAAAGGATGGAAAGGAGAACTATTTAAAAATTTGTTGGGCTGGAGAGATGGCTCAGCCATTAAAGGCTAGGCTCACAACCAAAAACATAAAAATGTGTTGCCTTGTCTTGGTGGTGTGTCAGCTGCATCTGTTGCTGCAGCCTCAACGTTGGTGCACTATATGTCAGAAGCTGTCTTTGTGGGGCTCAACGGGAACCAGCCAAGCAGCCCCAAGTTCATACCTGAGTGGGTGTGGGGGGTGTGGGTAAGGGAAAGGCTAGTTATAGACGATAAAGACAAAGAAAGAATAAAATCAGGAGGGCAAATTCAGTTAATACTAAATTGTCAGGAGTTTATTTTTCACCACTCATATACCTTAAAGGGGAACATGGTGTGTATACGGAACAGACTTTTCTTCCTCCTTATTCTAAGGGTTCAGTAACCACACCTTAAATTCAATTTCTTACTCCCTAGCCTTGAGGTGAGTAGTCACACCTCAGATTCAGGTCTGTTATCATTTAGAATAAGACAAACACCCTATTATAGCCACACCTTTGACCTTTAGGTCTAATGACTTGCTGAGGACAGTTTTGAACTCTGCTTTTAAGCTAAGATGGAGTGCTGCTATCTTGTAACAGTGGTGCACACCTTTAAATCCCAGCACTTGGTAGGCAGAGGCAGGTGGATCTCTGTGAGTTCAAGGCCAGCTAGGGCTGTTACACTGGTCTCAAAAACACACAAACCCTAAAACAAACAAACAAAAAACTTTAGGGCCCAAAAGCTAGCTCTGTAGGTGTTGGTGACACCTACTACAAAAGTCTGGTAATCTGAGTTTGCTCCTGTGAACCTATGTAAAGGTCAGAGAGAACCAACTCCATAAAGTTGTGTTCTGACCTCCACATACAAACTTAGCACATTCATTCCTGCCACACCTAAACATAGTATACACACTTTAATAATAAATGAAAATACTTTAATGATAAATATACTTTATAGTCATCATGGTGGTTCATGCTTGTAATCGCACTTGGTAGGAAGAAGCAGATGAATCTCTAAATTGAGGCCAGCCTGGTTCACACAGTGAATTCCAGACCATTCAGACCCTATTCCCCAAACCAGAATACCTGATAACAATAAAACACCTTTACAAACTTCTATTATAGTGTGGTGATATTTGTCTATGATTTAACAATGTTTGCTTGAAGATCAGTGCAGAGCTAGCCACACTAGTTAGCCATAGAGGCTAGACATTGGTGGCCACATCTTTAATCCCAGCCATCAGGAGACAAGAGGCAGATGAACCTCATTAGTTCAAGGCTACCTTGGACTACTTGAACTTGATCCAGTCTAATAGAGAAACAGAGTCAAATGGTGGTGGCTCACACCTTTAATCCCAGCACCAAGGAGATGGAGACAGGGATATGAATATTGTGATGAGAAAAATAAAAAGACCCCAACTAAGCAAGGGACTCCTGACTCTAGGCTATGAGACAGGAAGTCAGGAGCAGTTCCCACAAGAAGAGGGAGCCTGAGCTCCCAACTATGTAAACATCACTCCCCATCCTATTTGTCTCTTAAGGTACCTGTGAACCTGTTGTAAATCCCCCAGACCCTTGTTAATCAACCCTGCCTGAGCAGACAGTTAAGGCTCCTTTGCTAAATATAAATACCCTTTGTCTTGCAATTACCTTGTATGGAAACTTTGTAACCTTGTTCATTAAAAAATCTCTATAACCATGGAAACCTTATGACATGAGATCAGGGTCTCACGACCCCCTTCCTGTTCTTTGCTCTTTAAAAATGCATTTGTAGTTTGGGGCTTCTACTCTCCCAACAGAGTGAAGTCCCAGCTAGCTGGTTTTTTGAAATAAACACATTCTTGTGTTTGCATTTGGGCATTGCTGACTCCTTGAAGCTTTGGGGGGGGGTGTCTCTTGGTGGACACAACAAATATAAGGCAGGGAAGTCAGTCTGAGGAAACAGTCTGAGGACAGGATCACCTCTTTGGTCTTAGCAGTGGTGGAAGTAAGAACTCTAGGGGCTGGCCACTCTCCTTCTCTGATCCTTCAGCTTTCACCCCAATAGCTGAGAATTCATGGTACATTATATGAATAGATTTGCGAGGGATTAAACCCAGAGCCTCAGGCTATGTCTCAGACGGAAGACAAGTTTTGAAGAAAGTATTGGGAAATGCCATGCTATTGTAGAGTCCTTCAAGAACTCTTATCTAGCATTTTATATGCCAGCTTTCCAGACACCATGGTAGCACACTGATGTCGATGAAATGATTGACAGAATACCCTGGCACTTATATGAGCCACATGTGCTTATATACATGTTGTCAGGGCACCAAGCAGAACCCTAGGTTAAGAAGAGCAATCCTAAGCCTTAGATGCTAAGCCTTAGATGAGTCTTTTGGATGTTAAGATTCTGAAACCATCTTGCTCCATTGTTGCTCAGCTGCTGTGTTGTGATGCATGAGTTTTTTCACCATTGTGTACTCAAAGTTTGAGCTCCATCAGAATACTTACTTCACTGGGCCTGTGTTCTAGATGAGGGCTTCACTGTTTGACTTCAGCTCTTTAGAAAGTAGAGTTCCTTCCCCCTCTGTACTGTTGGGCTCTTGGTGAGTTGACAGCCCTTGGACAGATCCAAGGCCCTGCCTCCACTTCCAACCTCGGTCATTTTCATAGCATGATCCACCCCTACCCATCCCCCTCTTCTGCCAAAAATCCATCCACATAGTCTGTGGGACTAGGAAGGCTATTGATGCCCACACGAAGCATGACTAATGGAGTTTTGCTCAGCAGAGATGCTTTTACACATTCAGAGCCCTTTCCAAGGCCCTCACAGAGTTGCTCTTTTACAACACACTCCACTCCGGTGCGGTTCAAGTGATTTATTGATGTCCCCACTAACCTTGCTACCCTTTCAGTATGTTTCAGCCATCAGAGTTCTTAAACCCATCCCCTACCAGTGGTGCCATCGCTACTTCCTCCTGTCTGCCAAAATGTCCTTAGCAAGCCTCATTTTTCTTCAGCTCTTCCACTTTGGCAATATAGATCCTCATGGCATCCATCTTGGACATCCCTTTGTTCACATTCCATGCCTCCCATTTGGCCTTTGCTCTCACATCTGTGGCTGGAGGGACAGGGATGTTACAGTCGCCCAGAGTGGCCTGTTTGTAGAAGCTGTACACCAGCAATTTCTCCTGATCGCTCACGGGACCCTTCAGCTGCTTGAGCGAAGCACAGGCCATTTCAAACTCCACTTGGCTCATTGGGGCACCAGAGGCTATGTGTGCCTCTGTGTTCTAAGTGATACCTGGTACTAGAGGAGAGTTGGGAATAAGCAAAGCAGATAATTATTAGGCCCTGGAAAGAAAGGACAAAGAGATGATGTGTGGGAAGAACACAGGACGTTTGTGTGTGTTTGAAAAAGTACAAGTTGCAGACCAGGAATCCACTCGATTGGCCTTGTGCTGTGAGACTGTCCTTCAGAGTTACAAAGGCACCTATGAGAGCTGAAAACTGACGTTGCTGTTGCCCGTAGAAGGAAGAAAGTGCAGCCTGAAAAGCATTTGGGCATGTCTGTGTGTCTCTGAGGCTGGAGCCCCTTGGATCCGCTGCAGGTTAGTGGGCAGCCCTGGGAAGGCCATTGGGTGGGGGTTCCTGGGTGAGGGTGACTGAGAAGGCTGGACTAAGGGATTGGATCTCCTGGCCCCAAGAGAACTGTGATTCCACAAGGAGCCTGCCTACCTACCTACCTGAGGGTAGACTGTTGGGAAGCCTAGGGCCGAGAGGGGGCGCTGTGGGCTTGGGCGGCCTTGACGCCGCGCGCCTGCTGAGGACGGAGGACGCGTGCGCACCGAGCGGCAGCCGGCCAGCGGAGTGCCGCGCGGAAGCCCAGACGAGCTGTGGCGGGCGGGGCCTGTGACGCGCCCGTGGCGCCGCCCTTTGTGCCGTGGCGGGACGGCGCGTTCGCGGCCTCGGGGTAGGAGGGCGGTCTAGCCCGGCCGCCAGCTTCGCCGCCATGGACCTAGGTGGGTTCGCGTCTCTCTACTCCGGCCAGGTGTCGGGCCGCGTCCGGCAGAGCCGCTCCAGAGTGGGCCGAGGCCCTGTGCTCCTCCAGTGGTGCTCTCCGGAGCCGGCTCCGGAGGCCGGGGTCTCAGGAGTTTTGGGGCACTCGAGGCCGGCCTCCAGCCCGCAGCCCGGCCTCGTGTTGCTCCTCCTGGGTCCCTCCTCCGCCTCTTGGTCTCTTCCCATTAGAAAACAGCGAGCGAATGTAGCCTTGGATCCCCTGAAAGTGCACAGAGCTACTGCACATGTTTCGGAAATGCCGGGCTGGGAGGAGCGGACGTCCGGGCCGTTCTTCCTTATTGGGTGACCGCCGAGTCAGTGAACAAGTTTGTTAGCAGGTCTGGTTCACAAAGCAGAGATGCTGATACTGCCTTCCTCCCAGAGGCATGGAGTTACTTTGAGACCACGTGCAAAACTGGGTGCCTTATGGTGACTTGTGCACAGCAGTGCCTCGCAGCCCTCGCTTGCGGGCAAGGGTTGCTGCAGCTAAGATGCTACTTTTTGAATCGGAGTGCTATTTGGAATCTCTTAGGCGAGGTCTGGAAGGAGAGCGGCATTGATAGGAATCTGTGGCTATCTGCCAAGCCTCCCCACCCTGCTAGGTGTGCTCTTTAGAGGGTAAGACGGGGAGGCTGTCCCGGGAGGTACTCCAAGATTTGCAAATAATAAGCTATGGAGAAATGTTTTTGTCCCTAGCCAGCTCTTTAGTTAGTTTCATGCCCCGCGGCTGTCAAGAGCTCTGCCATGGCTTGACTCTGCTGGCTCAGACACCGTGCACAAATTGTATCTGGGCCTCGAGGTTTCCATCTGTAAAACAGGAATTATAATTCTCAAGAAGTTTGATGATCAAATGGTTTTATAGGTGTAAAGCTGGATGTGGAGGCTTATGTCTAACTAGCACTCTGGAGGCAGATACAGGAGGATCTCAAGAGTTCTAGGCCAGCCTGCTCTATATAGTTTCAAGCCAGTCCTGGCTACATAACAAGATCCTATCTAAGGGGGAAAAAATGTATGCCACCAAGCCCATTGTCTGCCAGAGTAAACAGTCACTTCCTAGCACCAGCTACTGATAAAGCCTTTCAGTTTCCTCTAGCTATTAACTGAGTCTGGGATTCTGTCAAGCCACATGTACAGTGTCTAAAAGTCTCATGTTTGTTGGCAGACATCGGCTTGACTAAGTTGATAAATGCAATAAAATTTAATTTACAGTCGTGAGGGAATGGTGTTGGGGGCAAGCAGAACAACCTGAGCCAGAAAGAACCCTGCCACAGCAACCTAGCTCTAGCCTTCCCCTGCTGTGGAAGCCAAGGTGCATTGCCTTCAGGCCTGGGTTTAGAAGGAGTGCTGATCCTTAACGTGTGTGTGTGTGTGTGTGTGTGTGTGTGTGTGTGTGTGTGTGTGTGTGTGTAAATAGTTACTGGCCAAGAGATTCATTAGTTCCCCGGAGTCAGTATTTCCCCCCCCCCTGATCCTTAACGTGTGTGTGTGTGTGTGTGTGTGTGTGTGTGTGTGTGTGTGTGTAAATAGTTACTGGCCAAGAGATTCATTAGTTCCCCGGAGTCAGTATTTCCCCCCCCCTGGGGATAAGGGAGGTTTGAGACAGGGTGTCACAATGTACCTTGGCTGGCCTCATAGAAATCTGTCTCCCTACAGCTAGGATTAGAAGCATGGGCCACCACAACTGGCTCTGGAGTTAGTATTTTTGTTGTTGACTCTGGCCTATGAGAATGGGAAGATGTGTTCCTTGGAGCATGGGGGACTGAGCGTGAGGAAAGGAAGGGTTAGGCATCTCTGGGAATGGGTGGGGATTGTCAGGAACAGTGACAGTGACCAGTTAGTTATTACACCTTTTTAAAAAAATAAATTATAAAAAATTTTTATTTATCAACATTGATGTGAGGGTTCCAGATCCCCTGGAACTAGAGTTACAGATGATTGCAAGCTGTCATGTGGATGCTGGAAATTGAACCCAGGTCCTCTGGAAGAGCTGAGCCATCTCTCCAGTCCTCAGTTGTTAGACTCTTATTTTAGTTTCTAGGCCGAATTAAACACTTTGGTAGAGACCTGTGACCTTTTGTTTCTGCACTGGAGGAGACAAAATAGTGGCAAGACTGGGCCTGCCAACAATTGAACATTTAAATCAGGTTCTCTGTGGTCTGATTATTTCTGAGATAGTAACCTTCCATTCTCTAATCCCTGAAAGGTGTTTTGAGAAGGTAGCAGTACCAAAGTAGTTCCAAAAGTATGATTAGTGTATGATGTGTGTCATGTGGTTTTTATAGTTACACTATTGAAGATAACAGTCTCGTGTTTGTAAACAGACTCAGTAATGTATAGAGTGACGTTTTTGGAAATGTCTTAATCAGTTCTTAGCTCAGTGAATGAATGACTGTTTTCCTGGTTCCTGTCACAGAGCTAGAACCTTCAGTAGCATATCCTTTTTGACTGGAAGAAACTGCTGGATGAATTTTTTCCCTGTGAGGCTCCGAATGTTGAAACCTGTTAGCAGGAGTGTGTTTAGGAAGAAGGAAGGCAGGGCTGGGGATACAGCTCAGTGGCAGAGTGCTTGCTGGTATATATGCAAGGTTCTAGGCTCAAAAGCAAAGGCTCAGCTAGGTGTGAGGCATGCCTTTAATCCTAGCACTCAGGAAGCAGAGGCAGGCAGTTCATAGTGAGACCCTGTCTCAACAACAAAACTGAAATAAAACAATAAACAACCCCCCCTCCAAAAAAAATAAAGGCTTCTCATTACCTAATGTTGGGCCTTCCATCTGGGTCTTCACACATCACAGAACTCAGGTTTTGTTTTGTAATTATTACATTCTGTGTCTGTGTGTGTATGGGTACCATCAGTGGAGGTAAGAAGACAGCTTGTAGGAGTTGGTTCTCTCTTGCTGTATTAGGCCTAGGGATCAAACTCAGGTCATCAGGCTTGGTGTAAGTGGTCACTGAGCCATGTCACTGACTTTTGTCATGTCTTCTAATGCATACTTTGTGGCACTGTCCTCCAGTGCTGTTCCCGCAGTCACCTCAGCAACCAGCTTTCTTCCACACACTTTGTGGAGGAATCTTAGTCACTTTCTTGGTTTCTATAAGCTTGTCTGTGTTGGCACTGCCTGTACTTAAATTAGGTCTTTTCTGCTTAACTCATTGCCATTCATTTCTGAAAGACATCACTAAATATTCTACCTTAGACTCCAGGGAACCAAAACTGAACTTGTCTTCCTCCCTTTAAACCCATCCTGGGTGGCTGGAGAGAACTCAGTGGTTAAGAAAAACAGAAGGTTCTTGTAGAGGACTTGAGTTTAGTTCCCAGCAGCCACACCAGGTGGCTTTTAATCACTTGTAACTCCAACTCCAGAGGATCCAGATAATTAAAGTAAATATAAAATACTTAAAAGAAACTTAGAAGCCTGTTCTGAACCCCTCTTGGCCTGTTCCCAGTGGTACCATTGTTCTGATTTCCAGGCTAGAGATCTTGGAAACTGGTTTTATTCTTCAGCCAAGTCCATATGGACCCCATCCCTTCGGGAGTTCTTACTAATCATGCCTTCTTCCTCTCCTGTTGATGTCAAGATCTTATTAACCTTGATAATGATAGGCAACCAGTGGCTCTGTTTCTTTCCCTTAGCCACTGCTTACCATTCTGAAGACTTCATTAACTCTTGGCTTCTCTGTGCAGGACCCTTAAATATCTGTGAGGAAATGACTATTCTGCATGGGGGTTTTTTGATGGCTGAGCAGCTCTTCCACCCCAAAGCCCTGGAACAGTTGACAAAGTCTGACTGGGAATATGTGGGGCAGCCCATTGTGGAGGCCTTAAAGGAGATCTCCTCAGCCACAGCACATTCCCAGCCATTTGCCTGGAAGAAGAAAGCACTGATCATCATCTGGGCCAAGGTTCTTCAGCCCTCCCCAGTCAGCCCTTCTGACACTGATACTCGGTGGCAGGAAGATGTGTTCTTCTCGGTGGGCAACATGATCCCTACCATCAACCACACAGTCCTTTTTGAGCTGCTTAAGTCTCTGGAAGCATCTGGACTCTTTATTCAGCTCCTAATGGCCCTTCCTACCACCATCTGCCGCTCAGAGCTACAGAACTTTCTGGAACACATGACTATTGACACTTCTTCCAAGGATGTATCTTTCTTTCTGGATGTCTGGTGGGAAATGATGAAGCACAAGGGTGACCAGCAGGACCCCTTGCTTTCCCAGTTCAGGACAATGGCCCATAAATACTTGCCATCTTCAGATGAGTTTTCCCATCCTCCAAAAAGATTTAAGTCTGACCCAGATGTGGGTCCCACCATGCCACTGTTGGCCATGCTGCTTAATGGGCTGAAGCAAATCCAAAAGAGAATCCTGTGCCTTGGGATGAAGTGTTGTGCATTAGCTAACTTGGCTGACATGCTGAGTGTGTTTGCACTGATGGAGGATGACCCCCAGGAGGTATCTGCCACCATGTACCTAGACAAACTAGCGACAGTGATCTCTGTATGGAATTCAGACACCCGGAACCCATACCATCAACAGGCCCTGGCCGACAAAGTAAAGGAGGCAGAGCGGGACGTGAGCCTCACCTCACTAACCAAACTCCCCAGTGAGACTGTTTTCATGGGCTTTGAGCTTATGTACAACTTGCTGCAGGAGTGGGGTGCAGAATTGCAGGACATGCTCAACAGCAGTCAGGGGACAAATTATGACACCTACCGGCTGTGTGACAGTCTGACTTCCTTCAGCCAGAACTTAAAGCTCTACCTGGATACTGCCAGCATGTCCAAGGAGGAGAGGCAGGTGGTCTGTGAACTGGCTGAGTGTGTCAGGGACTTCCTGAGAAAAACCAGCAGAGTGCTGAATGACAGGGGCCTTGAGGACATCACTGCCTCCATTGCCATGGCCATCATTGAGCAGAAGATGGACCGGTACATGGAAATGTGCTACATTTTTGCTTCTGAGAAGAAGTGGGCCTTTTCAGATGAGTGGGTTGCCTGCCTGGTTAACAACAGGTCTCTTTTCAGAGAACCAGACTTGGTTTTGAGTCTGCTGGAAACGGTGATAGAAGTCATCAACTCTAACAGGGTTATCCCCCAGCCTCAGATCAAGCAGGTGATCTGCTTGACTTTGGAATGCTATGCAGACCTCTCCCTACCAGACAAAAATAAAGTCCTTTCTGGAGTCCTGCATTGTTGGGGGCCAAAGGGCCTCTCAGACAGGTTATCTGCTTACTTGGAGGGTTTTCAGGAAGACCTCAACACAACGTTTAACCAGCTGGCACAGAGCACCTCTGAACAGGGCCTGGCTAAAGCAGTGTCCTCTGTAGCCCGCCTGGTGATCTTGTACCCAGAAGTTGTGGTAAAGAAGATGTGCAGCATAGCTGTGACCAATCTTGGCACTCACAGGTTCCTGGCTCAGATTCTCACTGCCTTCCCTGCCCTGAAGTTCACAGAAACACAAGGGCCAAAGCCACATACCAGTTTCATGGTGTCTTGCCTCAAAGAAACTGTCTGGACAAAGTTCTCTACACCCAAAGAAGAGAAGCAGTTTCTGGAACTGGTGAGCTGCCTGATGAATCCTGTGAAACCACAGGGGATTCCAGTTGCTGCTCTTCTGGAGCCTGATGAGGTGCTGAAGGAGTTTGTCTTGCCATTCTTGATGCTAGACATGGAGGAGGTAGGCCTGAGTCTGAAGCTCTTCCTCCAGACCCTTGAAGGCAATGCGGGCTTGGAGGAGTATTGGCTGCAAACCTGTTCCCCATTCCCACTGCTCTTCAGCTTGTGCCGGCTCCTGGACAGCTTCAGCAAGTTCTGGCAGCTCCCCCGCGAGAAGCGCTGTCTCACTCTGGACAGCAAGGATCTTGTGACCCATATCCTGGAGCTCCTCTGTGAGATTGTGCTGGCTAATGTAGAGACCTTCTCCCCAGACACCTGGGCCAAGTCCCTGTCCTGGCTCCACCGCAAATTAGACCAGCTAGACTGGACTGTGGGCCTGAGACTGAAGAACTTCTTTGAAGGACACTTTAAGTGTGAGGTGCCGGCCACCCTTTTTGAGATATGTAGGCTCTCTGAAGCCCAGTGGACCTCACAGGCCCATGAAGGGTATGGGCCTGGCACAGGGCTTCTCGCCTGGATGGAGTGCTGCTCCATTTCCCGCAGTGTCTCTGAAGAGATGCTCTCCCTCTTGGTGGTGGATGTGAGCAATCCTGAGGAGGTCAGATTGTTTAGCAAGGGCTTTCTGGTGGCCCTAGTACAAGTCATGCCTTGGTGTAGTCCCCAGGAATGGCAGTACCTTCAACAGCTGACCAGGAAGCTTTTGGAGAAACAGCTCCTTCATGTCCCTTACAGCCTAGAGTATATTCAGTTTGTTCCTTTGCTCAACCTGAGGCCCTTTGCTCAGGAGCTCCAACTCTCCGTTCTCTCCTTGAGAGCTTTTCAGTTTCTCTGCAGCCAGAGCTGTTGTAACTGGCTTCCTATGGATGGCTGGAGCCATGTGGTCAAACTCCTCTGTAGCAGTTTGACCAGTATCCTGGATGCAGTCAGGTTGATACAGTCAGTGGACCCTTGGGCCCAGGGACAAGAAGGGGACCTGACTCAGGAAACCTTGTTTGTGTATACCCAGATGTTCTGTCATGTTCTGCATATCATGGCCATGCTCCCCCAGGAGGTCTGTGAGCCCTTGTATGTGCTGGCCTTGGAAATCCTTACTTGCTATGAAACCCTAAGCAAGACCAACCCTTCTGTCAGCTCCTTGCTCCAGAAGGTTGATGAGCAGCGCTTCCTAAAGTCCATTGCTAAGAACATTAGCCCTGAGGAGAGGCGCCAAACCCTGCTACAGAAGATCAACAACTTCTGATCCATTGAAGGCAGGGAAAAAGCTATCCCTCCAACATGGTGTCCTTCAGAGCCTAGAGCTGAGAACAAACTTTACAGTTAATGGGAGAAAGTACACGTGATGAAAGGAATACATTACCAGAGCACTGTAAAGAAAATAGTTTCTTAGGGATTTGTCACATGCTACTACAATAAAACTCTTGGGTTTCATCTTGTCTTGAGCCTTTCTCAGAAGTTTGGGCTTAAATATGCTCCAAAGTTAGGGTTAGGTAATCTTTAAGATCAAGTCAAGCCAGTGGGGCAGGTGTGGGAGTGCACATCAGTAACGTCAGCCTTTGGAGATGGCTGAGGGTGGCAGCCTGGACTACATCGTAAGATCCAAAAGTTAAAAAAAGAAAAACAAGCCCAGCTGGGGAGGAACATGTTTGTAACTGAAATTCTCCACCCACATCTGGCAGTAAGCCCAAAGCTGGAGCTACCTAGTGGAGGAAAAAATAAAATAAAATACACGGTTGTATGTTCTTTTCACTGAGGCCTCTTGGAATCTTTTAACTAGGCTTGGTAGCAGTACATACCTATAATCTCAGCATTTGGGTGGCTGAAGTAGAAGGGTCATAAATTCAAGGCCAGCCAGGGCTGTTAGCAAGCATTTTAGTATTTCATCCCTTTTCCTAGGTTATCTCAAACAAAGGGCACATGTGGGAAGGGGCTCATCTGGCACTGGTTGTGTCAGAGGGTTGAACAAAGAAACACTGTTAAGGGGTAGTAACCATTCAGAATACCCAGGAGGGACAATGCTAAGCCAGCACTGGTGAACAGCTGATAGCCTGGAGGAGGGATGTAATTACTGTCCGCCGCAGTGGCATCTTGGTTTTGATGAATGAATGGCAGAGGTAACAATGCATGCAGAAGCATAAAATGAGAGTGTAAGGTTTCTAGGGTAGTATTACACAACTCTGCAGAACTTGTTAGCTTAGGGAGGTGTCACTTGGGGGGATGAGAGAAAAGGTCCCATCACCTCATTTAAAGTGGTTTACTGTTTTCTCCCACCTAAAGTAAACTGTTCTGTGGTCAACAGGCAGGCTTCTGCCCTCCCAACTTCTAATTGGGATTCACCAGAGGAAGACAGACCTGAAGCTATACCTGAACATTGAGCTTGAACTCTGGGCATCTTCTGCGAATCCTTTGGTACTTGAACCAACATGTTGGACTAAGGTATGAGTAAGACCTGCCTGGAAGTCAGTCACATTCCATAATCAGACTAGGAACTACCCCACATAGCATTCAGTTAAACTGAGTCTCAGGATGTTGGAGGGTGTTGGTGCCAATGCACTTAACAAACAATAAACCAAATTTAGTGCAATTTAATCACCATATGAATGACTTATGGATACACTGGCAATAAACAAAACACAAAACAGCATTTTTGGTTTTTGTTTTTTTTGTTTTTTTTTCTTTTTAAATGGCACCTATTAAAAACTGAAACTCCAAACGTGGAGACATAATCTTCCAGTCCTTTAAAAGTTCGTGGACAGTGAATTATAAGGCACCTGTAGTGTTTTTGCTGTCACCTAAAAATGCCAGCAGGTCCTCTCAAACCCAGCCTGTTGTGAGGGAGATCAGTGCTACACCACATGCTACTGCACACAGCTACCACATTGGTCCACAGGACATGCTCTGGCCAGTTTGGCTGCCCTCATGTTCTCTACTCTTCTGTGGCTAACCGGCTACATTCAACACAGAAATGGGTCTCTCCAGGAAGCGCTAGAGGTGGTGGCCTGGGTGAGATTTCAAGGGTCAGGAGTGCAGACATCTGTATCCATTTTGAATGAAAAGGGCAGTGTCAGAGTAGGATGACCCAGTAAACCACTACAGAAGCCATCACTCCACTTTGCCCCTGGAATTCTAGGCCAGCTTTCTACGTGGACACAAAGAACACTGGGTATGAGAGGCTAGGCTAAAAAGGGAATAGTGTTGGTGACTGCTTGCAACAAGCTCACATTTGTGCTATTGGTCTTTATACCAAGTCAGCCTGCAGAGGTGCTGGCCTCTGCTGGCCTCCTGACCTACTCAAGTGCTTCAGGTTCTCAGCCCTGCCTCTTGCCCATTGTCAGTGAGCCCTTCTGACTAGAAGTCAGTAGGATGAGAATTCATTGTTGATATTCCGTTGAGAGGACCAGCGGCTGTCTAGTAAACAGTAAAAGACTACACACCCACAATGGTTTTCTGAGTGTTGGGAAAATGACACTACTTCAAGAACCAAGCTGTCACTTGCTTCTGGCCCAGTATTATGGCCCAGGATGTTGCCCTGAGTGGGGATAGCAGTACTCCACCTCCCAGAGCTCTTGTCATAGACTGGCCCAAGGAAGACTCCTCAGGCTTGCATTAAAGCTACTTTGCTGCAGTGGAGGTTTGACAGTATCCAAGTTATCTCCAGGGGGAAAAAGTGCTTTTGCAAAAGGAGCAGTTAGAAGGGGGAGGTAATGGGGATTCTTAAAAAGAAAACCTCAAATCCAGAGGCTTATCAATATCTAGAATACAGAAGCAACCCAGGCACAATTTGGTCCTTAGAATACTGAGTAGAGGAGGCAGCTAGTGTGAGTGCCTGACTCCTGAGAGTTAATTAACCATCCTTTTTGGCTTTGGCAGTGTCAAAGAGCCGGGCTGCCTTCTTGCACAGCAGTGAGAACCAGTAGAGCTGGGGAGAGATGAGGATGGCATTGGCCACGTTGCAGTGTAAAGGGATATTAAATGGCACTCGGAGCAGGCTTAGTCCTTTGTGTTGGCCATAGGACCAGTACATGAAGGGAAAAAGGAGGATCCGGCAGAACAGAAAGGTGGACAGCGTGAGGATTCCATTGACCTTATAAAGGAGGGTATGCTGCTGCTTTAGCTGCAAGACAAAAGGTAGGAGAATGCCAGGTCATCAAGAGGAAGGGTCATCAGGCACAGAACCCAGGCTCACTAAAGTCAAGCAGGTTCTTGTAGGAGTCAAGGCCTATGGTACTAAATTGGCACTTGGACAGACACACACACGCACACACACACACACACACACACACACACACACACACACACACACACAAAGGCAGGTGTATAGGCCTATGCATGTGATTTTGGAGATAGAAGACGTTATCTATCTAACGTCTTATTTCATCTAAGTGAAAGGTACCATCCTTTCACTCTCTGGGGACAAGGGCTCTTATTGAACCCAGAGCTCACCTTTACAGATAGGCTGCACATTCAGCCATGCCTAGCTTTATAAGAACCAAGCTGTCACTTGCTTCTGGCCCAGTATAGTGGAGGGAGATAACACTGCTTTGCTGCAGCAAGCTGTCTTACCCACTGAGCTGTCTCCTCAGCTACCATATACATCCTCATGACTTTACCAGAAGTGATGCTGAATTTGACCTAAGCCACTGCCCCCCTTATCCTTACAAGTGTATAAGCACAGTTGATTATATTGTAGCCAGGAAACTAATGCAACAATTTGGGTGGGTGCATGCGTGTAACTTGGGTCAGATCAAAAGTCTCATCCACCTGGTTTGGATGACGACATATCATATGAAAAGGTCTCCTTTCCTAGCAGTAAGATCTCTCCAGACTCGTCTCCAAAGGCAGCGTAGGATCTGTTCCCTCCTACTCACATCTACTGTTTTCATTCACACACCTGAATCAGAACTCTGCCCAGCGACACAAACGGAGTACTCAGTTCTGCTGTGAAGATGCAGCCAACAAAGAAGTCTCCAAGTTCTCCCCGGAGCTTCTGCAGAGAGAAGAAAAGGGACTGGGATGTGGAGGCTAAGAAGCCCCCCAGAAGGAAAACCCTAACTGGGGCTATATGGAAAAGATACCCATGAGACCCTGAAAGGAGAACATGTTAACAGCAAGTGGCCTTCCAGTTAACATCCTGTTGCTTCCCTGGCAATTACTTGGGGAGGATCCAAAGACAAATGGAGATGGGCTCACTGAGTCCCACAGCAGGCTTCATCTGATTTTAGTAACAATAGGGAGGAACTCTGGAGCCTGCTTCTGTGTGTCAAAGGCATTGGGCCTGTTCAAACTAAAAAACAAGTATGTGCTAGAAGACAAAGTCCTCACCAAGTGAAGTACCTTCTTCTTTCTTCCTAAATAGCAGCCTACTGGGTGGAACAACCTGCTCAGTAACACTGGGATAAGAAAACCTGGAGCAAAAGGGATGGCTCAGCTGGTAAAGGCAATAGCCTAGAAGCCTGATGACCTAAGTTTGACCCCCCCCATACCACCTTTAGGACCCATAGGGTAGAAGGAGAACTGACTCTTCCAAGTTATTGCTTAACTTCCACATGTGTGCCCATATATATATACACACAAATAAGAAAATAGGATGCTGGATGTGGTAGTGCATGCTTTCAATCTCAGTATTCAGAGATAGGAAGATTAAAAATAGCCTGATCTCCATAGTGAGACCCTATCTCAAAAAACCAAACAAGGCTGGAAAGATGGCACAGTGGTTAACAGCACTTGCTACTCTTCCAGAGGATGAGTTGGTTCCTAGCATCCATGTCAGGCTTTTGAGAACTACATGAATCTCTAGCTCCAACGGATCTGACACCACTTCTGACCTCCGCAGGTACTTAAACATCCACATAAATAAGATAAATAATCTCTAAAATAAAGAAATAATGTTGAAGCCTATTGGTGGTGCAGGCCTATAATTCCAGCTACATGGGAAGCTGAGGTAGGAGGACTTAAGTTCAAGACCAACCTGAGCAACTTAGACTATTCCAAAAAATAGAGCTGGGGTACAGTTGAGTGGTAGGCTGCTTTCCTAGTATGAGTGAGGTGCTAGTTTAATTTCTGGTACTGAAGAAATAAAAATAAAGATCAGGACTGGAGACATAGCTCAGGGGTTAAGAGCACTTCCAGAGGACCCAGATGGGTTGATTCCCATCAACCATATGGTGGCTCAAACCATCAGTAACTCCAGTTCTCTTAAGGAATGAACAAGGCACTCAGTTTCGTGACAGAATGGTTGACTGAGGCTGCTGTCCTAGAGGCCATACCTGTGAAACAGGTACAAGGACAAACAGGATGACTGCATGATGTGTGACCATTAGGCGGTTTTCAATCAGGAAGTTTCGGAAAATGGTGGCCCGTCTGAGTTTCTGGTCTCTTGTTCGGCACCATTCGCAGAGGTACATGGCATAGCAGTCATAGATCATGTATGGAATCAAAAACCAGACATATTCTCTGGCAAGCCAGTGCCTAAAAGAAAGCATAGGGACAGCCTCTTAAAATAACTATGGATGTCAGCCAGGTTGTGGTGGTGCACACTTTTAATCCCAGCACTCAGGAGGTAGAGACAGGTGGATTTTTCTGAGTTGGAGGCCAGCCTGCTCTACAGAGTGAGTTCCAGAACTGTTAAACAGAGAAATCCTGTCTCAAATGAACAACAACAACAAATAAATAAAAATAAAGTAAAATAATCATAGATGGCAATCATAAAGCCAGTCCCTTACTAGCTCTCTTCAGTTCTGTTCTCAATCAGCTATTATTACTTTGAATGCAGTGAAGAGGGTGAGACTGTTAAGGAGAGTATCTCTAAATTACAAAGCAAATTCATGAGGCTCAAGGATAAAAAGCAGGAATTCATTCTGCCTGTATATACAGGTAGTTTACTGTAACTATTTGCCTGGTTCAGCTACTTATCTAACAGTAGACTTCGAACATTTTGATAGAAACTGACTTTGATGGAGATAAACTTCCAAATGATTCAGCAGCTCCACCAAGGAACTGGTTTGGAAGGTGTTCTAAATCACAAGTCCAACCTTTCCAGTTTAACTCCTCAGTTGCTCAACAGTTGGGAGTTTCGGAGTTTAACTTCTAGATCTACACATTTTCTCTTGCTTCTCGATGCCCCAGTGTAGACAGTTTGTAGGAAGCAGCACTCTGGCCATGTTATTTCCTTATCTATGGTTAACTCTGGGTTCCATTCATTCATAAAAATGTCTGGGACCAGCTAGATGGCCTAGTGGGTAAGATGCTTGCCTGATGACCCCTGAGTTCAATCCCTAGGACTCACATGGTGGAACAAGAGAATCAATTCCTGCAAGTTGTTTTCTGACCCCCACAAGTACAACATGGTTTGTGTACGCCATGTGTACACACAAACTAAATTTACTTTAAACATTTTAAAGTATGTCTAGAAATGGCCCTATTCTTCAAGGACCACATCACAGCTACAAAATGCCAGGAGAGGCTGGAAACAAAATGTCCACTTCCTGGGCTGATTTGGGGCATATATGTGTTCCTATTAACTTGCCCAATAGGAGTAAAACATTTGCTGAGCCAAAATGATGGTCTACTGTCCCAGCATACACAGAAAGGACTGTGCCTGCACTGACCAACATCACACAAAGACTTCATATAAAGGAACATTTAAACTGGGATCTGTCCTATGCTGAGGAGGGTTAGATTCAATTAGTAAATTTTTGAGCAACTGTGTTAGAAGAGGGAACTCACTGTACAGTTCTCAAACCACCTAACCATCAGGCCACAGGCAGGGCCTGTGCAGCACTCTGTTCCCCATAGAGTCTAAACCATGTCTAGGATCCAATCTGTACTTTTCACCTTGTCTCAGGTGACTTCCCGAGGAGCCAGTCCACTGAACTGCAGCACCCAGAATCTAGAGAGGCTGCCATGTGAGAGTCTGTTCCTGAATTAGCTCCACGTTTATCACAGCACAATTCAATTAAAAAAGAATGGAATAGAAGCAAATAAATAATAACGGCACATGTAATACACTTGTAGGCAAACTGATTTGCCAGCTTCAATCTGGCCAAAAGATCCAAGACCTACTCTAATGCCCATCGATGGACTCATTGCTTCTTAGAGTAATTTCAAATAAAATAACTACCAAGAGCCAGGTGGTGGTGGCACACGCCTTTAATCCCAACACTCGAGAGGCAGAGGCAGGTGGATTTCTGTGAGTTTGAGGCCAGTCTGGTCTATAAAGTGAGTTCCAGGACAGCCAGGGCTGTTCTACAGAGAAACCCTGTCTCAAAAAAAAAACAAAAACAAAAACTATCAAGAGGAGGCATGGTGCCCCACATCTTAAATCCTAGCACGGAGGATGCAGACAGACCTCCATGAGTTCAAGGCCAATCCAAACTACAAGAGACCCTGCCTCAAAGAAAAGAGACATAAGAGGAAAACCATGAAATGGTGACTGGTGACAGCACGATCAAACTCAAATAACATCCCAGATCACCATGAGAGTCTTGTTCTGTCTGATTCCTCTTCCAGCAGAGGAACAGGACTTTGCAGGGTTGAAAATCAGGAAAGGCCACCCAACTTTCTCTGGATGTCTGCCTGTCGCACTTTAGCTTCTCTGGAAGAAAAGGAGTGGTTCAAAGAGCTAAGTGGGAAGATGAATAATAAATAAAAACTCTTGGTGTGGTGGCATATATCTGTTATTTTGCCCTTGGAAGACAGGTGGAGGAGGATTGCCACAAGTTCCCCGCTAGTCAGGTCTACAGATAAAACAAAGCAACACCACTACCCATGTTTAAACAGCCCATTCTGGTCTTAATTTATTTGTCTCACTGAAGCTCCACAGAGGTCCATTTTCTGGCCTGACTTTGAGCACAAACTTGTCAGTTTTCTGAAGGCACCAGAAACCTCTTCATTATCTTGAGCAAAAGAAAAGCAAGAGCAGCATCTGCAGGGAAAGGGAGGTGGACTTCTGCTGTCAATAGAAGGGGCCGGCTACAGCCACTGCTATTATCTCTGCTAAAGAATGCTCCAGAGGGAGAACCCAGTGAAGGCATTTAAAAGAACCAAAAGCCATACTCCTGCTTATAAAGAGGGACTGTCGGACCACACTGTCCTCTAACGGCACTCTTTAGTCACGCCGAGTCTCTTGCTCTCTAGCATTTTTCCACATTCCCACATTCGGTTTTCCTAAGAAAAAGTTGGGGGTGGGAGGACCCCTCAGCCCGTGTATTTGTACTTAGACCTGGGATGGGACGTTACCTGTCTGAGACCACGTTGCTGCAGGAGCAGATGATGGTGAGCCCCGCCCCGGTGGCCAGCACTGCCTGCACCGAGGACACCAGCCTGAGGTGGGACACGGAAGAGAAACCAAAGAAAGCACTTTTACTCCAGGACTGTGGACAGCACAAAGCCACTCTCCAACCTGCCCCTCCCGTGCGGCCATGGCGTCGCGATGCCCCGAGCGGCCTTCCCGACCAGGCCCGCCCTGCACCGAGGGACGCTTCCTGTCGCCCCCTTTCCGCCAGCAGGCCCGGAGCGGAGGGCAGCGCCCCGCCAGAGCGGGCGGCCCGGCCCGCGGTACCTGGTGCCGACAGTCAGGCAGTCGTCGTCTGTCCATCCCGGCCGCGAGCGGCGCAGCGCCCAAGTGCTGAGCGCGAAGAGCCCCGGGAAGAAGAGCGCGCCGCTGGCCAGCGTCAGCAGCATGGGTGCGGGTGCGAGTGCGGCCGCTCGCTGCGCAGCGTGCTCGAGGCTGGCGGCTCGGTGGCGCGGCCCGCTCTCCCTATTTCTAACCTCCGCCCGCCCCGCCCGGCCGCAGCCACTCGGGCCCCGCCAGCACTGGCGACCAGCCCGCGGCGCTCCCCCGCGTGACCAACGCGCGGTCCGCGATAGGCGCGGGCTGGAGCTGGGGCGGGGTCTAGCAGCGAGGCTGCTGAGTCCCCTGTCTGTCACGGCGGGCGCGTGCAGGGGCCTCCCTGCAGGACGTGCACCCGGGCGCGATGCGCGCCACGGAGCCCACCTCTCTGGCCGGAGGATCGGATGGGTTGTGGCCTTATGCTTTCATCCATAGAGCATCATCGCTTCCAAAGGAAGTCTTTCCTAAATGGCCTTCCTGCCCATCAGGGAGTGGCTTCTCGGGAATCGCCAAAAAGGCTTGAAATTGTGCGTTCCCTCCATCCCTGCTGTGATACTTGTAGACCTCTTGGCTTTGGGTCAACTGTGCTGAGGATGATAACCATGTCCTTATTTAACAGTTCTTGGGCTTAGCATCTTGAAACTCGCATGACAAGTTCAGCCATTTAGGTATCTCTGACTCTTAGGCGAGAAATTGCTTTGATTTGTAGCTTCTAACTTAAATGTGTGAATGTGTGGGAAGGAGCGGGTGGGAAGGTGAGTGTTAGGATTCATTAATGGCTAGGACAATAGAAAGGTATTACAGGTCTCTTCAAATCACCAGCATGAAAAATGCTATCCAAAGTCTCGTTAGAGAGGTTTGGCAGGAACAGTTGAGCTCAGCCTCTCTCAGCTGGGCCACGATTTCCTCAGTTGTGGAATGAGGAGGAAGCTGAATACAAAGCCCTTCAAGGCTTTTCTAACTATTGTTGTGATACTGGGACCTCTATAAAATAAGTTGCAGATGGTTTCTGCCAGATGCCAATAAATTAACATTCAGTTAATGGTGTAAAATATAGCAAACATAGCTTTTGCTTGTTTCAATTTGTATACAATTGATTAATGAGTCTGAGATTTTCTTAACTTTAAAAGATAATTTCCCTTTTTACATTACTGAGTTGTGATTATTTGGGAGAAGACATATCTTCATATCACCCTACATGTTGCTAATGTGAATCTAGTTAACATTAAAGTAACAAGCTCAAAGAGAATCGGGGCTTTCATTCACCTTGGGCAGGCTGCACCTCTGCTTCCCCAGCTCACCCCTAACTAAATGATAAATGGAAAGCACGCTTCAGTTTGGGATCAGGGTGTCTTCACAAATAAGACTCTCATGTGAACAAAGAACATCTATCTGTAAACTTTTCATTCTCTCCAAAAAACATCTGTCTGCATCCCATTTTCTATTCCTTATCCATGCATTCTAGTCACCTCCAGCTCTTCTGGTGACAAGTGGTTCTAAGTCCTCCCTGCCTTGGCTAAGAAAGATCAGCAACAAGTAACAAGTATGCCAACAATGTCCAGTGGTCAGGATTGTCCTCCACACAGAGCTAGCTGTCCACTGAACTCTTAAGATGCCCCCATGAAATGAATACAAAACAACAGATGTTTCATATACAGAAATAAAAGAAAAATCAGTTTCCAACATTGTGCCCAAAGGAGTCACCACAATGTTTAGATCAATTCACTATAAAGTCAACAAGAATTAATTTGAATTTGGCTTTTGGTGATCAAAGGGAAAATTATAAAGCTGAACCAAAAGACCAAGCCCTAAGGGAAAGGGAGAAGGGGCACCAAACTATAAACAAATGAACAAATAAATAGAATTTTAAAATGCTGTTCATCCTTCAGAGGATTCCCCCCATGTTGTGTATCTAACCAGAGTCTTGCACTTGTCAGGCATGTGCCCAACCACTGAGTTATACTCCATGCCCACTTCAAGCCTTGTCAAACATTTCCTCCTCCACAAAGTTTTCTGTGTTCTTCTAGGCAAATTTATAAATTTATTTTTTAATGCCCCCCCCTTTAGACAGGGTCTTTCTAAAATGGAGCCCTGACTAGCCTGGAACTCTCTATGTAGACCAGGCTGGGCTCAAACTCAAGAGATCTATCTGCCTCCACCTCAGCCAGAGCTGTCTTTGTATTTTATATCCCAAATTAAGCATGGCACCTTTCAAGGGTTTAATAAATGATATTTAAACTGTATGTTGAGAACTGTACTGTATGCTAGGCACCACATAAAACACTTTGTATGCATTAATTAAATCCTCAAACCTCTTACTGTGTGAGAGAGTGGAGAGGGAGTGAGAGTCAGACCAGAGCAATTTAAAAATCACTCCAGGTCACATTGCTGGCAGCAGAGCTGGGATTGAGTTTAGTACCGGCTACCTTCAAGGTCAATGTGCTTAATGACTATACTGCTTTCAAACTTGATAATGGAGAGTAATACTCTTTCTCAATATGGTTTCAGAGTAATAACTACTTAACTACTGTTCCTCATTGTTTACTTACAAGTTTGAGTGTTGGATATGGAGTTTATGGGCTTAAATGCTACTTTTAAAAATGTGCATATGTGTAGTGTATTTGTGTGTGTGTGTGTATGCGTGCCCGCATAACACATAGGCATGCAGCCAGAGGAAGTACAGAGTCCTGCTCTACCACTGTCTGCTATATTCCTTTGAGACAGGATCTCTCATTGAACCTGGAGTGAGGATGGCTGCCAGCAGGCCCAGTAATCCTCCTGTTTCCACCTCCAGCAGCCCCAGGGGTTAGAGGTGTCCACAGCCACACCTGGCTTTCTGTGTGGGAACTGGGGATTCGAACTCAGGTCACCATGCTTGCACAGCAAGCACTCTTAGCCCCTGAGCTTTTCCCCCAGCCCTAATATTAACACTAAAAGTAAACATATTATTAATTGTTTTTTGTACACAAAAGAAAGCTCAGTGTGGATGGGAAGCTGACTTGCCACTCTGTGAAATTAAAGGACTCCAGTTAAAACCTGGACCTCTGATTTGAGTTCTAGGGTTATTTCAACAGCTTCACACCACAGTGGTAGGATTTCTGAAGTATACAATTTGCTGCTTGTATGGGTTTCCAGAGTGAAATTTGGGTCAGATGTGATGGTACACACTTGTAATCCTAGCCTTTGGGAAGCAGAGGCAGAAGGATTACAGTAAATTCAAGACAAGCCTGAGATACATAGCAAGTTCCATATACAAAATTCTGTTTCAAAAAAACAAGGCTGAAACTTGGATGCTAAGTTAGGCTCCTTTATCAGATTCACAGTCTCGATGGAGAGACAGTTTGGTAAAGTGTAAAGCACCTGTTGCATAATTATAAGGACCTCAATCCCACCCTCAGAGCCCCTGTCAGACATCAACAATGCAGGATGGTGAGCTTGAACCCCAGATCTGGAGAGGCAGGATAGATCCCTGGAACTTGCAGGACAATCAGAGAGCCAATGAGAGAATCTATCTTAAAAATGCAAGCTGAAAGGCTCTTGAGGAATGACATTTGATGTTGTCTCCTGGCAGACACACACACACACACACATACACACACACACACACACACACACACACACACACACACACACACAGACAGAGACAGAGAGAGAGAGAGAGAGAGAGAGAGAGAGAGAGAGAGAGAGAGAGAGAGAGACAGAGAGAAAAGAGGGGAGGGGAAGGGAGGGGAGAAGAGAGGAGAGGAGAGGAAAGGAGAGGAGAGGGAGTCTCACTCTTTCAACAGGAAATCCATAAAGATCTAGTTTGAGAGGGCTGTGTGGGGAGTCTACCGCTGAAGTGTGGTCTTCCGTTTTGGATCTTCTAGCCCATTCCTCTAGGCTGCTAGCACATCATTGGCAGACAGGATACAGAGATTCTCCCTATGACTGCTTCCCAGACATAAACTGAAAATATCTGTTTCCTTGTGAACTATTTGCAAATTCCCAGGTGACTACCATGTATGTGCTGTGTGGGCTACTCCCCGTCATCAGAGAGATCAGTTTCCTGTCCAGGAAAATGCTCCTACAAGGAAACTATTGAGATTCACACAAACATCTTTATTTTGAGATCCAGAATGAGAACTTGGAGGCTTCATCCATTCATATGCTTTTTGTTGTTGTTGTTTTGTTTTGTAGTCCTGGCTGTCCTCACTCTGTAGATCAGGCTGGCATCAAACTCTTAGAGATCCACCAGTCTCTGCCTCCTGAGTGCTAGGATTAAAGACGTGTGTTATGCTGCCTTCATATATCTTTTTAAATTCCTAATAGAGAACACTGAATCTTGAAGTCAGTTATTTTGTTTGGGACCCTATTTATCACTTGGGATCTGATAAAGCAGAGTAGAAAGGAGCACCAGAAGATGAACTGATGGTTAGAGGTCAGGTGATAAAGATACAGGAAGATGATCAAAAGAGACCGAGTTAGGCTGGAGAAATGGCTCAGTGGTTAAGAGCACACACTGCTCTTGCCGAGGACCTGAGTTCAGTTTCCAGAACCTACATAGAGCAGCTCACACCATCTGTAACTCCAGCTGTAGCTCTTTTGGCCTCTGAGGGCACCTGCACTCACATGTACAAACACACAAAAATAAAAAATAAATATATCTTTTAAAGAGAGACAAAAATAGTTTTAGGGAGTAAACCAAGATCTACCCCAACTCAAGGGCAAACAGACACAGAGTTAATGATCCATAGAATGACAATTACAACAGCTAAGCAAGAGAAAAGGATGCAAGACATCAAGGAAGATGCAATGAGGCTTACAAAAAAGGAAGAGGGTAACAGCCTTTGGTGGACCATTGTTTCCTTTAGGTGGACACCCACAAAAGCCACAAGGCAGAAATGAGGAGGCAACTCGCCATTAGAGCTAAGGGTGTGGCTAGGAAGAAATTAATCACCTCCTCATAGTTTCTCCTGCACCCTGCACTCAATAAACACCAGATCAGCCTGTTGTTTGCATAGGTAGTGACTATCCAGGAAGAATTCGTTGTAGAGGACCTGAATTCTATCCTGGCTTTGCAACTCATTCATAAGCTGTGTAACACGGAGAAAGCACTTCAGTTCCATCATAACATGTGTGGGGGATGGGGGATAGGGGATGTCTACCTGCCTCACAGGATGTCTTGAACAATCAAGTGAGTCACGAATCAAAATTCCATGTTAAAGTATGTGCTGGTCACAACAAGGGGCCATTGTTCCTGGCTGCCTGAAGCAGCTCTCTGCTGTTAAATTCTCTGTTGTAGGTATTCTGGTTTGAGTGTGGAATACCATGAGAGGTATGCCTTATGTGGAAGGCATGGTACCCATGCAGTAATGTGGAGAGGTGGGGCTTTCAGCTCTGACCTCATCCAGGGATTAGTCCATTGATGGACTCAGAGCTTAATGGGCTACTGGGTGTGTTGGGTGTGATGGGAACTTTAGGAGGCAGGGCTTAGGTTTAAGGTCACCATAAGGGTGTATTTTATCTGAGCATGCTCTTTCCCTCTCCCTCTACCTCCCTCTCCCCTTCCCCCTCCCCTCTCTCTCTGTGTTCTCTGCCTCTCCACAAGCCCAATACGGTGGTGCCCAATGACCATGAATGAAAACTCTAAAACTGTGAGCCAACCTGAATCCTTTAGAATTTGCTTTGACCTGCTTTGGTTTTTTTTTTTTTTTTTTGTTTTGTTTTGTTTTGTTTTGTTTTGTTTTTGTGACAGAAAGCTGACTAACATAATAAGCACCTGTTAGATTACAGATACCTTTGACTAGTCTTAACTAGCCTAAACCAGTTCCAGACTTCAGCTTTCCTGGGTTCTATCCTGGTCTGTTTACAAAAGCAAACTGAGTTCTCTAGGAAGCATGGTCACACCCCAAGTACATGGTTTCTGCAAACAGTGTCCAGAGCAGCACACCACAGGGCAGTCTTTGCTCTTGTGCACCGTGATACTGATCCTGACAATAAAACCATAATTTACACAAAGAGTTGATTATAAAGTGCTTGCCTTTGTGTATTTATTTTTGAGGACTTTCACATACACATTTCTTTTGTAAAAAGCAAAAGCATTAGATTGTCTGTAGGTCACAGTGACCTAAAAGCAAGTACTTCTAAATTCATGTTTTAAAACTATTCAAGGACATTGAGCCATTAGGGAAATTACCTTGAAACAAGGAGAGCCAGAAAAATCCATGTGCACAAATTCAGCTGCCTTCTGAATAAGAAATAAAACCAACAAGAGTTGATGTCTTTAATTCTCACAGGGAACTCCACAACAGGGTGATTGCTTAAGTCGGATGACTTCTGTACTATTTTCTGACTATAAAGTGGTGTATTAAAAAATAAAATATGCCCATTACAGATAATAATAATAATAATCAGAAATAATAATGCCATATTTTGATGGAATTCTCTGCAGTCACCATTTTATTTATTTTATGTTTTGAGACAAAATTTCACTATTTTGGAACTCACTATGCCTGGTCTGGAATTCACTATGTAGACCAAGTTGATTGCAAACTCTTAGAGATCTTCCTGCCTTTACCTCTCCAGTGATGGGATTTAAATCAAGTGATAGGATTAAAGGCATATGCTACCATGTTCAGCCAATGTTTGCATTTGGCTGAACATATTTCATTGAAATGTTTTAGAGTACTAATACTTGTAAGTAGTTCCAATGTTAAAATTTCACAAACTTCATTTTAACAAATCATAAGTAATTTGAGGTTTTAATTTAATTACTATAGCTTTTCTTTCAAAGAGACTGTTTCCACTTTCCTCTTTTGTTGTTACTTTTGAGATAAGGTCTCACTATGTTTCCTTGTCTGTCCTGGAACTTGCTATGTAGCCCAGGTTAATCTCAAACTCTCCACATCCATCTGCTTTTATTTCCTAAGTGTTGTCTGTTTTCTTATTGTTTGTTTGTTTCTTTTGTATGTGTGTGTGTTGTCTTTTACTTTTTAAGAAAGTATTTCCTTTTTTATTTACATATGGGGGCAAAGGTCATCCCTCTGGTTGTGTCTTTTTGAAACACGCATCTGTTTGGGATTCAGGGCTTGCTGTTAGTTAGGCTAGGCTGGCTGGCTGTAGAGCCCCAGGTGTCTGCCTACCTCTCCCTCTCCAGTGCTGAGATTATAAGTGTGTACCAGACACCTGGGTTTTTTCTTTTCTTTTTTTGGTTCCATTTCGTTTTGTTTATTTTTAGTTTTTCGAGATAGGGTTTTTCTGTGTAGCTTGGGAGCCTATTCTGGAACTCGCTCCACAGACCAGGCTGGTCTTGAACTCAGAGATCTGCTAGCTTCTGCCTCCTGAGTGCTGGGATTAAAGTTGTGCACCACTACCATCTGGCTGGCTTTTTTCTTTTTGCAAATGTGACTTCTGGAGCTCAAACTCAGGTCTTCATGTCTGCACAGCAATTACTTCATCAATTGCACTATCTCCCCGGCCCTGTTTGTTTCACCGTGTAGTTAGGCTGACCCCAAGCCCTTAATTCTCCTCATTTAGCTTGCTGAGCTCTGGGATTAAAGGCATCACTGCACTGAACAGACTGGCTTCCACATATATTCACAGACCAATGAATCAAGGTGAGTTATCTGATAACTTTAATCTTAAAAATGTTCAGAGTTCCATTCTTAACTAGCATCCAGCAACTGAGTG
Organism: Cricetiscus sungorus; assembly: GCA_030556225.1. Lineage (NCBI taxonomy): Eukaryota > Metazoa > Chordata > Mammalia > Rodentia > Cricetidae > Cricetiscus > Cricetiscus sungorus. Next base: position 53,960,474 of record JANBXA010000069.1, on the reverse strand, counting down.
AGCATCACAGTGTCTACTGAAACCCAAGCTTTTTTTAAGTATCTACTTTGTTCTTTATTCAGGTGGAGCCCACTAATCTGAAGGAGGTAAATGACATATTTATTTCAGCACTTGATATTTGATGAAGAAAAATCCATTCTTTGTAAGGCAAAGTCTGTAGCTTTTACCACACATAGCTAATTTCAACCATAAAAGTCATATTTTAGCAAGACTGCAAGTAAATGGCTTGGGACTAGAATCTTATTTAGGGAGGAATTGTCACACAGAAGATCCTTGGCAGGAAGACCACCATGTGGGGGAGAATGTGGTCACACTGATGGGTCTCAGAGAGTATTAACGATCAGTCCACAGAAAGAACTGGGAGTCATGAGCCACGCTGAAATACCTTTACTTGCATTGCCAGGAAACATGAAGGAGGCCTTAGAAAGATGTGGAAAGTTTTAAGTAGTATCAGTACAGTGAAGGCCAGAGAGCAGGCACTAATGAAGATGCTGCCGCCCCTACTCCCCCAGTGTTGTTTCATTCTGAGGTGTTACCTTTGCCTTGATGGTACTTCTTGCTTTCCTATATTTATCATTACCATGTGTGTGATATGCATGTGAGTACAGTCACATGATCACGTGGAGGTCAGAGGGCAACTTTCAAGAGTCTGTTCTCACCTTCCATTGTGGGTTCCAGGGAGAGGGAACTCAGGTAGTTAGGCTTGTAAATACTTTACCCACTGAGACATCTAACCAGTCAGTCCTTGAGTGCTCTTCTATGTCAACTGTAAGTGTGGTGATTACTCCATCTACTACTGTTTAATTTCTTTTATTAGCACTTTTATAACTATTATAAAACTATAATTTCTACTATAACACCACATGCAAAAACTATCAGAAGAGCATCAGCATTGCAAGGAAATATGTATTGAGGTAACTGTTTCCTACTAACAATAGCTTAGCAAAAAAATGAAAAATCAGTTGAAACACAGTAGGATAAAATAAGGTGGCTAGATCCAAGATCAGTATACAATTACAAATGACTTCATATGAGCAATGAATATCAATTAGAAAATATAATGAAAAAAAAGGATTATTTAAAATCTTGTTAGCTGAGCTTAGTCTTACATACCTTTAATCCCAGCACTCAGGAGGCAGAGGCAAACAAATTTTTGTGAGTTCAAGACTAGCCTGGTATACATACATTGAGTTTCAGGACAGCCAGGGTTACATACAGACACCTTGTCTCAAAAAACAAAAAATAGTATAAAACGGTCCAGGTATGGCAGCATACACTTACAATTCCAGCACTTGGGAAGTAGAAGCAGGAGGATCAGTATTTTGGGTGGGGGTTGTAATCTAATTACATTTCTCCCCCTCCTTTTTTCCCTACAAATCCTTCTATAGATCTCTCCTCAAATTTATGGCTTCCTTTTTCCCTTGGAGGAACAACATCCTAAGGTCATCACTGGCTATATGTTGAGTTGAAGACTAACCTGAGGTACCTTAGATACCGATCCACCCCCCATGCATACATATACCATACATATGTATATAATTGCTAGTTTTAGGCCTAACAAAAAATATGCAAGATTTATATGAAAGCAACTGTATAATTTTACTAAATACATGAATGCCAGAGCAAATATAGAGTGTGCCCCTACGATGAAAGATTCAATATTGTAAACATTGATTTCCCCTAAATTGGTGTATATTCAACGTAATCTCAATCAAAACCCAACATCTGCAAATTAGAGATAATTTTTTAAAAGCCAATAAATACTTGAATTGACTAAAAGGGCATGGGGGAAAAAGAAGGAGTTTTGCTATAATTTATCAAAACACTCAACAATCAATCATAATGTAAACAGTAAGGAAGAAACAAAGACATCAGGAGAACAAGACAGTCTTGAATTATTGCTAATTTTTTTTTTAAGACAGAAAAGTCTGTATATCTCAGGTTAGCCTTCAACTCACTATGTGGTTGAGGATGATCTTGAACTTGTCATCCTCTACCTCCATGATCACAGGCTGCCCCTCCAGGTTTCAGGCCAGCACTCTACCAGCTGAGTTACATCTCCAGCCATTGGTTTTTGTTTGTTTTGTTTTTTTGAGACAGGATCTCAAGTGGTCCAGGTTGGCCTTGAATTTACTGTGTAACTAAGTAAGACTTTAAACTCCTTATCTTCATATTTCCACATCCTGAATGTTAGGAATTGCAGGTATGCTATGCTATATCCCATTTATGGGGTTCTGAGGACTAGATTCAGGGTTTCATACTATACATGCAGGACATTGTTCTACCAACTGAGTTACAACCCCAGGCCAAAATTTATTTGTGGCAAGTATGTCAGAACTAGCAAGAAAACTAAAGAACTACTGATTCTAAAATTAGAAGTTAAATTTATTTGAGACATAGTTTCACTCTGTAGCCTAGGCTGGCCATTCTCCTGCCTTGGCTTCTCAGGTGCTGGAATTATGGTATGAGCCACCATACAGGGCACATTTTTGTGGTATCAAGGATTGAACACAGGCCTTGTGTACAATAAGCAAGTAAGCTATGGCCTCAGCCCTACAAGCTGACTAAGCCATCATAACTCATGGTCCCCAGGGCCTCCAAATGTGCACTCATTGGTGACTCTGGTAAGGACTAAGATGAGGCCATACTAGATTAAAGTGGAACATGCCCTAGAAATTATTAGCTCAAGAGTCTCCTTGTTACAGACAGGACTCACAAAGACAGAGGAGTCAGGGATGGGAAAGTGAAATGAGATGGGAATGCTGAGTCTGTGGGCAGCAGAGGCCCAGGACTGCTGGTGGCCACCACAGACTGGGGAGGAAGCCAAGGAAAGATGTCTTCCTCAGAGCCTCCAAGATGCAACCAACCCTCCTTCATGCTGTTACAAGGTTCTGGTCTCTAGAACTGTGAGAAAATGCCTATTGTTGTAAGCTCCCCAAGCATGGCAATGCATTATGCCAGCTCTAGGAAACATAACACTGCCACACACTAGGCAAGAAACAAGTTTCAGGTATTTTAAACATTAAATACTGTAAAGGCAGTTGAAGAAATTTCAAAATTATTTTTTATAATTTATAGGCTTGAGAAAAATTTCCCAAAGAAAGACATAAAACCCAGATGTGAAAGAGACCAGGATGAACAGATCTATATACATCTAAAATCAAACAGTGGGGTCAGGGAGATGGCTTAGCTGTTTAATATGCTTGCCATCAAGACTGGCCACCTGAATTCCATCTCCAGGATCCACATGGTGGAGCAAGAAACATCCCCCACAACTGCTTCCTCTACACACACACACACACACACACACACACACACACACACACACACATGCACACATATGCACACACTAATATCTTTCAAAATTTTTATAGTTACCCAAATTGTAAAATCCAGAAATACAAACAGGATGATACAAACTTTATAATATTTAAATAACCAATACTATATGGTATGCTAAGGATTAAAAGATAGAGGAATTCTTTTATAGTGCTAATGTAAGATAAATATGTATGTATTAAAAGGATATTTGTGCCAGGCAAGCGGCATGTACTTATAATTCCAGCAGTACTTGGGAAGCTGATGCAGGAGGATCATGAATTTAAGGCTATCCTGGGGTACATAGTAAGGCCTTGTCTCAAAACAAAAAAAGAATATTACCATAATAGCAAAAATATTTTAAAACTAAATAACTAGTAATGCAGTACTTAAATATTTTGCAGTATGTTCTCACTATGGAATATACATACATACATACATACATACATACATACATACATACATACACCTGTGAATATTAAAAAGAGAACTGTGGATAGGGTGTTCTTCTGGTACAATGCTCATGTGCTCGTGTAGCATACATAAGACCCTGGGTTCCAGGGGGAAAAATGGATGAGGACAAATTACTGGACAATAAATGCAATGCAATATAATTTGTGACTATAGTGGTTAAAATGTGACAGGTGCGTGCTGTGGTGTATAATCACACAGGGCTAGCCAGGAAGAACATCTAACTGATGACAGTGCTGCCTCTGCAGAAGGCTGCCCAGGCGCCGTTTCTGAGTGTGCACATGTGGTGGTGGATGAAGGAGGATGTCTGCATTTTCTCCATTTACTTCCATGTCATAAGAGGTTTTTCAATAAAAGTGACTTGCTGCTTATTGCATAAGTAGAACAGGAGAACTTAATGAGCACCTAAAAGCAATGGGCTAATTGTTAACCCAGAAAAATGTTGGAAAATACTGTTTGGTGTTGTGTATGTGTGTTTTGAAGTCTCGTTAGAAAATAGACTTTAGTGTTTCCAGAGCAGATACATGCATATCACTTGCTTTTGCCAGCCATGAGGGTCTCGCCATTTTGGGAAGTGTGAAAACATCACATAAGTGCCTATGCAGCAATTGTTCAGATCTTTCTAAGAAGACTGTAATAGGATACTGAAGTCCAAAAAGGAAAGTGCTCAGACAGGCACATAGCCAACCTTAGTGTCAGGCCCCTCTTTTTATTATCCCGTCTCATCCCCAGCACTATGGTAAAGACTAAGGAATAATATACATGGAAATGTGTAGCCATGCACTAAATGCTGTCTGCACCCACTCTATTGTATTGGTTCCAAACCATTTGCTATTGAATAGTGTAGTGTGCTATCATGACTGTCTACAAGATGCTAAACTCTAAACACAACATGCTAAGTGTGCAAGCCAAGGCAAAGGCAGTCTGAAGATTTTATAGGCTGTTGAGACTGTGTGACTGTCATGAAAGAACAAAGTCCATGCTTTCCAATAGTAAGGCTTAGAAACTAAGGATAGAGGTGAGAATGGCCTCTTTTCTTTTTGAGAAGGTGTCTCATGTAGCCCAGGCTGGCCTCAAATCCACTATGTAGCTGAGAGTGACCTAGACTTCTGATCTTTCTGCCTCTACTCAGATTACAGGCCTACGTCACAATGGTTGGCTTTTTGGGGTGCTGGGGATTGGACATGGCTCAAGGAATGAATGTATCAGAGTCCAGCAGGCGCTGGGCTGGAGACATAGCTCTGCTGGTGGTATTTCCCTAATTCTCCCACAAAGGTCTGGATCCCATCTCCAGCACCCATAAAACAAGATGTGGAAGTGCACACCTGTAATTCCAGCACTTGGGAGGAGGTAAAGGTAGGAAGATCAGAAGTCCAATGTCACCCTCAGCTCCACGAGGAGTCTGAGGCCAGCCTAGGGTACATGAGATACTATGGTTTATTTTTCTGTTTGTTATTGTTTTTGTGTTCATTTGTTTGCTTTTAAATAGCTGATCAGGTAGAAAAAGAGTCAAAGAAACAGAAAAGAAGGCCTGAAATAGCCATAGTACTAGTAAGAAATGTAAGGGCTGGTTGGTTTGTTTGGTATTGGGAGATAGAACCCAGGGCCTGATGCATTCTAGGCAAGTGCTCTACCACTGAGCTACCTCCTCAGTGGAGCTACCAGCCCAGCCTGTAAGTGGTTTTTGTAGAAGAAATAACTGGTAGCTATACTGCAATGATTGTACTCATTAACATCAACTTCATTCTATCTATACAGTTGTCACTTGATTGAGCAAATGATAGCATTGTGGAAAGTTATCCCAGTGTAGCCACTGAGAAGGCTATGTTTGAAATGTTTGGGAGCTTGCATATATGCATGACTGAGTGCCACTGCTGTGGCTGTGGGAATGGGAGCTAATGAGGTTAACTGGAGATTATGGTCTGCTTTGCAAGAATGGGCATGCACAGTGAGCCAAAGTACCAACCAAAACAAAACTGGTGTCTATGATATAGGGAACATGTGGAACCATCCAAATGTCAATCAAAACAAATGCCAAGATAGTACAGTAGATTCAAGAATGAGGGACAGAAAAGAACCAGTTATCATGATAAGCCATGCACTAAAACAGCTGGTAAAGAAGCACCAAGAGACTGACTGGGTGTGGTAAGATGGGCATAATGGCACAGACCTTTAATTCCAGCACTCAGGAGGAAGAGGCAAGTGGATCTCTGTGAGTTCAAGGTCTATTTCGTGAGTTTCAGGACAGCCAGGGATACATAGTAAGACCTATTTAAAAGAAGAAGAAGAAGAAGAAGAAGAAGAAGAAGAAGAAGAAGGAAGAGGAGGAGGAAGAAGAAGAAGAAGAAGAAGGAGGAGAAGGAGAGAGGAAGAAGAAGGAGGAGGAGGAGAAGGAGGAGGAGGAGGAGGAGGAGGAGGAGGAGGAGGAAGAGGAGGAGGAGGAGGAGGAGAAGAAGAAGAAGAAGAAGAAGAAGAAGAAGAAGAAGAAGAAGAAGAAGAAGAAGAAAAGAAGAAGAAGAAGAAGAAAGAAGAAGAAGAAGGAGGAGGAGGAGGAGGAGGAGGAGGAGGAGGAGGAAGAAGAAGAAGAAGAAGAAGAAGAAGAAGAAGAAGAAGAAGAAGAAGAAGAAGAAGAAGACGAAGAAGAACGAGAAAAAGGAGCATCAAGAGAAGAGGTTAAGAGGTTAAGAGGCTCAGAGGTTAAGATAAGAGCATTGGCTATTCTTCCAAAATACCCTGAGTTCAATACCCAATACATGATGGTTCACAAAGGTCTATAACTCTAGGGAATCTGATGCCCCCTTCTGGTCTGTTGTGCTACTATATGCATATACAAACATGCAGACAAAACATCCATTCACATAAAAAGTAAAAAAAAAAAAAATTAAAGCACCAATTGAGAATAAGATTTGGTATAAGAACTCAACTCCAGTATATATTTTTTTTTTTTTTAATTTTGAAACATGGTTTCTCTGTGCACCCTGGCTATTCTGGAACTTGCTCTGTAGACCAAGTTAGCTACAACTCAGAGCTCTGCTGGCCTCTTCCTCCTGAATGCTGGGATTCAAGGTGTGCGCCACCACCCTGGCTCAATATATTCTACTATATGATGGTCTCAGAAAACTGGATGTGGTGGTACAAGCCTGTTTTTTCAGGATGGAAGTGGGAGGATTGTTGATTTGTGCCAGCCTGAGCTACAGATCAAGCTGAAGGCCAGACTAAGCAATAGGTGAGACCCTGCCTCAAACAAAACAAAACAAAATGATAATAGTACCTCCTTCTAACACTGATATAACCAAAGGCCACACCCCACCCCATTTCTAAAATGGTTCTCAGGGCTCTTAAGCACAGTCACATTTGGTTCAGTCATTATGGGTGGCAACACCTTCACAGAGATCCATCTGCTTCTTCCTCTTGCATTCTGGGATTAAAGAGGTGTACCATCTACCCAAGGAGAAGGAGGTGCTATTAACATTTAATGGGCATAGGTGAGGTAATTTCAACATTCTGAAACTTACTTGTTTGTTGTAGTGCTGGGGATCAAACCTTTAGGAGGTTATAGAGAAGGAAGCTGAAATGGATTAACAAGTCTTAGTCAAGCCTAGTGGTACAGGTCTGTAATTCCAAATACTCCAGGAGCTGAGGTAGAAAGACTACAAGTTCAAGGCTAGTCTGGCAATGAGACCCTGTCTTAAAATAAAAAGTAAATACAGGGTTGGATATAGCCCCATGGCAGAATAGTTGCCTGGCATGCACCAGGTTCTGTGTTTAATTCCCAGGGTAGACACTTGGGCTCACTTTCCCTCTCTGTGTGTGTTTGGAATGTGTATGCACTGTGCATGAGTGCACATGGAGACCAGCTGAGGACTTTGGGTGCTCTATCACTTTCTGCCTTCTTACCTTGAGACAGGATCTCTCACGGAAATGAAGCTTGGCATTTCATCTAGGCTGTCTGGCCATCAAGCCCTCAATCTGCCTGCCCAATCCCACCATGTTACTGGCATGACAGCTATGCCCAGCTTTTTCCACGGGTACTGGGGATTTGAACTCAGTTCCTCATGCTTGCTAGCAAGTGCTCTTGCTCACTGAGCCATCTCCCCAGCCCAAGACCCTGTCCTGATCTTATAAAAATATCACAGTCTGTACAGTGTCTACTCAATATATAGAGTGCAGCTCCCTCTAAACAGTAATCATTAGAAACAGAAAACTGACAGAAAAGGGTGAAAGGGTGAGACTTAGCAAAGGCTGTCCAAATCACTTCCTGTATCCTCTTTTGGTTTTTCAAGACAGGGTTTCTCTGTATTGCTTTGGACCCTGTCCTGGAACTAGCTCTGTAGACCAGGCTGGCCTCAAACTCACAGAGATCCACCTGCCTCTGCCACTTCCTGTATCCTTAACACTACTTTCTACTGACACAGCAAGAAACATGGGGACCCCTCTTTAGGGATTTCTGTTATCTTTCTACCCCACTCTTAAGTTTCCTCAGAGATGGACCACACACTGTTCCCTCACAGCCTGCTAGACCACTCCCTGTATCTGTATCTTTTGAAATAGGATCTCACTATATAATTCAGATGAAACTTAAATAGCCATCTTCCTACCTGAACCTCCCAAAGTACTGATGGAGGTTACAGGTGTGTGCCATCATGCCTAGCTTCCAGGTACCTGTCAAAGGGTATGTTCCTCCAGATTTAGTCTTGCTTCACTTACTGTCTTATGTATTCAAGACTGACTTGAAATTCAATGTGTAGCTGAACGTGACCTTTAACCTCTAATCCTCCTGCTTCTGCTTCTCAAATGCTGGGATTACAGACACCCAGTGTATGCTGTGCTAGGAGCCAAACACTGACCTTTGTGCATGCTAGGTAGTACTCCACCAACTGAGCTACACCCCCAGCTCCTTTACTTCAAAACCTTAGAGGATGAACACCGCCTTACGTGTGAGATGTCATGGCATCAAGTTCTCTATAATACCTTGTATCACCTGTACCCCATGCCACAAAATAACAGGAAATTATTTTTAAAAGCCAGGTTCATTTGAGAGACTATCACAAGCTAATTTTCTTATACAAATCCCTCTTATCAGCCAGGTGTTGGTGGCACACGCCTTTAGTCCAACACTCGGGTGCCTCACAGGTGAATCTCTGTGAGTTCAAGGCCAGCCTGATCTACAAAGCTAGTTTCAGGACAGGCTCCAAAAACAATACAGAGAAACCCTGTCTCAAAAAAACAGACAAAATAATCCCTCTTATCCATAAATGTCCACATTATATTTATTTATATCATCTGTTTTTCTCCAGCCAAAGGTACTTCCCTCTCTGCTTATTATAAACAACTTGGCATGTCATTGCTTATCCTAATGCATTTAAAAAAAACTTGTTACATTTTTTTTTAGTGTGTGTGTGTGTGTGTGTGTGTGTGTGTGTGTGTGTGTGTGTGTGTTTAGGTCATAAGATGGCAATTTGAGCTCCTTGAATTGCATGTCAAGAACCTATTCAGTGGATTAGCAGGGCATCAGATAACTGTGTGCATGCAGTCTGTCTCTGAAGAAACATAAGAATGAGATGGAGGAAAGTTGTGAGAATTGGTTCTCTCCTTTTACCATGTGAGTATCAGGGACTTGGTCATTAGGCTTAGTGGCAAGTGTCCTCCCGCTGAGCCATCAAGCCAGACACAACACACTTCCCCCCTCCCCCTCCCCCCAAGACAGGGTTCCTGTAGCTTTGGAGCCTGTCCTGGAACTCATTCTGTAGACTAAGCTGGCTTTGAACTCACAGAGATCCACCTGTCTATGCCTCCCAAGTGCTGGGATTAATGGCATGTACCACCACTGCCCAGCCACAATGCACTTTCTAAACTAGTGTCTACCTGGACTCTTTTAAACAGCCTACTTTTTTTTTTGTACTATACAACCCCATAAGATGAACTTGCATTTAATATTACTATTAATATTGGAGTTGGGAGCTTCAGAAGGAAGAACAGGTTTGAGTGGTAACAGATAGTGACCACTGACGATGGATACAAAGGACCACCAGCAATAACCACTGGACATGATCACTTTGGTTCTAGATTCTCTGTAACAATATAGGCAGCTCAGAAACAGAGAAAGGAAACCAGAGGGGCAGGTGTTGATGACAGTAGTGAGCCTGATGTTACCACTCCTCTGCCTCTAGTCCTTCAAAGGCTATCCTTTTCCTTATGACAACTCTCAACACTAAAGCATCTGGCTCCACCCAGTTCTCTAGCGTCTACTTACACCACTCAGCCCTTGACTTTCAAAATCCTACATCCTAGCCAGGTCCTTTCTTCCTCATGGCTCTGCACACACTGTTACTTTTGCTTGTCATCTTCTCTCTTCTGCATTGCTTCAGCTTAAAAATCACTTCCAAAGAGAAAGCTTCCCCAGTGGCATCCACACTCATGAACTCTTAGTACATCTCTCAGTGTGCCCTGTCCTTGTTTGGCTTTGGACCATACTATCCCCTTAAAAGAAGTTAGCTCTGTGGTGACAGAAAGTTTCTGGTTCTTTGCTGAGTTCAGCATCCAGCCTAGCTGCCTGTCAACAGTAGGAACAGGTGTTGGATATAGTTACTGAATGAGTGAATGAGTGACAGAAACACTCAGCCGTAGGATCTAGGTTGTTTTGTTTGTTTGAACCAGTTCTCCATTCCTTCAACTGTTAAATTGGGATTATGGTAATTGCAAACTTTAGAATTGCTCTGTGGATTAAGAGTCAAGGTATATAGTATGCTTGGTATGTGCATGACATATAGTAAGCGTTAGGAAACATTAGCTATTATCATCATTAAAAAGAAACTGAGTATCCGAAACTCTTAAACATTGTCGGTAGGAATGTGAGCATAATACCTCATAATTGTAAATACAAATAGATCATACCATTTAGCAATCATACTTCTAGGTATACACCTAAGTGAATGGAAAACTTACACAGAAATGTAGACAGGAATGTTTATAGCAGCTTTATTCACAGCTCCTCAGAACTGAAAACAACCCAAATGTTTTTAAATCAGTGAGTAGATAAACAATTCAATGGAGTACTACACAACAAGAAACAAACTGATGACACAAGTAATAACATGGATGAATCATAAATTCATTATGCTAAGTTAGAGAAGAAAGACTCAAAAGGCGAAACACTGTATGATTCCATTTAAAGGAATTTATATAACATTCTGGAAAAGCCAGAACTCTAAGACTAAAACTCAGGCCAGTGGTTTTCAGATAACAGAGTGTATGTGAAGAAAAGTGTGTGTGTGTGTGTGTGTGTGTGTGTGTGTGTGTGTGTGTGTGTGTGTGTGGTGATGGAAATGTCCTAACTGGATTGTGGTGTGCTTGCATGACTACACATTTGTCAAAGCTCATGGCATTGGAAACTGAAAAGGGCTAATTTTACTGTATGCAAATTACATCTGATTTACAATAGAAAAATAAAACAATAGATAAAACTGAGTTTTCTTTTAGGCATGGTACATGAGGTTTCCTTCCTTTCTCTTTCTACCCACTTGTACCCCCTTTCATCTTTCTTTTTATTTCTTCTCTTTCTTTTTTTTTTTTTTCTTTTTTTTGGTTTTTTTCAAGACAGGGTTTCTCTGTATTGTTTTGGAACTTGTCCTGGGACTCACTCTGTAGACCAGGCTGGCCTCAAACTCACAGAGATCCACCTGCCTTTGCCTCCCAAGTGCTGGGATTAAAGGTATGGGCCACCAACGCCTGGCTTTATTTTTAAATTTCTTAATTTTATGTGTATGGGTGTTTTGCCTACATGTATATTTGTGTATTGTGTGCAAGGGGCCATAAAAGGGTGCTGGATTCCTTGGAAATGGAGTTACAGATCATTGTCAGCCACCATATGGGTGCTAGGAATTGAAACCAGTTCCTATGGGAGAGCAGCCAGTGCTCTTAACTGCTGAGCCATCTCTCCAGCCTCTTTATTTTTTTAAATTTTTTTCAAGACAGGGTTTCTCTGTGTAGCCCTGGCTGTCCTGGAACTCAATCTGTAGGCCAGGCTTGCCTCAAACTCACAGAGATCCCCCTGCCTCTATCTCCCACATGCTGGGATTAAATGCATTAAATGCATTCACATTCACTGCTGCCCTCTCCCCAACCCCTTTATTTTTAAATTATTTATGTGTCTGCTCATGTGTGTGAATGTTCTTGGAGGATGGAAGAGGATGTTTTATGCCTCCAAGCTAGTTTCATGTGGTTGTGAGCTGATCAAGGGAGGTCCTGGGAACTGAACTTGGATCCTGGGTCCTCTGGAAGAACAGAATGCACTTTTCAACTGCTGAGCTATTTCTCCAGCCTTTGGTTTTGATTTTTGAGACAGAGTTTCACCTCATAGTCCAGCTGGCCTCCAACTTTCCATCTTTTTACTTCAGTTTCCAGAGTACTGATATCTGTGGGCATGTGCTACCACATCCTATGTTTTCTGATAATAAAGGCTGCCACATAAAATTTCTGATAATACTATATGTTCATTGTAGGCATGTGGGAACATGCAGAAAAAATAATCCCTTGTTATTGATTTTTGTTGAGTCAGGGTCTCGTGTAGCCTTGGCTGGTCTCAAACTCACTTTGTCACTGAGGCCAGCCTTATTTAAACTCCTTGTCCTCCAATCTCCATCTTCCAAGTGCTGGGATTATAGGCTAGTCTCATCACACCGAGCCCATTTTGCTCTCAGAAATATACAGTCTACTTTCCAAAATACATTTGTGTATATTCCCATGTCTTAAATAATTTTAAGAACCATAATTTTATGAGTCAATAATATATATGTGTGGGCCAAATGTGTGGAGGTCAGAGGACGACTTTCGGGAGTCAGTACTCTGTCTCCATGTGGCTCTGGGATGAATTCAGGCTTGATGCTTGGGAGCAAGTGCTCTACTGGCTGAACCACTTCATGGGTCCCCCACCCTCCTCCTGAAATTCACATTTTTAAGTATTTCTTTGTTGCTAAAAATTATATTCTCACACAAATATATTTTTGCAAACTAAAACTACAATAAAGTTCCATCCCGGACATTGCTACATTTTTTTAATGAAAAATAAAACCAAATTATATATCTATATCTATATCTCTCTATCTATCTATCTATCTATCTATCTATCTATCTATCTATCTATCTATCTATCTATCTATCTATCTATATATTCCTGAAGCAATTTCAAAACATAATAAAAGTTCAGCAGGGCCAGAGAAAGACTCCTCCATCGAGGGTTTCACAATGTTGAACTGGTAAGGCAACCTTCCCTAGGCTACAACTCCCTCATTGTTCCAGGACCTGCTGGAAAAGCGGTTCCACAGGGTGATCTGGCTCCTGTCTTTGTGATGTGCCAGGCTAGACATCCTAACATTTCCTGTACTACCAGCTTACATTTGCATAATACTTCCAATATTTAATGCTCACCCCATCTAACGTAGCTTAAGCAGGGCAGATGCGAGTACTTTGTTCAAGATCATGGGCTTATCAAGAGTGTAAACAGGGATGTACAGCCCGGATACTATTCGGTCTTCAAAAACACTTCCCAGCTTTGGGTCGCTCTGTCCCCCAACCCCTACCCTAGCGAGAAGGCTTCAGACATCTCTGCCCACTGGATCTAAGGAACAGGCGCTCTCCCAAATCTTCAAATGTCCTTGGCAACACTGCCACTTACCAGCTGGGGTCATTTCACTCCCGATGGCAGGGGGACACATACTGCCCCTTACCAAGGAGGCCCAGCGAGCAGGTGGCACGCTGGCTTCGTGGCCCGCGGGGTTTGCTGCCCATCCGTCACTGTCGGGGCTGCCGCTTTCTGGGGCGCTCCCGCGGCAGAGAGGCGCCGGTGAGGGGACGCGCCCTGGGAGAGGGGGAGAGGGCCTCCATCGGCTTAAGGACCGGCTACAGGGGACCAGGGAACCTGTGGTTAAGGGCTGTGTGAGAACAACCCTGGGACTTGACAGCCATGTCTCCAGAGGTCAGTCCTCCGCTATCCCAGAGTCCCCCGGTTCCCGGAAGTGCCCGGCTCTCCGGAAGTGCCGGGGTTGCTGAAGGAGTAGCGGCTTTCTCGAGCGCTGTACCTGGTGGGTTGTAATTCCAGGGTCCTGGTGACAGTGCAGGAGCAGGGTTGGAACAGGGCGTCGGGCTTGAGCGGCGGGATGATGGAGGAGGAGGAACTGGAGTTCGTGGAGGAGCTGGAGGCCGTGCTACAGCTCACGCCTGAGGTGCAACTAGCCATAGAGCAGGTGAGCGCTCCACCCACTCAGGAGGGAACTCTGGAGGAGGGGGGCTCTGGGTCAGGACGGAACCCACCCTCCTAGGCTGGGAAGGTGACAGCTCTGCTCGCAGAGGGGGTCGGGATTTTGGTGGAGGTGAAAATTAGTTTCTCAGCTCATGGACTGAAAGGTCCTCTTTAGGCTCAGGTTGCCACGCCTGCTGGGTTTGGGCCGAGATGCTGTGCTCTTTGCCAGCATGAACCTAGGAGAAACCCCGTGGCTGGATAATTCAGATTATGGGAGATTGTGAGACTTCATTCATTTTCCAGACTAGTGCGGTTTTTCCCGTTTCTCAAGTTAAGCCCTTGGGATTGGCTAAGTGGTTTGGAATTGGCTGCAGGAAACTTTCATTCCGGAAGCAAATGGCGGGGTGTGTGTGGGGGGTCATACTGGAAAATGGCTCTTGTGCTGGTTTCTGTGTGTGTGTGTGTGTGTGTGTGTGTGTGTGTGTGTGTGTGAGAGAGAGAGAGAGAGAGAGAGAGAGAGAGAGAGAGAGAGAGAGAGAGAGAGAGAGAGAGAGAGAGAGAGAGAGAGAGAGCGCAGACGTTATCTGTCAGAGGAAGCATCAGTAAAGGAATTGCTCCCATCGGATTGGCCCATGGACTAGTCGGCAGGTGCATTTTCTTGACTGATGATGTAGAAATGGCCCAGCCCACTGTGTTAGGTACCACCCCTGGGCAGCTGGGTCTAGGCTGTATAGAAAAGCAAGCTGAGCAAGCCACGGAAAGCAAGCCATTAAGCAATGTTCCTTATAGTTTCTGTTTTACTTCCTACCATGGCTTCACCTGATGATGCACTGTAATTTGTAAGGCAAATAAACTCTTTTCTTCCCAAGTTGCTTTTGGTCATGGTATGTTATCCCAGCAATGGAAAGCAAACAAAGACAGACCTTTACCATAATTAAAAGGTTGAGGGGCCAGCTAGATGGTTCAGTGGGTAAAGGGACTTTGCTACCAAGCCTAATGGCCTGAGACTGTTCCCCAAGAACCCTCAAGGTAGAGGGAGAGAACTACTTTTGACTTGCCTATATACACGTGTGTGTCTGTGTATTCCAGCACACACACATAAATACAGTAAAAATGTTAAAAGGTTGAGAATTTCTGCTATTTGGTTACATTGGAGAGTATTCCTGAGTCCTTTCTTCCCAACAAGAAGTTCTCTTGTTGACTTAAGTCCCCTTGTCCAGTATATTAATATTTGTGGTAAAGATACTAAGAAGTAAATGTTTAAACTTCATATAGGTTTTGTTCTCCATAAAGGCAGGAAGATCTTCCTTAAGGAATTGACGTGGGGTTATGATGTAAGAAAAAGCATGTTAGGAGCTAGGGATATGGCTGAGTGCTAAAGCACTTGTCTCATGTTCTTAAGGATCTAGTTCAATCCCCAGTAGTAGTGGAAAAGAATGGAAGAGTATGCCTCATTTAATGACTGTTGTGAAGTTTGCTCAATAACATAAATTCTACTACTACTAATTAGAATATGTAGACAATTGACAATTGGAACTTTTTGTCTGGGTTTTTTTTTTTTTTTTCTTAGACAGGATTTCTCTGTGTAGCCCTGGCTGTCCTGGAACTTGCTTAGTAGACCCAGCTCAACCATTACTAATTAACCTTGGGTCTGTCACTGTACCAAATACTGTGTTGATATTGTCCCACTTCTAGATTTTCTGTGCATGTTTTTTTGGGATGCTAGCCTTACTCCTACAAACCACATTTGTTACATTCCAAGGCCGATATCCCATTGGATAAAACTTAGAGTGCTGGGACCATGCTCCTTCAGTATCTGCTTCCTCCAGCCAGAAAGTGCCTACATTCCAGTTATACTGTAGACTTCCTAGCCTCTGAGGGAAGAAACAATACAATCGGTTACTGTCAAAATGTCAAATTATCTCATTGTTGTTATTATAACATGTTATAATACATTTTCTTTATTTTTTTATCTTTATTTTTTTAAGACAGGGTTTCTCTGTGTAGCCCTGGATGTCCTGGAACTTACTCTATAGACCAGGCTGGCCTGAAACTTAGAGATCCATCTGTCTCGAACTCCTGAGTGTTGGTCTTAAAGATGTGTGTCTCCACCTGGCTACATTTTCTGTTTTCAAGTAGACACCTGATGTCAAGATGAATTTAGATCCTTTTCTTATTTTAATAGTTCAAGATCCTAAAAATCCTGCAAGTAGTTGTGCAATAGCATTATTGTAAAGAGTACTAGGTTACAGGTTGATGTAACAGAATCACATCTTACCCAGAGGCCAGTTCCACACACTCCAGCCACGTTTCTCTTGAAAGTCTTTGAACTGCCCATGAGACACAGTGTCTAAAGGCCTTGATAAGTCCCGTGTCTCCTCTGCCGGCACTGGAACCAGGCATGCTCTCAAGGGTGTCACCGAAGGAAGTAGCTGAAGTCAAGGGCTGTGGCCTTGTGTGAAATCTGTTAATGCCTAGGATGACACCCAGGGACAGGAAGAGGAATGAAACCAGGAGCAGTTAGAGGAAATGGATAATTCTCTTATTTCCTCATACCGGCTCACAATGGCAGGCCCTGATCCCCATCACTCCCTCTGCCCAGGACATTTAATTAATTGTGTAATCACACATGCATGTGATATATTCCCATCATAGGTGTACAGTGTAGAAGTGAAGATGCTGGGGGTTGTTTGTTTTTGGTTTTTGGAAACGGGTTTCTCTGTGTAGCCTTGGCTATCCTGGAACTTACTCTGTAGACCAGGCTGGCCTCAAATTCACAGAGATCGGTCTGCTTCTGCCTCCCAAGTGCTGGGATTAAAGGTGTGCACCAGGGAAAATGCTAAACTTTTAAGTAAAATACTAAGCTTCAGCTCTGACTGATTTTGCTTCTACCTGCCGTTTATGTCATGGAAGCCATAAACTCTCCTACCTTTTATTCTTTTTTATTCTTAAGTTAAAAAATTACTTATTTGCTATTTTGTGTAAATGTGTGAGACTGAGTGAGTTTATGTGCGCCACATACATTTGGGGGCCCTTGAAGGCCAGAAGGTGGCATCAGATCCCCTGGAATGGGAGTTAGAGGCAGTTTCGAGGAACTACTGTATGTGTTCTGGAAACTGAACCCAAGTCCTCTGTAAGAGTGGTAAGTAATCTTAACTGTGGCCATCTCTCTGATTCCTTTTTTTTTTTTTGGTTTTTGTTTTTGAGACAGGGTTTCTCTACCCCAGCTGCCCTGGAACTGACTGTATAGACCAGGCTAACCTTGAACTCATAGTTGTGCTCCACCACCACCTGATCCTTTAACCCTTCTCTGAAGGTTGCTTTATAGAGTTATATATGTCTTGAGCTGGTAAAATTTAGTAACCAGGGATTACTGATTTTTCTGGTTTTTTGTTTGTTTGTTTTTTGATTATTACGTGTGTGTGTGTGTGTGTGTGTGTGTGTGTGTGTGTGTGTGTTGTATGTATGCATGTGCACCACAGAGTGCTTATGGTCAGAGGATAACTTGCAGGCGTCAAGTCATTTCTCTTCTGTAACATGAGACCTAAGGATTGAACTCAGGTTGTCAAACTTGGTGTAAATAATCTTACCTGCTGAGTATAATCTTGCCAGTCTTTGTCCCAACACACCTTTGCTGGAAACAGTCCTATGTAGGCCTTGAACTCACTGTGCAGCTAAGATTGACCTTGAGTTCTGGATCCTCCACAATCACTCTGGTACACCTGTACACACACAGCACCTCCCAAACTCTAGGATTACAGAAGTATAACATACCCCAGCCATTTATAACTCATTCTGTGACCTATTTCCTATTTTGCAAATTGTGACCTTTGAGGAGACTTTGTTGTATTTCTCAGAGGATAGTTTTCTTTTGTTAACCTGCATGCCAGTTTTCCTTCTTTTCTTTTCTTTTCTTTTCTTTTCTTTTCTTTTCTTTTCTTTTCTTTCCTTTTCTTTTTTTCTTCCCCCCCTCCCCCTGAGACAGGGTTTCTCTGTGTATCTCTGTAGACCAGGCTAACCTCGAACTCACATAGATTCAACTGCCTCTGCCTTCCCAGTGCTGGGATTAAAGTTATGCACCACCACCACTATCCAGCTCAGTTTCCCATCTTTTGATACTATCTGAAGCATAAGGGTTCCTTCAGGGCAAGCTGAGACTGTAGCTTAAGTAGTAGAGGATTGTGTAGCACAGATGAGGCTCTGGGGCTTCATCCCCAGCACTATAGCATAAACATATAAACATATATGCACATACGTGTTGTTCTGTCTCTTGAGAGACCAAGCTTTTCCTTTCTGCATTTTTTTTTTTTTTTTTTTTTTTTTTTTTTGAGCTAGAGTCTCATATAACTCAGGCTAGCCCTAAGACTGCCTTTGTAGCTGACTGTGATGGCCTTGGTGCCTGCTCCTCTTGCTTGCATGAGCTGGGCATACTGGCTTTGTGACACAACATGTGATTAGACAGACATAAATTATAAGAAAATAATGAATAGGTAAATGTTATTTTAGTGTATGTGACTACTGCCATTCAGGCAACCAAGACAACAGCCTGTCAGCATGGTTTCCATGTCCTCTACTAATAGGAGGTGCCCACATTGCAGTCTTTTATTGTGTAAGATGTCAGCACTACAAGTGTTAAAGTTATACATTTACTCTAGTAGGTATTTCATTGTACCCGTATCCCCAAATTTGTTTTTTTTTTTTGACATAAAACAACATATATATTACATACACACATGCACACATATATATACACATACATATTTTTTTCTGTCACAATTTTGGAAGTTTAAAATCTTGAATCAAAAATATTAGCAGGAGCTAAGCATTCTGGCACACTTCTGTAATCCAAGCACTTGGGAGGCAGAGGCAGGTGGATCTCTGTGAGTTGGAGGCCAGTCTGGTCTACAGAGTTTCAGAACAGCCAAAGCTACATAGAGAAACCCTATCTTAAAAAAAGGGGGTGGGGGGGGAAGGTACGGAGAGATGGCTCAGAGGTTAAGGGCACTGGCTGCTCTTCCAGAGGTCTTAAGTTCAATTCCCAGCAACCATGTGGTGGCTCACAACCATCTGTAATGAGATCTGGGGCCCTCTTCGGGCATGCAGACATATATACAGACAGAACAATATATGCATATTAAATAAATAAATATTTTTTAAAAAAAGAACCTACTGTTTAATGCAGAGATTAAATTTAGAATCCCCTATTTTTATAATTTTATCCTTTGTTTTAGTGTTGTTCTCTGTGTGTGTGATATGATGTGTGGGTGCACATGTCTTAGCATCTATGTGGAGGTCAGAAGACAACTTTGTGAAATTGGATTCTGGGGATCCAACTCAGGTTGTTAGGCTTGCATGACAAGTACCTTTGCCGGAGTCATCTTGCTGGTCCTGTTTCTTCTAATTGGAACAAAAACAAAATTAAAAAAAGCCAAAACAGACCTGTATATATCTGTGGTGCCCAACATTGATGTTTTAATTAATAACCCCCTTTTTATGTAGGTATTTCCAAGCCAGGATCCTCTTGATCAAGCTGACTTCAATGCTGTTGAGTATATCAATACTCTGTTCCCAACAGAGCAAGTAAGTATAGAGCTTTAGGTTTCCTTCTTCCCAGTGGCTTGTGGCTTATCCTGTGTGTTGTGACTAGTGTGATAAACAAATGACATTAAATTCAAATCAAATTCCACTGTAACTAACTGGGCCAGTTAGCCAATTGAATTAACACAGAGTTCTTTGTTTGCAGAATTTATTATTAGAAATTGTACTTTTAGTTTGTAAGTCTCTTTGACCCTTACCATACTTTGTGTTAAAAATTGGGATCATAATGTAGGAGAAAAGTGGGAGTGACACAGGCAGGGTAAATCCCAACTTACAAAGTAGCATTTAAAATGTAAAGTTGTTGACATTTTATTTATATTCTCTGTGTGATTTGCTTAGATGGGATTTTCTTACAGTAACCCAGAGTTAGAAGCTGGAAAATTGAGGGAAGGCCAGATAGACTTTGGCCTGCCCACCCACTTTTCCTCCCTCCCCCTCCCTCTTCCCTCCCTCTGCCTCTTTTCCTCCCCCTCCCTCCCTCTCTATTTCTAGACAAGGTCTGTTACAGCCCAGCATGATCTTCACTGTATAACCAGCCTCTGTCTCATTGGTGCTGAAATGACAGATGTGTGTCATCATGCCTGACTTTGGGATTTTCATTTATTCACTAAGCCAGTGTTTACTGGGTACCTGTCATATGCTGTCAATCATCCTGGGCACAGGGATATATCCTTGCCACTAAGGTGTGTGTGATCGGAGTAGAAAGGACACTGTTGAATGCTGTGAGGGAGACAGGGAAGGAAGAGTGCAGTGAAAAGACCAGAGGCTTCTTAGGAAAATCTAAACCCAGGAGCTTTCTGCTAGTTCTTGAAGGGTTCATTTATTCAGTCAGCCAGTCAGACTCTCCAGTCACTTCTGAAGTGTATTAAGTGCCAGGGACTGTTTTAGAAACTAGAGAGAAGTGCTCAACGTGGCATTAGTTCCTGGTCTCATGGAGTGCAGCGTGGGAAGGAAGACAAGAAATAAATCAACAAGAAGTGATCCAGTGTGGCTGGTGATCTGCTGGGAGCATGTGTAGCCATCGAACATGGTGGCATGGACAGAGTTCTTTTAAAACAGCTTAAAGGGAGGCTCTCTCTGAGGCGTTCCTGTTACATCAAGGCCTCATAACAGAGGAGCCAGGCCTGTGGCAGTGCTGTGGAACTCTTCAAGACAGAGGTAAAGAAAGGAAGACAGGGAAAGAAGGTCATTCTAAAAGTAGGAGGCAGGGAGTGTAACACAGTAGATCTCAGAGAAATGCCAAGAGCCTTGTGAGTAGGCTGGGTGGAGAGGACGCAGCCTGAGGTGCAGCCGCCAGTTTGTGCTAGAAAGGATGAAGGTAGAGGCATTTGTAGATAAAAATCATCCATTCTCCATGGGGCTGGTGGAGAGAAGCTGATTGTAAGATGGAAGAGTCAGCCAAGAGATAGGCCGTGTGGGTCAGAACTTACAGTCTGCCTTGATAATCTTCGTAGCACTTTCATTTAAAGGGAGATTCAGATTTGTCTGTGTCAGTAGTAATCATTGTATTGTACACTTCTCCCCCAACTATACTGTTAAGATTTTAGCATTGATCTGGCATTGATTGCTCATTAGACATTCTAGACATTTAACAGCAATGGATTCTCCACTGTGTTGATGGCCTTGTTCAGTAAGGATAACGAGCAGAGCAATAAGTAAACATGGCAGAACGCTCAGCTGAAATGTTATATTAGATATGGTGCAAACAGGCTTAGGAATCCAGACGCTTCCCTGAGGAGTGGCACGTAGGCTACATTAAAGATGTTAAACTTTGGTTGTGGCCTGCTCCACTTGGCAGGTGTTGACACCTTTACTCTCTGTTGCAAGGGGGAAGAATGGTGTCAGTGGTAAACAGGGCCAGAGTAGGGTGTGAGCAGTGCAGGCCACGAGCAGCTCACATGCACCTATTTATCTGTCTGTCTGTCTGTCTGTCTCCTTTTTTTCTGATTTGTTTGACAATCTAGTTTAAAAAAAAAACATTAATTTTTAAAATAAAATTTGAAAAATGTTACATTGTGTGATTATCTTTTTAGAAGTTTTGTAATTAGCCTTCACTCTTAACATTTCTGAGAAGGGGAGTTGGGGTTAGCTAGTGATAGAGGCTTGGTAACAATTGGCTTAAGAGAGCCTCTTTCTGCTTATCAGGAATGCCAATTTGCTGGGAGGTGGTGACGTATACCTTTAGCCCCAGCACTCATGAGGCAGAGGCGAGAATATCTCTGTGAATTTGAAGCAAGTGTGCTCTACATAGCAAGTTTCAGGATAGCCAGGGCTACATAGTAAGACCCCATCTCAAAAACAACAAAAAGAATGCCAATTCAATCAACTAAAGAAACAAAAAAAAATAAAAAAATAAAAAATTACTGTTTGAAAGTTACATAAGAAGCTGCCAGGTTTTCACCTCTTTCTGAAATGATTGTACACACACACACACACACACACACACACACACACACACACACACTTTTAGATTTTTTAAAAATTTATTTTTTTATATTCCAATCACAGTTCCCCCTCCCTTCTCTCCTCCTGCTCCTGCCACTTTTCCCCCACCCCACCTCCCATCTGCTCCTTGGAAAGGGTAAGGCCTCCCCTAAGTCTGTCCCCTCATCTTCTTGTGGACCAAGACCACCCCCCCCGACTGACAAAGGTACCTCTCCATGTAGAATGGGCTCCACAAAGTCAGTTTGTGCATTAGAGTTAGATCTTGGACCTACTCTTTTAAAAGTGAAGCATGTTATTCCTCAGATTCAGTTTATGTCTTGTCTGATCATGGTTCCACATGCATGATAGTATGCAGTGACGTTTCATACAGTAAGTCAGAAAGAACACAGGCTCAGGTCACACTCCATTTTCCTGGTCCCAGAGTTATACTCAGCTGGCCATCTACCAGCCCAGATTCCCACAGATCTTCATGAAAAAAACAAGAGAGTAGTGGCTTAACTTGTCAATTCTTTAACTTTTTTAACCATAGACCCACAAAAATTAATTTAGATTGTTTCAAAGATGTCTAGATATGAAGGTTTAGTGGTATTGTAAGTGAGGCGATGAGGCAGTACTTCTCTTGAATGCTTTGCATGTCTGTGGATGCTGAGAGAGGGGGCCACAAATCCTCAAATGTCTCCCTTCATCACATCTGGAGGAATCTCAGCTTTCAGTACTTAACAGGATTCCCTACATGCTTCGGAGGAGCCAGATGTACTAACACTGGTCTGGAAGACATTTTTAGCTTCCTATTAGTGAATTAAAGAAATCATTTGTGATGTTATTGGAATTCTGAGAGGAGATGCAATAATATTTATGAAAATGAGTACAGTCCTAGCACTTGAAGATTGCTTGAGTCTGGGAGTTCAAGACCAGCCTGGACAATCTAGCAAGACTACTAGCTCAAGAGAACAAAAAGCTAGAGATACAGCTCAGTAATAGAGTATCTGTCTAGTATTGGTTAGGCTAGGGGTTAAAGATCTTTTTTAAAAAATTATTTATGTATTTTATGTGTGAATGCTCTGTCTGCATGTGTGCCTTTATGCCAAAAGAGGACATCAGACCCCATCACAGATGGTTGTGAGCTGCCATGTGGGTGCTGGGAATTGAACTCAGGACCTCTGGAAGAGCAGCAAGTGCTCTTAATCATTGAGTTATCTCTCTGGCCCCAAGTTTCAAGTTCTAATGCTGGAAAAAAAGAGAAGAATATGTATAATCAAGAAATTTGGGGGCAGAAAAAAGAACTTAGCTATGTGTGGTGTCATTTGTAGTCCCAGTACTTGGAGTTCAAAGCCTAGTGTGGATACTTAGAGAGTATAAGACCATCGTGCCCTACTTGAGACTCTCAAATTAACCCAAATTAGGTGCTGGAGAGAGGGCTCAGCTGTTAAGAGCACTGCTCTTGTAGAGGACCCAGGTTCAATTTCCAGCACCTTCACAACCATCTGAAATGCCAATTTCAAGCATTCCAGTCTTCGCAGGCACCATACCTCTGGTGCACATACATGCATGCAGACACTCACACACATAAAATAAATAAACCAAATAACTAAACAATTTTTTTTTTGACTTTTTATTTTGACTTTTTATCTGTGGTTCACCCCTGTAACCTTACTGCAGGAAGGTCATGGATTTAAGGGAAGCCTTGTCAGATGGAAAAATCATGTCTATAAAAGAATTATCAAAAAAAAAAAAAAAAGAATTTTTACTGACCTCAAGATGCTCTGAGTCCTTATTATCAAGAAGAAAACAAGAAAGAGAAAACAAACAAAACACAGGTAGCAAATTACCCTAGTCTGTTTCTTAAAAAAGCATCTGTTTTCACAGAAAGAAGAGTAGATGAAATATTCACTGCACTTTCACCTTCCTGAGGAAAGGGTTATTTCACTGAATTATTAAAATGAAGGAAATGCTTTTCAATAACTGGAACATTTAGCAGTACACCCCCATGATAGTCAAACCAGATGAGTAATTGTCAAAGACATGTACCACTTCCAATGATATGTCCAGTCACTGGATTCCTACAGGCCATACCTCCAACTCCAGGGAAGACTCCCCCACATCAGGCTGCACTGAACTGTGGGGTATGGCAGCTCCATCACACACATGGAAAGGAAGGTCCACCACCTGTGCTACAGAGTCTGGAGGTATAGATCAGTGATAGAAAGTTTGGCCTAGCATGCACCAGGCCCAACAACTAAAATAAGCCCAAAGGTATGAATATCGATATCTGTCTGTCTGTCTGTCCCTCCCTCCCTCTCTCCCTCACACATATATAATATATATTATATAACACATATAATATACATATGTATATATGGACAATGACTATATTCAGAAATGTCTCCACAACCTTAGACAAAAGTCTGTCCTGTCAGAATCTACTTCCTAAATTTTAACCCAGAGGAGGATGGTAGTATATACCTCATATGGCTCAGGGGGTTAAGGAAAAGAATTTCTGTGAAGTGACCACACTAAATGTTAGCACTCTCTCCCTCAAGCTTGTCCAACAGGAAAGCTGCAATCTATCAGCTAATGAAGTGTGGCCTATTTTTGAGAGAGGGAGAGAGAGTGTGTGGATTAGGGGTTAAATCTAGGGCTTCATGCATGTTAGGCAAGTGCTCTACCCCTGAGCTATGTACTGAGTCCTTTTTCTGTTCTTTTGATAGCCTTATTCTTGCACTGCCAGGTCTTCGTTGTCTCCTAACCTGCCTGTCCAGTGTCTCTAGGGGTGGCAGAAGGGCCATCAGATAAATATGCCCCCATGACCTAATTTTTTTCTATTAGTGGGCCTTGTCTACAGGTCTTTGCTCTTTTTTTTTGTTCTTGTGTGGATGAGTGTGTGCAGGCTTATTTGTGCCATGGTGTGCTCTTGGAGGTCGGAGAACAGCTTTTGGAGGTGGTTCTCTCCATCCACTGTAAGGTCTGGGAATCAAACTTGTCAGGTTACACAGCAAGTTCTTTTACCTGCTGAGCCATCTCACCAGCCGTCTCTGATTTTTAAAATGCAGCTCCACATCTGCGTAATTATTTTGGATGATTCTTAGAAACAGTGTTGTGGTTTAACCAAGACTTTCCAGTCTCAGGATTATCAAATTCAAGAAATGGCTACTGGCACAGTCAGTATTGACTGGTGCGGAATGGCTGAATAGAAAGGTGTGGTGCAGTCGACCCTTGATGTGTTTTTCACTCAGACTGTCTGAGAAAGTAAACCAGAAACTGGCTTGGATCCATGGCCTCTACTAAAGAGAAGCCGCAGTCAGGCAGCACAGGGCAAGCAGAGCCTGCATTTCACTGCATGCTCTTACTGTCATGTATATGTTTTAACAATTCTAAATATCTTATAACTATTTCATATTTGTAATTAAAAGTCTTATAATGTATAATTATATATATAATTATATTATTTTTAATAGTGTCCCTGATTTAGAAAGGTGTGATGATAAATTCCTGACTGTCTTTGTCCAGATTTCTCAAATGCTAGTTTACAAGAAAATTGTTATTTTTATTTTATTTTATGTATATATAAGTGTTATGCCTCTGCATTAAGTTCACCATGTGTGTCAGTGCCCACAGAACCCAGAAGACAGTGTTAGAAGAGGGTGTGAGGTCCCCTGGAACTAGAGCCATCCATGTGGATGCTGGGAGCCAAATCAGGGTCCTCTGCAAGAGTAGCAAGTGCAAGCCATCTCTCCAGCCCCTTAATAATAACATGAAAAATTTTATTGTTGTTGTTTTCTTTTTTCTTTTCTTTCTTTCCTTCCTTCCTTTCTTTCTTTCTTTCTTTCTTTCTTTCTTTCTTTCTTTCTTTCTTTCTTTCTTTCTTTTTTTTGGAGACAGAGTTTCTCTATAACAGCCCTGGTTGTCCTGGAATAGTATTTGTAGACCAGGATGGCCTCTAACTCACAAAGATCTTTCTGTCTCTGCCTCCCAAGTGCTGTACCACCACAACCAGTTATTTTTTTAAAGAAAATTCTTTTAAAGATTTATTATGTGTAGTGTTCTGTCTGCATGTATGCTTGCAGGCCAGAAGAGGGCACCAGATCTCATTACTGATGGTTGTGAGCCACCATGTGAATGCTGGAAATTGAATGCAGGATCTCTGGAAGAACAGCTGTGCTCTTAACCACTGAGCCATCTCTCCAGCCCACAGCCAGGTTTTAAAACATTTTTAAAAAGTGTGTGTGTGTGTGTGTGTGTGTGTGTGTGTGTGTGTGTGTGTGTGTGAGAGAGAGAGAGAGAGAGAGAGAGAGAGAGAGAGAGAGAGAGAGAGAGAGTCCAGAGAGATGGCCTGGTGAGAAGGCTCAATAGGTAAAGGCATCTGCTGCTAAGTTTAAGGACCTGAGTTTGATCCTGGGAACCCACATAACAGAAGAGAACATATTCTCACAAGTTGTCTTTTGACCTTTACACTCAAGCCATGGTACTTAAGACACACACACACACACACACACACACACACACACACACGAAACATAACAAAAATTTAATTTCTTACTTATGTGTGTATCTGTATGAATCTATGTGTGACCGGGCATCTGCAGGGGCTAGAAGAAGCCATCAGAGTCCCTTGAGCTGGATTTATAGGCAGTTACAGTTCTGGGAACGGAATTCAGGTCCTCTGGAAGAACAAGTGCATGTCACTTCTGAGCCATCTGTCTAGCCACCACTGCCCCCACCCCCACGAGAGGAATGTATACAGCCATTTCTTGAATTTGATAATCCTTAGACAGGAAGGTCTTGTTTATCCACAGCTTTGTTTTCTAAGAATCACCCAAGGTAATTATGCAGATGTATAACTGCATTCTTAACACATAATACAAAGAATATATACACCTTAATCCCAGTACTCAGGAGGGAGAGGCAGGTGGATCTCTGTAAATTCAAGGTCAGCCTTGTCTGCAGAATGAGTCCCAGGATAACCAGGATTATACAGTGAGTCTCTGTCTCAAAACAGCGATAACACACACACACACACACACACACACACACAATCATCATTGCTGTTGTTTTAATTGTGGGTTCCAGCAGATTAGTAGCCAGGAGCTATTACTCCAATTTTCCTAGAAACTCAGGGAGGTTGAAGAGCTGTCCTCCAGCGAGTTGGCAATGGCAGAGGTGGTCCAGACACAAGGTCCTGGACAATTCATCACTGTTCCTACATAGATGGTGATTTAAATCACACACAGTCCATTTTGAAGGGACTAACCTAACAGACTAGAACTAAATTCACCCCAGTTGAATTGGATTTCTCCGTTAAAGTCACTTCTTTTTTCTGAATTTCACCTTGTCTTTGGCTGACTGCTCTTGGATTTCTGAAAATTCAGAGTAAACTTTGGCTTAAAAGGAGAGTTTTAAACAGGCTACTGTGGCATCTCAGGTCTGTTCCTGGAAGGTTTCTGGCTTCCTCCTGTCAGCAGGGGGCCAGAAGCAATTTATAAGCATAGTTCCTCCTGAGAAAAAGTTTCTGTTGGGGAAGAGGAAAGGGCAACTAGAAAACTACCATCCTTTCCATCTTCCACCAGGGGGCACCATTTTACCACATTTTCTCTTTAGGTTCCTTTGTTTTCCCATTCTGTGACAGTCATTATAGATGCATTAAAATGTAGGCAAATACAAAGAGGCAAAAAGAAGAAACATTGAAATTATTCTTTCCCTCAAGCTACTAATTCAGATTTTCTATATTTCAGCCACTGGCATGTTACAATGTATGGTCTTCCAGACATTTTCCTAACTGTCTACATTCATAAAAGTAACTTCATTTGCTTAGTGAAGGGTAATATATTATAGAGAGGAACTCACTCTGTGGACCAGGCTGGCCTCAAGTTCACTGACTGATTGACTTATCTCTGCTTTGAGTGCTAGGATCAAAGGTGTGTGCCAGCATGCCAAGCTGTATTTTTCTTCTTTTCTTTGAGAAAGGGTCTCACTAAGTAGACTGACCTCAAACTTGTGATCCTCCTGCCTCATACTCCTGAGTGCTGGGATTACAGGTGTGTACCATTATGCTTAGCTTTAGCAAACAAATATTAAGTGAGTAGCCTGATGAATTTTCCCCGTTGAAGGGCACTATCATTCCAGAGAAGTAGGCATTTCCGTAAAATTCTAGTCATTCCTCCCATTTCTTTGCTGCAGTTTATTTTATAATTTTGTCAGTACTTTTTCTCTTTTTGAAACAGGGTCTTACTTTGTAGTTCTGGCCAGCCTTCACTCACCTGGTCCTGCCTCCCGATGCTGGAACTAAAACAGTGTACCACCACGCCAGCCCACCACCTTATTGTTAGCAAGCTTTGCATAAAGGCCCAGATAGTCTTTCAGTGCCTGTCCAACTCCCCAGCTCTACCACTGTAGTGTACAAGCAGCCATAGACATATGGGCGTTGACTAAGGTAGCTGTGTTCCAATAGCCCTTCTAAAGAGAATAGGTGTATTTGTCAACTACTGCTTAGTTTGAAAAGAATTGGGCTAGGAAGATGGCCCAGCACTCACTGCTGAGGGGAAAAAGTGTGGGGACCGAGTTTGGATGCCTAGCACCCATGCAGACACTGGGCATGGTGGCATTCCTGTAGTCTCAGCACTCAGAAGGTGGAGACCGGGGGTCTCCAGAGCAAGCTGGCAGGGAAGACTAGGTGAACCGGTGGTGAGCTCTGGGTCCAGTGAGACACCCTGCATCAGTAGTACATAAGGTGGAGAGTGACTGAGGAAGACTGCTGATGTCAACCGCTGACCCTTGCACATATGTGTGCTCACAGGGTATGCAAACATGCATATGTCCACACACATCCATCCATATGTGTACCATGTGCACATATACACAAAACTAAAAACATTTTTAAAAATAAGATGAATTTTACAAGAATTAAGTATAATATCAAGATTAAACTTCTTGAGATATCATCATTTCCCTGTGAAAGAGAATTCCAGAAAGTGAACTAACAGCCAGCACTCTTTTTTTTTTTCTTCATTGTAGTCTCTGGCAAACATAGATGATGTCGTGAACAAAATTAGACTGAAAATAAGGTAAGTAACACCATATGATTGATTGTTATTGAAAAACATTGATTTGCTCATATCTGAATCACATTTTTGATTAAAGCATTAAAATCTCAAATTTAAAAATAATTCTTTCTCGTGGGTTTTCATGTAAACTCTATGGCAAGGAGCTGAATTCTGTGGCCAGTGTTTAACTGTCCATGCAAAATGAATGGAGCTGGAACAGACTCTGTTAGAAACCAGTTATCAGACAGGATTTGGTGGTGTACATCTTCAATCCCAGCACTCAGTAGACTAAAGAGTTCTGAGGCAGCCTGTTTTATATAGTGAGGTAACAGCCAGCCAGGACTTACAGTGAGACCCTGACTGCAAACCCAGCATACATGAAGCTCTGGATTCAGTCCTAAGCATGGCATAAACCAATAAAACCAGGTGTGGGTGCACATACCTGTAGTCTTAGCGTGTGGGGGCTACAGGCGAGATGATCAGAAATTCAAGGTCATCCTTGGCTAGATGGTGAGTTTGAGACCTACTTGGGATACATGAGACCCTATCAAAAAATAAAGAAAAGAAAGAGGAGGAGAAAAAGTAACTTTGAAAGGAGGCCAAAACTTTTCTATATTTAATGGTCTTATTTTTTAGTAGGCTTACCTTTTGTAGTACCAAGACTCAGAAATGGAGATGGGTTTATACCTGTTGGTTACCTGTAACTATGATAATGGATCTGCTGGTTGACTTAGATGTGGTCCAGAATTAAAGAGTTTAGTTAACCCAGGGCCTGATCATCTGTGTTATCAGTTATGGCCTTGTTATGGCTTATCTAGGTCTAGGTTCATAAGTTTGGTACCTAATAGGCACTAAATAAGTGTATTTTCATTATATAAGTAGTTTGATTTCGTTGCCTCAAATGTATTTTGGAGATTTTGTGTGCAATTGTTTCCTTTTTTCTTTTTTTAGACAGGGTTTTTCTATGTAGTTCCTGACTGTTCTGGGACTCGCTCTGTAGACCAGGCTGGCCTCAAACTCAGAGGTCTGCTCACTTCTGTCCCCCAAGTGCTGGGACTAAAGATGTGCACCACTATGTCTAGCTTGTTATTGTCTGAGTTTTGATGGGGAACTCTCTGTAAAATGGGTGGCACACGCCTTTAGTCCCAGTACTTGGGAGGCAGAGGAAGGTGGATCTCTGCGAGTTCAAGGCCAGCCTGGTCTACAGAGCTAGTTCCAGGACAGCTAGGACTGTTACACAGAGAAATCCTGTCTCGAAAAAAAAAAAAAAAAAAAAAAGAAAAGAAAAAGAAAAAAAAAGAAATTTAAAAAAAGATGGAAAATATTCATTTGAGTCTAGAAGATGAGTTTTTTTTCCTGAACATTCTTTAGGTCTTTCAGTAAAAGGCACTGCCCATAAAGGTATTGTTCCACTGGTACCTTTGGAAGCACAAAGGTGATCTAGAGGGAAGGCTCAGGGATTAAGATTACTTGCTGCTCTTGCAGAGGACCTAAGTTCAGTTCCCAGCACCTACATTGCTGCTCACAACCATCTGTAACTAGTCCCAGGGGATCTGACACCCTCTTCTGACCTCTGTAGGCACTCGGCATGCCTGTGGTATACATACCTACATACATGCAGGTAAAACATTCACACATATAAATACTAAAATAAGTAAGTCTTTTAAAAAGCCTGCTTGTTGTTTTGTTGGCTTCAGCTGTAATGGTTCTAGAGGAGACCTCAAAGTTGCCAGAGTTTATATAGAAAGGAGAGACATCCTGGCGCTCCAGAGAGCCCAGTCAGCTAGCTATTTCCTGCATTCTTGCTTCCTTACCTTAAATAGATTCTTCAAGTGCAAAATGAAGCTGGCTGATAGAAATCCCTCTGGCAGAGGCGTCATGCAGTGGCTGTTGCTGAGCCTCTGGGAAAAGACATCCCGGAAGCCATAGATCTGCCTCTGACAGGTTGCGCTATCAGGGCACAAAGAGTAAGCACTGATTTCGCAAATCACACTGGCTCCGTGACCTTTGTAAGGTCACTAAAGTAGGGATTTTGCGGTTGCTAATTTGAATTTGCTGGCTTATTTCTGTAAAACATCTGTAACTTTGTCATTGCTGATTTATTCTGTGAAAAACATTTACAGTTTTATTGCTCCTTTTGGCCAGCTTCTGAATATTATTAACTCTCACCAGTATTTAAACAAAAGTGATCCTAAATCTGCACTGGTGGCAACTTCTTGTGTTCCTGTCACTCCTTGGTCTGAGGCATCATTCTTCATAGCTTATGCTCATGTGGTTTTCTGCATTAAATAGGTGCAGTTTGCAGAAGCTGATGAGTGAGTTACTGATTGTCTGTTTCTTCTGGTCTACCAAGAGTTGCATTTATTTGAATGACTTGTGTCCTATCTTTCTATTTTATTGGCCAGGCGACTGGATGACAACATCCGTACTGTCGTAAGAGGTCAAACAAACGTGGGGCAAGATGGAAGGCAAGTAAGTGATGCATCCCTCCACATTAGTTACCATCCCTACTTTTATAAAGATCAAAACCCCAGGTGACCGAAGTGTTGACCTGTTTCTTTGCACTTTATTAGTCTGTTCCATAATCAGCAGGAAGCATGACTGACCTACCCCACCATGTCAGGGGATTATCTCCAAGCCAGCCATGAGCTCTCACTCAGTGTCCTCCAGACTCAGCTCATGTATTAATGCACAGCTCACCCAGAGCCAGCAACTTGCAGGCTATGATGGACAAACTGAAGAATCCCAGTTTTTTACCGTCTCAGACATGTCCTGTGTACCATGCCTGACTCAAGTCCCTGCTTGTATCTGTCAGCTTGGTGTTTTGGGGACTCAGTATTAGTTTGAGTGCTATAGATATTGATGTGAGGCAGCCATGGTTCCTCACACCTGTCCCACCAGCCCTCAGGACTGGGTTCATTTCAGTGTTGTGTGGCTCCTTCCTCCTCACTATGGAGGGCTGTTGTAAGGGGCTGAAGTGGGAAGGACCCTCTGGAGAGGAGGTATTCTTTGGTGACTGAAGGGCAGATGTTATCTGTTAACCAGTTTCTTTTCTACTTGGATTCCGTTTAGGCATCGTAGTTCAGAGGTTGCTGTCATAACAGATGCTGAGATTGCCTTTCCCACTTTCTCTCTACAGCGTCTGGCCCTCCCTTTCATTTAGTTCACTTAGTCAGCCACACACTATTGGGATGGCTCCACTCCTCTCATTTGTCCTCTTCAGCTTTTTGTGGTGCTGGGGAGCAAAGCCAGGGCCTTGTGCACCCTAGACAAGTGTCCCACCACTGGGCCACTAGCCCGGCCCTTGGTGGTTTTGAGACAGTGTTAACTGCATGGTCTAGGCTGTCCTCAAACTCTCGGTCCTCCCACTTTGGCCTGCTGAGTTCCAGGGTTGCAGCTGCAGCCTCCATGGCCAGCTCTTGACAGTTTATAGTACAGGCGACTTCTGAAAACGACTGTTTTGCTTCTCAGGGTTAGCGTATAAGGGTCTAATTCTGGGTAGAAATGTCCTCATCTACAGCATCCCTGATTCTGCTGCTAATGAAAGTGTCTTGACTCTTAGATTTTTCAGTTGGTTTGTTGTTATTGTTGCTTTTTACTTACTTGAAGTTTTTAATATTTGTTTTCATTTTATGTGTATGACTGTTTTGCCTGCATGTATGTGTATCACATATGTGCCTGGTGCACATAATGAGGTCAGAAGAGGGTGTCAGATCAGACCCCTTAGAGCTAGAGCTACAGATGGTTGTAAGCCACCATATAGCTGCTGGTAACTGAACTCAGTGAAAGAAAAAGTATCGGCTCAGGACTACCGCAACCAAGTTCTCAGCACAAAGATTTATTTGCTCCAGAGGGACAGAGGGCAGGGAATAAGATCAGAGACAGGACATAGAGGAAAAGGGAGAAGGGGAAGGGAACAAGGGAGATGGGGCAGGGGTGTTTGT
Organism: Cricetiscus sungorus; assembly: GCA_030556225.1. Taxonomy (NCBI): domain Eukaryota; kingdom Metazoa; phylum Chordata; class Mammalia; order Rodentia; family Cricetidae; genus Cricetiscus; species Cricetiscus sungorus. The sequence continues at coordinate 53,927,424 of JANBXA010000069.1, read as the reverse complement.
CCCAGAAGACAAGGGACTGCCTCTGGGTAGAGAGGAGATAGATGTGGTCCAGAGGCAAACGGTGATTTATAAAGGTAAAATGGGAAACCCTGTGTTAGGATGACGTGTTTAATTTTGATTGGGCATGTTAATTAGATGGGTCGAAGGGGGATTTTGATCACTGGACTTCAATACTTTGATAGCTGGATCTTGGTAGTCAGTCTCAGGAGGAGGAAGTGGTCAAATAAAGGAATAGACTTTTAGTAGTGTAATCTAATGGTTTTCAGCAAGGCAGGGGGAATGGGGAGAAGGGCAAGGCCTGCAGAGCCACGTTCAGGCTGGCTAGAGTCCTCTCGGGTCCTCTACAAGAGCAATCGTGCTCCTAACTGCTGAGACAGCTTCTGGCCCTTTCATTTGCATCCCTCCTTCCCTCCCTCCTTTCCTCCCTCCCTCCCTCCCTCCCTCCCTCCCTCCCTCTCTCTCTCTCTCTCTCTCTCTCTCTCTCTCTCTCTCTCTCTCTCTCTCTCTCTCAGTGTGTGTGTGTGTGTATATGTGTGTGTGTGAGTGAGTGAGTGAGTGAGCGAGTGAGCGAGTGAGTGATGGCCAGAGATCAAAGTCAGATGCCTTCCGCAATTGCTTCCATCCTGTATTTGTGACAGAGCAGCTCACTGAACCAATTGGACTAAACTGGCCAGCAAGCCCCCAAGGATCCTTCTGTGTCTGCCTCCCCCATTGCTGGAATGGCAGGTGCGCGCTGCTGTACCTGGCTTTTACATGCGTGTTGGGGACTGAACTCAGGTCCTTGTGCTTGAGAACCAAGCATCCTCCCTGTCAAGCTGTTGCCCCGGCCCTGTTTTCAGTTTTATCCATGTCTACTTTCCTATGTTTCATGGCTAGCATTCTTTTCACTCTTGGCATACTCCTTCTGTTACCCATCAGTACGTAGCCTGTCTTCGTCCTTTTTCTCATCACTGCTCTTTGTTGCTGTGTTAGCTCCCTAAGACATCCTGTTTCCTGGACTCTCACGTGGTCTTAGTGCTTACTACTTTGTTTTCGTCTATCAGGCCCCATGTAAACAGGACCTTAGCAGTAATAGAGAGGAGGAAGATCCCCTCATTGTGCTGATTAACTCCCATTTTCATGTTTAGTCCTGTCGTTTGTCTCTTCAGAGCACTGCCTTCTGACATGCAGAGTGAAGTCAGTCACATTCCCTTACTTGCTGCTTGAGGCTGCCATCCGTCCGTGTTTCCATCTGTTTCTCTTTGTTCTAACCACACTGAAAGCTCCCTGCTCTGCCCCATGCATAGAAGAGGCTGAGGTGTGTTGTCCCCTCTTGTCGCTCACTCCCCAGCCCTCTGCTGTGCCTGGCTTTCTGAGTTTGTGGTCTCCCTTGACTTACTAATGATTAGATCTTGGCCCTTTGGGTAGTTTGTAGTCTCCTGGAAAGCAAGAACTATGTTTTTCATCTTTACACTTAAGTCCACATAGTTCTATATGCAACTACAGTGAATGTTTGGTGTGTCTTAAATTATTTATTGCAAACAAATGCCCTTAACTGTAAAAACTTCAATTTAGTCATGTTTGAGGTAGTTTAAAGTTTGACGGGGGGTGGGGACATTCAGTGCTAGGGATGGAACTGGGGTTTCCTGAATGCTAGGCAAGTGTGCATAGTTTTACCACTTAGCATCTCCAGCCCATGATTCAGCCACGAATAGGCCCAGGTTACTGCTACTTGGAATAGCACTACTGTATTTTGTGACTCAGCCTACATTTAGAATGGCTCACCAGAAACCTTAAAATACTTGGAAGAGTCTCAGGTATTTAAGATCCTAAGAATGTGCAAAGAAAGGGCTTTTTGGTGGGCCATGCTATGCCGTACACATCCTGGCTGCTTATGTTTTAAGTTGTAGGCCATAAAAGAGCAGTAAGGGGGAGCAAGCCCCAGAAGGGGTAGGCCTCAGGAATGCCTCTCCCCACCTTCACTTGAAAATGGGTCACAGGTTGCCAGCAGGGCAGCTCATATTTCAGAGAGCAAGACCATGTTTTCAAGAATGTTTAGATCACATTTCAGTCCGTGATGGAATTTTGTGTTGTCTCCTTAGAATCCAGACAGAGAGGAAGCCCAGAAGAAATAATCACTTTTCCTGTCATCCCCTCCATCTGTCTCTTCCAGCAGATTGAAATGCCAGCTCAAGTGGGAACTTTCTTCATCAGAGCGTGCTTGGTTCTGTCCTTGTCAGCTCCTAGGGATGACAGCATGACTCTGGACAGTGGTTTGCTGAAGGGAGTCTCCAGCTGTCTAACACAGACTAAGGGGTTATGGATATGCCAGAATATTGAGTTTTATAGGTCAGGAGGCCCCATGCCCCTCCTCCCACCCCCTCCATGGAACATGAGCAGTTTGCGTTCAGAACTTGTTCCCTCAGGGGCTGAGAACACTTTGAGCAGCAGTGGGAACAGAGGGAAGCTCCCTTCCTCCATGGAATCTCTCCATCCCTAAGAGCACAGCAAGCACTTGGCCTTATTGCACATCATGGAGTCTTCTTTGAGCTGGCTTGCTTTTTGAGACAGGGTCTCATACAGTGCATTCTGCCCTTATAACCCTCCTACCTCCACTTTCCAAGTGCTACATTATAGGTGGATACCTCCAGACCTGACTTTCATGATCTCTTGGAAGGCATTTCCAATGTTTATTCTTATGGAAGAGGCTAATAAGCATGCATGCCAGTGTGCATATCAAGACCAGAGAAAGTTCCAGTACTGAACTCGGCTCATTAGCCTTCCAGGCCACTGAATCATCTTTGGGCCTTTTAAAAGACATTTTCAGCAGGAGAGTTCTTTTGTGTTGGTGTGTGTGTTGTGCATGTGTGTGGTATGTGTGCACCAGTGTATGTATGGAGGTCTTGCTCTTTGAAGCAAGGTATCTCAGTGAGCCTGGAGGTCACTGATTGAGCTAGGCTGACTAAACAGCAAGCCCTAGATAGCCGACCTCCACAGTACCGAGGTTAGTGTGAGAGGTCAAACTCAGGTCCTCATGCTCCTTCATTGAGAACTTTACCAACCCTGAGAAAAGTTCTTTTTTTTTTTAATTGTTTGAGGCTGGACATGGTGGCATACACCCTTAATCCCAGCACTTAGAAGTCAGAAGTAGGAGGATCGCTGTAAGTCCAAGGCCAGCCTGGTCTTCAGAGCTAGTTCTAGGCCAGTCAGAACTAATGAAACCTTGTCTCAGAGATAGATAGATGATAGATAGATAGATAGATAGATAGATAGATAGATAGATAGATAGATAGATAGATGAAAGAATTGTGGGCTGGAGAGCTGGAGAGATGATTTAGTGGTTAGGAGTGCTTGTTGGTCTTTCAGAAGACCCAAGTTTCCTAGTAACCATGTTGGGCAGCTCACTACTTCTGTAACTCCAACTGTGGGGGATCTGATGCCTTTGACCTTTATGGACACTGTACTCCAATATACAAACCTACACAGAGACACAGGCATATGCACATAAATAAATTTTTTAAAAAATATTTGGGCATATTTTTAAACTGAAGATCCAATAAGGCCATTTTTTAGCTTTTGGAATACCAGCTGCTTGGTAAGCAATCTGCTAAATAAACATTTTGGAGAGCCTTTGGTTGTTGGCTACCTCTCCTGTGGGCCAGCATGTAGTGGTTTAGTCTGCGACCTCTTCTAACCATACTACAATGCTCTTCTAAAGTCTCTGTGGCACTGAGACCTCCCCCATTTTCATCTGTTGAGATCATAAGTCCAAAACCTTAATTAGATGTTCACGTGTTGGAAATGTGTGGCTAAAGTGAGTCAGTTCATGCTCTGATATGCTCTGAAATTCATGCAGCTTCCCAAGAATTAAAACATACAACTGGAAGATAGCTAGAAAGAGGTCAATATATGAGCGGGTTAGAGGAGGGAAAAGCCGGCATTGAAATTGCAAGAGGGTCCAAAGCTTGACCGAGGAAGCTCACTGAGAGTCACCGATGCAGGGTCAGCCTCTGGCTTCGTGTCTTTGTGCATCTTGGCCACTGCATGGCTGTTTCTTTGAGCAGAGCATGAATAAGGTTTAGAAGGGGAGAAAATTATCGCCTCCCTCTCTAGCTCTCTGCTCACTATTGCAGTTCAGGTTTGGAAAAAGCTATAGATAATTGTAGTGTGAGCTTCCACCAATTGAAAACACTCTATATAGCTTCTCTGACAGTTTCTGATTCCACAGAAGCATAGCTATGTATGAGATGAGGAGATCACAACTACCTTGGCTCATAGGACATGCTTTAATTGGAATAAACTTCTCTCTTAGACTGGACTGCATAGGGAAGTATACTTTGCTTGGCCCTCATCAGTTGCAGTTCTGCCAGCTGGATCATGGTCCACTTAATTCCTTTGCCCATTATAGCTTCTGCCATTTAGAATGGCTGTTGTGTTCCTTTTCTAATGTAGCCATCCTAAACTGCCTTAACTCCAATGGAATTTCCAGAGCTTTCACTGTTCTGGTCCTTTTCTCTGGATAGGGTTTGTCAGCATCCCCTTTAGTGTGTGATCCCTAGGAGTAGACATTGTGTGGGCATGGGGGGGGTTGCTCTATCTCCTTGTAGACTAGAGCCTTGTTGTGAGGATTCCTTCCCTGGGGAGGCACAGGCCACAATGATCCCCTCCTCATAAGGTCCCAGTGACGAACTAAAGTACAGTTTCACTAGAGTTCACCCTGGGGGACAAATGAGCTTATTGAATTCATTTACAGTGCATAGATGAGTGGCAGCAGTGTGGGTGACCCCAAAGCAGCCACACTAGGAAGTCTTCACCCAATGTAGATGACGGCTTCCCCATAGCAACATATGGGGAAGCACCTCTTTAATTAATCTTAACTATATTTTCTAGCTCCTCCTGAGATCCTCAAGCCATGCGCATTTGTGCCAGAATTACAGGCAGATGGCTGGGAAGATCACTTAGCCTCTCAGGTGAGGGTCCAGTGAACCTCCCATGTCCTCCTTTGAGGGAATGCCAACCATCATCAAACTAGATAGTTGTGGACTCTAGCAAACAGCCATGCCTGGCTTGATGAGGATGGAGGGTGTTTCATTCAGTTACCTGCTTTCTGTTACTGAGCATCCGGGTCTGCCAATGCCCTGGTATTAACTAAGTTTTATGTTTCTGGAGGGAAGAGAGTGATTTTTCTACATTCTCTGGGGAGTTTGCAGCTTGTCAGCAGTTAAGTGGCACTGCTGAAGGTGCCGTCCTGCTCCCGAGGTTTTGGTAGGGTTTTCAGCAGCCACATCAACTTGTTGACCTCACTGATTGCCAGTTCCCTGCAGTGCTCAGGCCAGGAGTTGAAAGGATGGCCTTGAAGATAAGAAAGCAACCTAAGCAGGGTATGTGATCCATGTCTGCCTCCTTTGGGAGAGTGAATGCCAGGTCTCAACGGGACAGCCACATGTCAATTGTAGCTCAGTTGTGGTCAGGTCTGAATGTAGACCCCTGATTTGCCAGGTCTATCAGTTTTTCAAGAGAAGCCAGGAATCCAGATTTTTCTGTGCCTCTCCCAGCTCTCAAATGTTGGCTTGGTGTTTTTCCTAAACACTGCAGAGGCCAAACCAAACACATCTGTGGCCCAGCACTCTGTACCACTGCCCCAGGTCTTTTTCATATGAGCCTCATTTAAACTCTCTTCTATTTGTGCAATAGATTCTTTAAAATCTGTGCCAGCTTTATGTGTTCACCCTTCATTGCATCCTGTGTTTTACTTGATGGTTTCAACTACAAGGTTTTTGTAATCTCAATGACTTCCCATTTATCATGATCAGATCTGCCACATGCCCTCTCTCTCTTCACTCAAGCTGTAGATGAGAAACAGGTTGGGTTCAGAGCTCTGTGCTCTGCCATCAGAGACTTCCTGCCTGTTCTCCTCCTCATCTTCACTCCAGTCTGAAGTGTCATGCCCGGAAAACACACGGTTCTTACCTGTTCTTGGTTATTATCCAGGGCTTGCCCCCCCCTCTGTCTCTGTCTCTGTCTCTGTCTCTGTCTCTCTCTCTCTCTCTCTGCGCGCGCGCGCGCGCGCGCGTGTGTGTGTGTGTGTGTGTGTGTGTGTGTGTGTGTGTGTGCGCGCGTGCTGGTTTGCATGTTTATTTGTTTCTTTTTTAAAGATTTATTTTTATTTATGTGTGTGTCAGTGTATATGTGTGTGGGGGTGCTCTAGGAGTTACCAGCAGTTGTGAGTGTCTGGGAAACTAACTCAGGTCCTCAGGAAGTGCAGCAAGTGCTCTTGACTACTGACCCACCTCTCCAGCCCCTCCTACTCCTTTTAACTTATTTTTAAAGGCAATATCTCACACTATAGACCAGGCTACACTAGAATTCACTATGTAGCCCATACTGGTCTTGATCTCCTGGTCCTCCTACCTCTGCCTCCTAAATGCTAGGATGACAGACAAGGCAACACCTTTTCTGCCACAAAGCCATATTTTCCAATCATTCTGTTTCTATTTTCTCTAGAAAAGAAGATTAATAATACTTACTTCACTTGTAATAGAGATATCATGAAGATTTATGAACCAAATTACAAAAGTGTGTTACTTTCCAGGGAGAAAATATTCACTGTTTTATGATGAAAATATTCATCATAAAAATTAGCATCTCATCTAATTCAAGCATTAGAAGAGAAATAGTGTTTCCCTTCTAACTGAGCCAGGTTGGGCGTGAGGCTCTATTGCATGGTGCAGACCCTTACTATGTGACTGAGTTTATTCTCAGCAGTGTAATGACAGGAGTATTTCTATCTTACTTTCCATCACTTTTAGTCTGTTACATTCTTCCATCCTTTCTTGGGAAGAAAATTGTTTTAGTTAGGGTCTCTATTACTGTGAAGAGACACCATGGCCTCACAACTCTTACAAAGGAAAACACTGAATTGGGCTGGCTTAAAATTCAGAGGTTTAGTTCATTATCATCATGGCGGGAAGCATGGCAGCATGCAGGCAGGCATACTGCTAGAGAAGTAGCTATATGTGGATCCGCAGGCATCAGGAAAAGAGAGTGACACTGGGCCTGGCTTGAGCATCTGAAACCTCAAAGCCCACCCTCCAGTGACACACTTCCTCCAATAAGGCCACACCTATTCCAACAAGGTCATACCTCCTAATAATGCTACTCCCCATAGGCCTGTGGGGGCCATTTTCATTCAAACTACCACAAAAATTAAACCCATTGATTAATGAAATTAACTAGGGAAATAAATGGCAATTGTTTCAAGGATATATATACACACATATCATGCTGTGGGACATGGCTGAGGCAAGAAGATAACAAATTTGAGGCCAGTCTAGACTACATGCTGAGGATCCGTCTGTAATAAATAAGTAAACGAATAAACAAATAACAACTGACTTGTTTTCTCCTCCTAAATATACCACTTAAAAAATGATTAAGCGTTTTCGAGTTTAAACTATTATTTTCCATTAGTAACTGAGAATGGCTGAACATTTCTCCTGCCTCAGCATCCCCAGTAACTGAGACTACAGGTACAAACCACAACACCCACACCCACACCCCATCTCCCACCTTGTGTGTGTGTTTACATGTGCATGCATGTACATGCATGTGTTTGTGTCTGTTTGTTTCTCTTTTTTTGTATTGCACTTTTCAGAATGTTTTCAGGCTAAAATTGTTGTGGTCAGAGCATGTCCCTGGAATGCAGACAACACTGATTGATGGAACAGCCTGGCTGTCAGCCTTGTAAGCATAGTGTCCCTCACATTGCTTGAGCCTGGCTGCCATTCCCTAACCAGGACTTCTTACATCTGTTGCAGAGTCAAAGGGTGTCCTGTCTTTAGTTGACAAGTTGAATCCATGTACATGTTCTGCTTTGCTTGTTTCTAGAACATTTAGCTATAGTTTAAGCAAGGGTTCTTGATTAGCTTGTAGTGTGACTAGGATTAATATGATTACTGCAATATATCCTTTTACTGAATATGTGCCTTGATAGTACATTGTCTCCCTCTTTGGTGTTTTGAGATAGGGTCTTAGTAAGTAGCCAATCTGGCCTTGGTCTAAGTCCTCCTGCCCCATCTTCTCACATGCTAGGATTCCAGGTAAGAGACACCGTGCCTATCCTGGTAGTGTTGTTTGTTTGTTTGTTTGTTTTTGCGCAAACACATCTGCTGCCTCATTGGAGTTCTGTCATTTATTCCACAAAACCCTCATTTTCAGACACCCTATGGTGAATTTAAATAGCTATTTTTTCTTTCCTCTATGACTAAGAAAGGCCAAACATTTGAGTCCACTCTTAGATGATTTCAGTCATGGGGCAGTGTGGCCTGTGTAACATCCAACATTGAGTGGCGACCCAGTCAAGTGAAAAAGTTTGAGTCTTAATTTGTTATTTTTGTCTATAGGAAATGCTGTTTCTTTCAGCCCCAGATTCTCTTCCTCTTCCTCTTCTATAGTGCTGGGATATGTTCTCAGGTCCTCCTGCTTATGCAGTAAATGCTCTTACCCACTGAGCCATCTCTTTGTCACCTGAGAATAATAATCTTAAGTGGAAGACTTCTGGCCACGTTTAGTTTTCTAAAGTGGAGGCTTCACTTGTTCTGCCTCACATATAAGATGCTGGTTCGTGTGTGTGTGTGTGTGTGTGTGTGTGTGTGTGTGTGTGTGTGTGTGTGTGTGTGTTTGTGGGCCTGAGTATATGTGTGTCTACCCCATGTATACAAGAGCCCATGGAGGTTATAAGAAGGTGTTGGGATCTCCTAGAATCAGAGTTGCAGGTGGTGGGTGCTAGGAACCAAGCATGGATCCTCTGTAAGAACAGGACATGCTCTTAACCACTGAGCCAGCTCTCCAGCCCCACTGTGCTTACTCTTAAGTGTACCTAGCATGTCCCTTACTCAGACATGGGCTTTTGCCCCTTGTCATGGTAGGCAAGGATTCAGCAGATTCACAGAGATTTGTGGTATGTGTATGTGTGTGTTTGAGGTAAGCTCTCTCTGAGGTCCAGTTTGACCTCATATATATATTTTGTGTGTGTGTGTTGTATGTATGTTGTGTGTATGTATGTCTTCTTTATTTTTCCCTTACAATTTATATACCCCAGCAAAATCTTTCAAGCAATATAAAAACTACAATGTAGTTACATTCTATCTTTTAAGTAAATGATTACTATGAATACAAGTAAAAAACAACGTGTTTCCCATCTCTCTTCATGGTTAAACATTTTACAAATTACAGGTAAAAAACAAATTATTCCCAAGTACCTACATACATTCATACCCAAGCAACTTTCTATAGATTAACAAAGTGTAAGCAAGCAGGGTATTTTTCTCAGCTAGTTCTTTTACTGGCAGGCTGCATTTTTCAGTTACAAAGAAAGGACCAATCATTTTATTATTTATCCCAAAAGGTAATCTAATAAAAATCATAAAAGAATCACAAATCTAAATTTACATATAAAAAAGTTAGCTCTACTTTATATCCTCAGGGTGCATACCCAGTCATCAACAGTTTTTTGGTTTTCTTGTTTTAGTTTGTTTTGTTTTGTTTTGGTTTGGTTTAGTTTTTCCAGATAGGATTTCTCTGTCTAACAGCCCTAGCTGTCCTGGAACTTGCTCTGTAGACCAGGCTGGCTTCGAACTCACAGAGATCCACCTGCCTCTGCCTCCTGAGTGCTGGCTGGGATTAAAGGCGTGCACCTCCACCACCCAGCCAACAGTTTTTTTTTTTTTTTTTTTTTTTTTTTATATCAGCAAGCTAAGGGCAGAAATGGGTATAAGGAATTAATCATCACCTTTGATCACCAACCCACACTAGCAAGAAAGGTACATCAATAGCCAAGCTGCCATTGTTCTTGTCTCTTGACCTCAGTGAGTCCCTCTCTCAACTATTAAAAGTTTGCCTTTCTGAACTTTAAACTGTTCCCCCAAGGATTTCTACGTCAAAGTTATTAATAAAAATATCTTAACCTAACCTTAAGTCGTTATTTAAAGCTTTATTTTAGCTATGGTACACACATGAAACCCATGAACACATTGAGATTAAACATCTTGAGCTAGGATAACTTCTGGAACTCACTTGTTTTCCTTAATCATTAATGTAAGCCACAGTTTATATGGCTCCTCAAGAGAAAATCATGGAGTCCTAGCTATGTGATACTCCCTAGTTCCTTCCTATGTTCTGTCCTCTGCAGCCCCTGCTTTACCAGGGGCAGAGGCAATGCTACATCCTGCTTTATCTGTATTAATTTTCCCACTAAACTAACCTCTATCATAATCACTATATTTGTTTAAAAAAAAACCCCTTAATCATCAGAGTTCTATTTAAACTAACACTTCCATTGAATAAAATCATTATTTCAGTTAAACAATACAGCTTAAGACAAAATCAGATAATTCGTAGGTAAAAATGTCCAGTAGAATGTGATATTTCCTAATCACACTACATTAAAGGCAGCAGAGATCCCCCCATATCCATTCAAACCACTGCAGATACCAGAGAAAAATGGCAGCTGCAAACATGTAAAGGCACAGTAGTAGCAAGAGGCATTCTGGAGCCAAAGCCCTGGGAGCCTTTCCCATGCAAGAGTCACCCACTAGTGCCTTGCATTCTGGTGGGCTGATCTCCTGAAGTCAGGTGCCACCTACTGCTCCTCTGACATTGCCACCAGCAGATCATGGTGGGTTGTTTTTGTCACAGCAATAGAAACCCTAAGACATCAAGGTTCATCCATATTAATGCCATGTATCAGAACTTTACCTCCTTTATGTCTGAGTAATATTGCATTGTATGGATCTACCATGTTTTGTTTTTCCTTTCATCTACCCAGGATCCTTCTTTCAGTTCATTTCAGTAAATACGTGAGAGTAGAACTGGTGGAAAAACTTATCTTGATATTTAATCTCTTTAGAGACATTTTCCATATTGTTCAAAATATTAGTGTTTTTCTTTTTGACCAAACACAGAGTACATTAACGTAAGTGTGCTTTCTATTTTTGCCTTCATTTAATACATAAAACTATGTTTTGGATAGGCCGTACATGTTGTGATGGTTTGAATGAAAATAGCCCTCATAGGCCTATAGGGAGTGGCACTGTTAGGTGGTGTGACCTTGCTGGAAGAAGTGTGTCATTGGGGTAGGCTTTGAGGTTTCAGATGCTCAAGCATCCAGTTATAGAACTCTCAGCCGCCTCTCCAGCAACATGTCTGCCTGTGTGCTGCCATGCTTCCCACCATGATGATAATAGACTCAACCTCTGAACTATAAGCGAGCCCAATTAAATGTTTTCCATTGTAAGCTTTGCTGTAGTCATGGTGTCTCTTCACAGCATTAGAAACCCTAACTAAGACAATAGTCTTAAGCTTTTGTGTCAGTGCCTAATAACAGAGATGCTCTCCCTACACCAGCTAAGACCACCCTGCATTTCTCTTTGGTTTAGTTAACAAGTCCAGCCATCAGATTGTTTCCTCATGAGCATTGAAACATAAGCCCACTTGTCTGTGATGTGATTATTGAAAATAACGTTAGAAAACCAGTGTGCCAAGCAGGAACAGCAATGTTTCATTGTTCTTTCAAGCCATCCCCGCATAAATTGACACTCTAGAGGAGTCTGCGAGCAAGGCCCAGCATAACCGTTGCCACCTCTCCATTTCCACTTTAAAAGCAGGTTGAAACTGGAGGCTCCATCTAAAGAGGAAAATGCCACTCATCACTACTGTAACTGTCACTCTTGCTTTGATTGCTGATATCTAGAGGCTTTGCAAGGGGGATTTCACTTTTAGGTTGAGGCTCTGCCTTAGGGGGAGAAAAATCTCAGTAATTCTGCCAACAGACAGAGCTTTCTTGGGCCTCAAATCCTTGACACCAGAAGTCATTCAGCTGTGTGAAAACAATGGGTGGGAATTTGAAACCCTGTCTTCATGTAAGGACTTGGCCTCCTTTCCTTTTCCCTCTTTTAGCCACAGAGATACAGTATTTAGAGCAATCTGGGCTCGGCTGCAGTTGCTCTGTCAGCCTTTCCATTAATAATGCCTGGTTCTCAGGGGTCTGCAATAAAGCTGTAACATCTCCTTGGCTCCGATTTGGACTCGCTGGTCTTCTCTGGGGAGATTAATTTTGCAAAACTAGAGACAATGCCTCTCTAGTCTGTTTTGGTTTGGTGTCGTAAGTTGTCTTTATTAAACCCTTTAAATAACAAGAAACTTGTTATCCTCTCAGTAGTGTTGGATCACATGCTAGAATTCAAATTTCTTTTACATTTTTATTATTTTTTAGACAGGGTCTAATGTAGCCCCAGCTGGCCTCACACTTTCTATGTAGCTGAGGACAACTAGGAATTCCTGAACCTCCTGCGTTCAGCTGTCAAAATTCTGATTTCTGTTTCCCTGTTGTATTGTGGAGTCTAGAAAGATTCTTGGTTTCTCTTTGGTTCTGATTCTGATACCTAGACTGTGAGTATTGGGCAATATAGTTGAGTGCCACTCACATTACAGCCTCCAGGAAAAGCAGACATTTCTTCTATAAATGTTGCTACAAGATTTAATGATCCCACTTTTTGTTTTGTTTTGTTTTGTTTGTTTAGTAAAGCAGGAAAAGTGAGTAAAGAAGAGATGGCTCAGTGGGTGAGGGTACTTGCTCTGCAGTCAGAGGACCAGAGCTCAAATCCCCAGCATTGATACAAAAAGCCATGTGTGATCATGTGCATGGTTGTAGCCCTAGTGCTTGCTGTGGTAGGTAGAGGATGCCTGGGGCTCTGGCTGCCAGCCTAGCTCCTCATTGGGAACTGAACATGAGTCCTCTGAAAGAGCAGTATATGCTCTTAACTGCTGTGCCATGTCTCCAGCCCCTCATTCTTTATTTGTATAATGATGAGTATGGTACACACAGCCTCTAATGTGCCAAGTGCTCTACCTTTGAGCTGTAACCCTGGACCCCAGTTATCTTTTGAAATAATAACAAATACTTACAAGCAGATTTGGGAGCCACCTTTACTTGTTTCAGAGCGCGAGAAGCTAACTAGTACACATGCATGTCCCAACAGTAGCAGTAACTGTGATGGCATTCACAAGCCTGGTATCTGCCAGCACAGTGGAGATTGACCAACAGAGAAACACTAAGATGAAAAGAGCCCTGTGTCCACTGTATGCCCCTCTAGTGGTACTAAAATAATGGGAATCACTGAGTTCCCAAAGGGAGTAAGCGAAGCAGGAAGAGGGCATGCTCAGCTGAAGTTCTTGATAGGACATCCAGATGCTGCCACAATTCAAAGCTTTCTCTTGAACAAACACCCATAGCATAGATGAGAGTTACTCAGTGTCTAAAATTAGAAGTAATAGTAAGATACGGGGAATTAGGATGAAGTAAGGGACCTCTGACTTGGCGCTGGAACTCTGGCTGTTTGTGGGAAGCTGTCCTTTGTTGCACTGGGACAGGCTGTTCTCTGAGTGTGTCTGCATCCTAGAGTATTGAGTTTCTGTACCTTTTATTCAGCAAAAACAGCTGAGGTTTTTTTTTTTTTTTTGTTTTTGTTTTTTGTTTTCTTAAACATTTCCTTTTCTCTTGCCATTTGGACTGGCTGTTTTGAATGCTCTCCTCAAGGGTTACATTCCATCCAGGGAAGCTGTGCAGACTACTCTGGTCACACATGCAAGATCAAGAATGGCGTGTTGTGAGCTGTGGGTGATATAGAAACAGAACTTGAATGTAAACATTCAGTCTTGTTGGGTACTGCTGAATGTGCCCCTGCTTTGTCTTAGGATTTTAACTTCTGGCTTGTGTCCCAAAAATAATAAAAACCGAGCTCATTGGTTCACATTTTTCAGTGAATGGTTTGCAGAAACCGTAAATAAAAGTAACTTATGTGGAACAGAGCATTTTAGCAAATAAAGTGAGAATTACTTCCCTTACTCAGCACATTCTTTTGGTTTACAGACTTGGAAAGAAAATCGTGGCATAAAGCACCTTTATACTCTGGATTTCTGAATGGGCTACAGAGGAATAAGTGTGAACTTCGGTGATTCTCATCTGATGGGTGCCCTTGTAGCCCCTGACCAGTGCTGCTAGCCCATTGTGTTGTATGATGCAGGAAAACACAATGCTATGGGGCTGGGGGCAGCAGGTGGAGTCCGGTAGCCTCTGCAGCTGTTGAACATCTTCCTGGAGAAGGAGCTACATTGTTACTATTGCTGGGGCTCCTTAGAGCGCCTCTGCTCCAGCCGAGGATGCCTTGTTTCCATAGCAACAGCTCTGAATGGTACAGGATGGCCCACAGTTTCAGAAAGGACTTTCTATAAATAGAACACTTACTTGGATGTTTCTACAACCAGTGGATGTCATCAGGGCCTCTGCTCAGGACTCAGATGTATCCCTTCCCAGTTTTTGCTTTCTAGAAGGTCATCTTACTTATGCTAAGGAATAATTCTTTTATTCACACCTTCAAGTATCATTTTTGTCTTCCAGTTGCATTTCTGTGGGGTGGGGGTAGGGTATGCACATGTAGGTATATGTGTAGCCCAGAGGTTGATATTGGTTGTCTTCCTTAGTTGCTCTACATTTTTTTTAAAAAAAATGAGTTAATTTTAGAGGATAGTACATGGAGATCAGAAGATAAGTTGTGTGAGTCCTCATCTTACACCTAGTAGGTTCTGGGAATCAAACTTGAGTTAATAGGCTTGGCAGCAAATGCTCTTAACTGCTGAGCCATCTTATAGTTTGTTTTTTTGAGGCAGATTCAGCTAGACTGGCTGGCCAGCAAGCCCTGCTTCCCCAGTGTGGGGATTACAGGTACAGCACCAATACTCAGCTTTTCATGTGGATTTGGGGATCCAAACTGATGCACATTGTGCAGTAAACACTTTATTGCTTGAGCCATCTTCTCAGCCCACCCCCACCCCCTTACATAAGCTCTCTCAACTTATGTAAGTTATATTTCTTTTATTTTCTTTTTGCTTTTCTTTTAAAGATTTGTTTATTATGTATAAAGTGTTCTGTCTGCATATCTGTCTGCATATCTGTCTGCAGACCAGAAGAGGGCACCGGCTCTCATTACGGAAGGTTGTGAGCCACCATGTGGTTGCTGGGAATTGAACTCAGGACCTCTGGTAGAACAGCCAGTGCTCTTAACTGCAGAGCCATCTCTCCAGCCCCTTGTTTTGTTTTGTTTTTTTTTTTAATACAGGGTTTCTTTGTGTAGCCTTGGCTGTCCTGGAACTCACTCTATAAGAACAGACTGGTCTAGAACTAAGAGTTGTACCTGCTTAGCCTCTTAGGTGCTGGTATTAAAGAAAAACGCCACCACCACAGGCTGCATATTTTCATTTCTTGCAGGTTTCCCTCGAAAACTATTTCTAAAGATTTGTCCCTTTGTTAAATAGCTTTTCCTCTCAGATCTAGCACAGTCCATTTAGTGAACACCCCTTTCTTGTTTTTTTTTTTTCCTTTAAAAAAAAAATCTTATTTATGGTAGGATGGCTTTTTGTTATTGTTTGTTTTGTTATTGTCATTTGGCTTTTGAGATAGGGTTTTGCTGTGTAGCTAAGCTAGTGTCAAGCTTGAGTTCCTCCTACCCCAGCCTCTTGAATGCTAAAATGATCACCATACCCAGTAGGCATTCAGTTTTTATTAAAGATAATAAATAAGTAAGTAAATAGGCGAGTCAATTTTTTTCTGAAGGAAGCTGGACTTCTAGCATGCTTGGAAGATGTCATTGTCCTTTCAGGTTGCCTTCAGGTACTAGACTTTGCCAGCTTATTTGCAAAGCTCTATCCAGAAAAATCCCCAATGACCTTTGTGTTCCATCAGTATAGTCAGGAACAATGCACTGGCTGCCATTCAGTAAGCCCCTGAATGAGCATGACGCTCATATACCCAGTCGGGACTACAGTCGGGAAAAAGTCCTGATTTAAACTGTCTTAAACAGAACGTGGAGGAAGACCAGTTTGCCCATGGGAACTGTCTCCATAGGCCTTGTCAAACAGACAAGGCTCAGACCTGGAGTAGTGCCTGTGTCTGTCTCTCCCAGGAGGCTAGCCTCCTTCCTTTACTGGAGAGCCTTGCTGCTGTCTAGCTTAGTCTCAGATCTTCCAGCTCTCCTTCCCAATTCTAGTTCTGGAAAAATCATAATCGCAGCATGGGACTGGTCTGCTCCTTTAACAGAGGATTCTGTAAAAACACTGTAGGATGGAACCTGCAGTTTTGGGGGTGTATTTGGTCAGCAATTACAAAGATTTCATCACCCAATTCCAAAATTCTTCGTAACAGAAATCTTTGGAAGGGGTGCTATTATTTCTATTCTAGAAATGGTAAAGCTGTGCCTCCTGGAGGTCAAGTGATTTGACAGAGATCACATGGTTAAGGCCAAGCCTCCACCCTCAGTCTGGCTCCAGAGCACTTGATTTCATCCAGTACAGCATGCTTCTTTCCCATGCAATAGGAAAGAAAGAGAACCAGCAGATAGATGTCAAGATAAAATAGCGATGGTGACAAAATGGTGGGATGTCTGATTTTTTTTCCTGGAACTTAAATGTTACTACTTTAAGTGATTCCAAACAATCTAAATCATACAAGATTACCACACACACCGCCCCAGACAGGGTTTGTCTGTCTAGCCCTAGCTTCCTGGAACCTACTCTGTAAGATCAGGCTGGCCTCTAACTCAGAGATCCGCCTGCCTCTGCCTTCCAAGTGCTGGGATTAAAGATATGTGCCACACTGCCTGGCTTTTACAAGATCATTTAAATAAGAACAGCAGTAACAAATGGCAGCAAATGGAATTTCAGTTTCTGAAGACTGCCTGTAAGCTTACCAGAGAGTGATACAATTCTCTGGTAAAGCTGACTACCCAATTAGATCCATCTTCCAGCCGGAGGAGGTGCTGAGTGACCAAGAGCATTGCCATGGGGAAGGAAGGCAATAGGGACATCAGTGCCAGGTCCCTGCTGCTTCTTCTGTGCAAGTGAGCGAGTGTGGCCAGGTTCTGCTCAGAGTGCATCTCAGGAGGCGGGACACTTGAAAGTCATGGCTGTAGTGTGTGGTTCACAGAAGCGCAAGGATGCTGTAATGGCTTCTGCTGAGTCTTGGAAGCAAGCTCAGTGGGTCACTTGGTGTTTCTGAGTACAGTTGCCAAAGAGGGTCACAGTAGAAACTGCTGTCCAGCAATACCCCAGTCTCAGACTGCCACCACACTGTCATCCTCCACTCAGAGACACCAGGCAGAGAAGTGCAGGGTGATGCAAAGCAGACGTTTTGGGTGATTCATCCTGTTTTTAATCTAGATCCAGTTTGAAGTAGGAACGTGCCATATTTAAATGGTGTCTAGGAATGGAGCTAGAATCTTCCAGAGCATTTTCTGATTACCTGTGTCAGATGTGCGTGATAATGCTTTTGGTTTTGGTTGTTTTTTCAGAAGAACCCCCTTCTTCCATGGGCCCTGCACTTTTCCCAGGTGTGAAACCTTCTGGGGTGCAGTTGACTATTGGAGGCCAGATCAGCAAGCACTAGGACTAGTTGAGAAGGCACTTACTCTGTAGAGTGAATGCTTCAGAGGAAACATTTCAACTCTGGAAAATGAATTACATTAACTTGCATGAGCTTCAGTAGATTATTATAACAAGCAAAGGCTGAAAAAATATCTGGCAGACCATTTATCTTTCCTGAAGTCTGTGAAATACAAGATTGTGTGAGTCTTGTTTTCTGGAAAAGGAAAGTGATGCCTCGGCGGAAGCAGTCTGGAGAGGACGCAGGACACGAGCTCCTTGGTGTATAACCTATCCTTTCGCCTTTGGTTTTAAGGTGTTTGGCTATAATTCCATCACTATAACATGACATGCCTTAAACATTACAGAATGCCACACAAGACATGCCCAAGAAGGAAAGTCCTTTTTGACATGCTGTTGCCAGCAATTCCTCTATGGTATTCTGACATTATGACTCAAAAGCGTGTTTAGAAGCTTCCAGTGAGTTTAGGGTGTACCGTGGTGTGGCCCAGGTACATGCTCTCAGTCTAAAGTATGATGCTGTGACTGACTGGACCACTGCTTATAGCTGTACCTGATTTAGGGTGATGGTAGACACTGTACCCTGGCACAGGATGCCCACACTGCCTCTCGATGCCCACAGTTTTAATTATTTGGCAAAGTTTTGTTGGACCTTAGCTATGCTATAACTTTAGCTAGATGCTCTTGGTAAAGTGACCACCATATACCTTATCACCAGAACCAGTCTTATTTTTTTGTGTGTGTGTGTGTGTGTGTGTGTGTGTGTGTGTGTGAGAGAGAGAGAGAGAGAGAGAGAGAGAGAGAGAGAGAGAGGAGAGAGAGAGAGAGAGAGAGAGAGAGGGAGGGAGGGAGGGAGGGAGGAGGGAGGAGAGAGAGAGAGAGAGAGAGAGAGAGAGAGAGAGAGAGAGAGTGTGTGTATGTGTGTGTGTGTATGTGTGAATGTGGGTGTGGGTGTGTGGTGTGTGGGTATTTTGCCTGTCACCTGGAACTGGAGTTACAGATAGCTGTGAGTTGCCATGCTAGTGCTGGGAATTGAACCTGTGTCCCCTGCAAGAGCATCCAGGACTCAGCTGCCAAGATATCTCACCAGACCTACCAGGGCCACTTTTGAGAGTGAGAGGGAGCTATCCATAACTATACTGACCCACACTATAATCCCTGCACTTGGGGACAGAGGCAGAATCATAATTTAAGGCCAACTTAAACCCCATAATGATTCTGTATCTTAAAAATCCAGAGTAGGAGCTGGGGAAATGGCTTAGTTGGTAGAGTGGTTGCTGGCATGCTGGAGGCCCTGGGTTTGATCCCTAGAACTGCGTATCACCACTAGGTAGTAATTACATGTCTGTTATCCTGGTGCTAGATGCAGGAGGATTAGAAGTTCAAGGTCCTCCTAGGAGACAGTGTTCTAGGGATGCCTGGGCTCCATGCGATCATGTCCCAACAAAACAAAATAATGCCAACCTAAAATAGTAATAACAAGGATAACTGTTATTATTACATGATGCAGTCATTACTTAGTGGGACTATGCTAGTTAACCCCAAATGGATAATCAATCACCTTGAGTATTCATGTCCTTGGGTATGTACATCTGATAGACAGCTAGCAGTTCTAAAGTAAGTCAAGAACTTTATAGAGGTCCTGAGTTCTGTTCTGAGCACTGGAAAAAACAAAACCAAAACCAAAGACGAACAAAAAGTTATAAAAACAATCCTCTTCTACAATTACCTCAGAACCCCACAGCCAGTTTCTTGCCTTCTGAACTGTTTGCATAGCAGAGTGTGCAAGCACCTCTTACTTCGAGAATTCCTCCACTCATTTGCTGCTGTTTTTCCACACCTCATCAGTCATAGCAAAAAATTTATGAAAGGCAGTCTGCTGGAATCTAACAAACTTTTTCCTTCCTTCCTTCTTTCCTCCTTCTCCTCTCTCTCTCTCTCTCTCTCTCTCTCTCTCTCTCTCTCTCTCTCTCTCTTTCTCTCTCTCTCTCATTTTCTCTTAAAAAGGTTTTCCTAAGTAGGTCAGGCTTCCTTCCAACTCATGACAATCCTCCTGCCTCAGACTCCCAAGTACTGAGATCATAGGCATGTGCCACCATGTCTGGCTCAATCAGCTTTTCCTGCTCAGGGCCAGATGGTATGTATTTTCATCTTTGTGGGCTATGTGATGTAGCTATCCCTTGCTGGCACTGTATGATGAAAATGGGCAAGTTAGGCTGTGTTCCCAAACCACATTATTTACCTATACAAATGGCAGACAAATCTGGGCTATTGTTTGCCAGCCCGGCTTTGTATCACTCTCCTCACCATGTGGTCACTGTCTGTTCCCCTCTCCAATCTATCTCCCTGCAGTCTGCTTTTGTCACAGTTTCTAGTGTGTGGGTAGCAGTCCTCTGTCTTAATCCAGTGTAAAGAATGAGTGCTCTTTTTCACCTTCACACACTTGTTCGGTTTTGGTGACATCATAGTCCTTGGTTTATCTGCCGATGGTGGTTTCTTTTTTGAAAGTTTGACATTGCCCTTTCTTCCAGTCAGCTGGAATATCCAAGGGCCCAGTCCTCTCTTCCCTTGCCTCACCTTCCCTCATACAGGCACCTCATCAGAATGTACTTGAGTGATGGAAAGACATTCTCACTGTCCTGACTGAACAGCTGTGGGATGTTACAAACCAGAGTCCATGAGCCCTCCATGTGTGTAGCTGTAGTGCTCTCCACCTCCCTCCTACTGCAGGTGATGCATGAGAGCTAACGTTTTTCATATGTCCCATCCATCTTTGTGGGGTTATTTCCTTAGAAACATTTGCCTCACTACTAGCTTCAATGGTTCATGTATACAGTGAGACAGCTATGTGTTCTTTTATTAGTAGCATGTATAGTAATCACCAAATAGAGGGAATAGTTTAGTTTTAAATTGAAATTTTATGCTCAACATAGTAGCACATGCTTATAATCCCAGCACTTGCAAGTTTGAGGTCAGCTTGGTCTACAGAGAGTTCTAGTCCAACCATGGCTATATAATAAGGCACCACCTTAGAAAACTAAAAACTGAATTTAAATTTTATAATAAAGATTACCAAAAGTTCTTAGAAATGGCTTGTGCTCATGTATGAGCTTTATCACACTCTCCTATTGTGATGCAGTGAAACGGTCAGTGTAAGAACAATAAATCAAGAGAATTTCTGATCAAAATTTTCAGGAGACTGGAATTGATTGTAGCGTAGTGACTAGTGCTTACTCTCATTGCTTCTTTTTTTTTCCTACCTCTCTTATTCTAGGCACTCGAAGAGGCCCAGAAAGCCATTCAACAGCTCTTTGGCAAAATCAAGGATATCAAAGACAAAGCAGAAAAGTCAGAACAAATGGTGAGTTTAGGTTTCTTCCTTACATGTTTGCATCAGAGCAGGAAGTTAGCATCTCATCCAGTCACAGTGATTACCAGGCTCTTCCTCCCCCTGCCTGCCAGTCACAGTCATGCAGTCTTCTCTGTGATTGTGCATCCTGGACTGCAGAGGAGCTGCTAGACAGAGGTGACTCACTGGCCTTGCTGCCCTACATTTACAGCCGCTTTCAAATAGGAAAGAATCCACCACCACCCCAACCCGCCACAGATTGTTTCCTAGTCATTTTGGATGCCTTTCTCTAGCATGTTTCTAGCTTGTGTTTCCCAGTTAAGGTGTCTTGAGATGTAATCTGGTAAGTAGCTCACTAACACTGGTCTGTGTCTAGGGTGGCGCTACCATGTCCAGGATGCATACACACAGTTTGAATTAGTTCCCACTTTCCGAATTTGTAGGTAATGAGCTCAGAGGGTGCCCTGCTAACCAGGAACTCAGCCTTCACCACGGCTGCTGCCCAGATCCTAAGTCATGTGATGCATCTAAATGATAGTTTCCTCAGCTATGAAATAATTATAATGTCCATCTCACAGGATCTCTGAGCAGAGTACCTAAGAATCTGCATTTTCTCAGGAGTACACCGCACACCATCAAGCGTGTGATTATAAAGTGACACTAGCAAAGATGACATTTGCTAGAGTTTGTTGTACTTAACTTTGTTTGTTTTGAGACAGGTTTTATTATGTAGCTCTGGCCTGAAACTCTGTGTAGATCAGGCTGGCCTCGAGCTCACAAAGATCCACTTGCCTCTGCCTCGCAAACACTCAGCTGTTATATTCAGGCTTTATGCTCAGCAATAATGCCATGATTTTGAGCTGCTGTTCTGAACTATCCACTCTCTTCTAGCCAAGTGGGACACAATGATAAGGGAACTAATACTTGCCAAAACCTCAAGATGCCAAGCACAATGCCAATTCCTTTATACAAGTGATTTGACATAGCCCCCCTGAAAACCTTTCAGTGAGATTTAGTGTCATTGCTGTTATTTTATTTATTTATTTTAATTAATCATTTTGTAGATGAGGAAACTGACACTTAGCAAGAAAATTAGCCTGAGAAACAGAGTGTGTAAGTGGTAGAGCTGAGATTCAGCCCTATGTTTGTCTGAATCTGAACCCATCATATCTTGCTCTGTCCTTTTTGGATGCTCATGAATGACCTTTGCAATTAATTTCAGCAATCTATTTGGCAGAATAGCCTTTTATGCATTTGCCCTGAGCATCTCTTGCATGCCTTGCCATTAAAGGCTCTGTTTAGAGGGCTGGAAAGATGGCTTAGTGGTTAAGAGCACTGGCTGTTCTTCCAGAGGTCCTGAGTTCAATTCCCAGTACTCACATGGCAGCTCACAACTACCTGTAACTCCCAAGATCTTGACACCCTCTCACAGACACACATGGAGACAAAACACCAATGCACATACAACAAAAAGAAATAAATCATTAAAAAAAAAAAAAAAGGTCTGTTTAGAGAATTGCAGGTAGTTCAGCTTGCCTAAAGCAACCCAGGGTATTCGATACAAGCTCCTGGGAATGAAAAGACCAGTAAGCTATGGCACAGAGCCATGAGAAAGGATAGAGCCAGAGGTGGAGGATTTGTTGGCTGTTGAATACAGGGATGGGAAGAGGCATAGATGAGTAGTTAAAACCAATGGTTGGTTTGGAGAGATGGCTCAGCATTTTAGAGCTGGTTGCTCTTTCAGAGGGCCCCAGGACTCCAATTTGAGTCTTTTTTTCTTTTTTCTTCTTTCTTTTTTCTTTCCTTTTTTTTTTTTTTTTTTTTTCTTTTTTTTTTGTTATTTGAAACAGGTTTCTCTATGTAGCCCTGGCTATCTTGGAACTCACTCTGCAGACCAGGCTGCCCTCAAACTCAGAGATCCGCCTGCCTCTGCCTCTGCCTCTGCCTCCTGAGTGCTGGGATTAAAGGCATGCAGTACCACTACTCCATCCCAGTGTGATTCTTAACACCCACATGGCAGCTCACAGTCATCTGTAAACTCCAGTTCCAGGGAATTTCATATCCCTTATAGGCATACAAGTGGTGCACAGACATACATGCAGGCCAAATGTTCATATACATAAGACAAACAAAATGGTGGCTAAAGCCTCCCAGACCAGAGCCGGTAGAGTATATGCAACTGTAAGCTCAGCACTGGGGAGGCTGAGCAGGACGATAAAGAATTAAAGGTCGGGTTGGAGAGATAGCTCAGCAGTTAAGAGCACCAGCTGCTCTTCCAGAGGACCTAGGTTCAATTTGCTGTACCTACATGGCAACTCATAATTGCCTGTAACTCCCATTTCAGAGAATCTGACACCTTCACACAGACATACATGCAGGCAAAAACTGAATGTGCATGAAATAAAAATAAATAAAAAAATTTTAACAAGAGATTTAAAGGCCTTGGCTGCATGCTGAAGCTTTGTCTCTCTCAAAAATAAGGATAGCCCAGAAAGACACGGGTTGCTTTAGAGAGACAATAACCTCAGTATTGGAAAGTGTATGATCAGATTACAGGGCCAGATGCGTTTCTGTTGTATTATGTTCTTCCACATCTTCTTTTGACCCACATTCAATTTCTTTTTCCTGCTGTGGTGGCAATGAGAGAGCTCAGGGCTTTGTGCAGTAAAGGCTTGTGGCTATGCAACAGAATTGTCTTTACCAGTTCATCTAGAGTGGTTAAAGTAACAATCAGATCACGTGAGCTTAACGCATTGCCTTCACCTCACTGAGGCATGTATGTATCTAATGGTTAGAATATTTGTCCTTGGCATCCATGGAACTTCTTTCTTTCCAGGCATCAGAAAACCTGAAAAGCAAACCAAATTGCTATTAAGAAGGTTTGCCCTGGGTTGGCAAGATGACTCAGTAAGTAAAGATGCTTGCTACCAAGTCTAAGGGCCTGAGTTTGATCCCCAGGATTCACAAGATGGAAAATGATAACCAATTCCACAGGTCATTTTTTGGCTTTCATATACACATACTGTGAAATGTGTAACACACACACACACACACACACACACACACACACACACACACACACACACACACACATGTTTCTTGGTCACTGTAGACTCAATCTAGTGAAAGACTTCACCTGTATGTTAGTGAAATGGAGACTGGAAGACATTGTGTTCCCACAGCACGCTCTCTTCTCTCACCTGTGCCTGAACAACTGGCAGCTTTTGCTCCCCAGACTGCCCTTCTCTTAGAAGACTATGTGTTAAGTTCACCAAAAGCACTGGATTTTTATATATTTTTTTTTTTTAAAAAACAAAAACAAAAACAAAACCCATGAGCCAATCTCTTATTTATTTATTTGTTTGTTTGTTTATTTATTTATCTTAGTCTTGAGATCAGAAATATACTATAGCTTCATTAATAAAGGCTGCCTCAATGCAGCAAGCTGAGTCTAGCACCTGTAGTGGCAGAGGCACACTTACTGCAGAGGGACGTGCTATTTACCCTATGCTCAGTGCTATATTCCATCAAGAGCGAAAAGTAAAGTAGATTTCTTCCTCTGGGGGCTTTTATGACCCCAGGTATGAAATGTGAAGAGATGCCAAATTTAAAAACAAAAATTGAACAAAAAATATTTGAGACAGGTTTTGCTAGGTAATCTATACTGGCCTTAAACTCCATGTGTAGCCAGGCTGTCTGTGAACTTGTGATCACCATGGTTCAGCTCTCCAGTGGTAGGTAGGATTATAGGCATGTGCCACCACACCCAGCCTAAAAGAATGACTTTAAGAAAGGGGTCATTTACATGTGGTAGATCTAGACCAAAGGGACAGAGCTGGGTACAGTGGTACATGCTATAATCCCAGGTCTTGGGAAGCAGAGGCAGGAAGACTGCCACAAATCTTTTTTTTTGTTTGTTTTTTAAGATTTATTTATTATTTATACAGTATTCTACCTGCAAATATACCTGCTGGCCAGAAAAGGGAACCGTATCTCATTATAGATGGTTGTGAACCATCATGTGGGAGCTGGGAATTGAACTTGGGACCTCTGGAAGAATAGTCAGTGCTCTTAACCACTGAGTCATCTCTCCACAAATCTTTAAGGCCAGCCTGCTTTACATAGCAGGCTCAAGGACAGCCAAAGGTACATAGCAAGACCTTGTCTCAATAAAAAGAAAGAAGCTGAGGACTGGAGAGATGGCTCAGCAGGAAGAACACTTGCTGCTCTTGCATAGGACCTAGTTTGGTTCCCAGCACCCACATCAGGCTGCTCACAACCATCTTAACTCCAGCTCCAGGGACCCAGTGCCCTCTTCTGGCTTCTGTGGGCTCCAGTATGCACACATGTACATAAAACAAGAAAAATAAATCTTTTTCATTTTTGCTTTTTTTCTCCTTAAAAACAGAGACTCTGTACCTAGCCCTGGTTTTCCTGAAACTTGTTATGTAGAACAGGCTGGCTTAGAACTCACAGAGATCTGCCTATGTCTGCCTTGTAAGTAACTGGGATTAAAGGCGTGCATTAAAGAAGCAAATAAAACATTAGAGGAACTAATTATTGTAAATTATTTTAGTTTTACATTGTGAGAATATTTTTATTTTTTTCCTAGCGACTAACCTGAGGTTGTTTTAAATGATTTTATGCATGTGATTTTCTTGTAGAGTGACTTGAAGATGGGTTTACAGCTTTCTTACCCTTCCTCCCTTTTTTCCTGTTGTTTTCAATGTTCAGGTGAAGGAGATCACACGAGATATTAAGCAGTTAGACCATGCCAAACGCCACCTGACCACCTCAATCACGACACTGAACCACCTGCACATGCTGGCTGGTGGGGTCGACTCCCTGGAGTAAGTAAGCAGCGTGAACTTTCCCAGGGGGGCCCATGGGAAATGCTCCACAGAAGGACAGTGACTTCATGGATTTGTTCACTTCCTAGCCAAGCTAGCCTCACCATCCTGCCCCAGTTTTGGAACATTGATCTCAAGTGTTCAGTCACTTTTGGTGTTCACAACTTAACAAAGGAGCTGGGGATGTAGCTCAGTGGTGGGTTCCATTCCCAGCACTGCAAAAAAACAACGAACATCTGCCTTAATAATAATAATAATAAATGATGGACAGGTGGCCTGAGGAGGTGACAGAAAGCCCATGGAAATGACCCTGAGAAATGGGTCATTTGGTGTGATAGAGCTAGACCAGTTAAGTCAGACAGTGATTCAACTCAGTCACTCCCTAGGGCCTCTGCCTTGGCAGCCTCTCCTCCTTCTCTTGGGCTGAGTTGCACCTCACCAAAGAGACCATTTGTAAACAAATCTTTGATGTATCATTCAGCCCACTTTTTTCTAAAACCCATGTTTTCAAGATTGTGGCTTTCTGTTTAGCACATTTAGAAACAGTATTAAGAGAAGTTGCTGGTTGTTTACCCTGAAGCAGTGATTCAAAGCCTCCTTCTATAGTGCTCCAGCTCCTGTCTGTGGGGGAATTTCAGGCTGATTCCCCCACCCTAGTCATAGTGGAATTTCACTGTGGACAGATCAACCTTCACAGAAATGCAGATGTGGCAGGAATGGAGGATTCCCAGAAGGAAGGAGGAGGGGCCATATCATTCCTAGCCTGTGCTGGGTCTACCTGGGTGGCAGAGGCTCCCTGGTCCATTGCAGGAGTGATCACCCAGGGCAGCCAGCCAGTGGGACTAGAAGAACCGTCCCCTTCCTTCCCACCAGGCATGTTGTAGTAGCAGGGAGAGGTGGCAGTGGAGCACCATGGCTTGAACTTAAGCCTTTCCTTGAAATGTTTTGTAATGGAAGTCATGAATTACACATTTAATGTGAAAGCCAACCTCAGTGAAAAATTTATACCTAATAGGTTGTACTTTGTTGCCACATATAACTTTGTTTTTATCAGCATTTTTACTTAAGCTTCACATTACCCTTAGCAGTGGGGCCGGCTGACATCTCTGATACAGTTGTTTATCATTGGCTTAAAACTGCAGATTGCAGCTAACTTGAAATCACAAGCAGTCATCCCTTTTGTATTATAAAAAAAATGGTTTGGTTCTCTTGTGCGCTACAATCCTCAGTGACATTTTATGCAACAGTCTCTTAAAATTATGTTCCTCGTGCAATGCCAACCCAAGACCTTAGTCTTCTCGTAGTCCCTCCAGCCATCTGACGAGCATCCAGCATGCACCTTCTTTTGTGCCCTGTGGCATATAACTTACATTGTTGTTTTGAACTTAGTTTATCCTCCTTGCTATTAGGTGAACACTTACTGACTCTCCCTTACTGAACAATGTCACCTGGAGAGTTGAAGATAAACCCTTGTTTTTCCTTCCCCGGTGCTCAGTACCATACATAGTCAGCACTTGGGAAGTTTTATTAACTATAGCTGCTTACTGTTTCAGAGCTATCCAAGTCATCCCACATGTCTATCTGTGTCTTTAGTGTTTGGTTTCTAGTTCTCAATTTCTGTCCTTGCAGAGCCATGACCAGGCGCAGACAGTACGGAGAAGTTGCTAACCTCCTTCAGGGCGTAATGAATGTTCTGGAGCACTTTCACAAGTACATGGGAATCCCACAGATCCGGCAGCTATCTGAAAGGTAAGATGTCCTCACTCTGCAACTCGCTCTGTAGACCAAGCTGGACTTGAACTCACGGATCTGTGTGCCTCTGCCTCCTGAGTGCTGGAGTTAAAGCTGTGCACCACCATACCTAACTCAGATATTTTACGTTCTAATACATTGTCTTATTTCTTTCTTGGAGTAATCTTTGTGATTTGTTTCCTCTGTTCTCTCTTTGTAGAACTTCTACTACATGACTGTTGTAACTTGTAATCTGTCACACAGTGCATCTTTCTAATTCTCTACCTCGTCCTTTGGGGCTGCTTTCTTAATCGTTGGCTCTGTCTTCCTGTTTTACCTCGTTCTTCACTGGTGCCCATTCTGTTAAATGTTTTATTTAACAAAACACTTTTTAATTTCGAGCATATCTAGATGATTCTTTCCTCAGGGGCATAATAATATCCTCCAAGATCTCTCAGAGATTCATAACTCTAAGTCTCTGTAGGCTCTGAGTCGCTGTGTGTCTGTGGTGTAAGGTCTTCAGTTTGTTGACTGTTTTGGTAGTAGCACTCTATAGATGTTTGGTGATTCTCAGCTGAACTCAGCTGAAAGCATGTATTTTTGGTGGGATTTTAAAGTCTTGTTTATTTATTTGTTTGTTGATTGTTTTGGGTTTTTTTGTTTGTTTGTTTGTTTGTTTGTTTTGAGACAGGGTTTCTCTGTGTAACAGTCCTCACTGTCCTAGAACTCTCTTTTTAGACCATGATGGTCTCAAATTCCGAGATCTGCCTGCCTCTGCATCCTGACTGCTGGGGTTAAAGGTGTGTGCCACCCACCACTGCTTGGGCTTTTTTTTTTTTTTTAATGATCTTATTACTCTGATCACAAATCACTGTTGTCTGCTATTAGGGAGAGGAGTGATGCTCTGCTTAAGGGAACACAAACTCTTGTAAGGTTACTGGGACCAGACCTTCAGGAGCAGGCAGATGGAAGGCCAGAGGCCAAAGGCCTGATCTTCTTAAATATTTTAACCCTTGGGCCACTGCTGAGGCTCACAGACTCAAGGGATCAAATCTGTGTTTGACTAAGCATTTAGAGTAAGGATTCGTAGACATGGCTCCTGGCGTCCACATTACTGTGATTTGAGCCAAATAGATACTTCCAGAGGTTGCCTTCAGAAGTCTCGACTGTTCCTGGTATCTGCCACTTCTTGTCTTTATATTTTCTTTGGTTTTAATTTTTTTTTTCATTTTATGTGTGTGAGTATTTTGCCTTCATCTATATGTGTGTGCCTGGTACTTGTGTTGGTTAGAAGAGAACTTTGAATTTTGAATTCCCTGGAATTAGTTATAGGTAGTTGTGAGCCACCATCTGGGTGTTGGGAACTGAACCCAGATCCTCTGCAAGAGCAACAAAGTGCTCTTAATTGCCAAGCCATCTCTGCAGCCTCTGTGACTTTGCATTTTTGAGACACACTCTTAGACTTTGATTTTCTTCTTTAGTCTTGTTCTATCAGGAAACCCAGACTATTTAGTCTATCAACCCCTTTCTTGCTTGTCTTTTGACTTCTATACAAACCTTTTCATAATTTCTAGGAATATGAGGCAGGAAGGGGAGGTTGCTACAAGTGCTAGGTATAACGTAGTGCAGTGGAGATGTCCAGGGATTGTTAAGGAATGTCGGAATAGGTTTGGCAAAGTGCTGGGGAAATCACCACCCTTCCCCTTCCTAACCCTTTTACACTTAGAGGTGGCTAGTTGCCATATCAGACTGGGAATGTGAGCAGCCAAGAATGTTCACAAGCAAGACCTCATGAGCTAGGTGGAGAAGGCAGGCCTGCTCTCAGTTGGTAGGGAGGAGCAGGAAGGTGGCACAACCTGCTGTAGTCTTGGGGTGACTCAGAGCGATCTGTTGCTATTCTTTAATTCTTTGTGTCATCTACCTAGCATATATGTACTATGTGCCTTCTGCAGCCTAGGCCCTATGGATGCTGAGCACATGCTCTTCCACAGAGCTACAGCCCTAGCCCTATCAGCCCCCACCCCCAATTTTCTGATCCAAAGTTAGATAAATATGGTAGTACAGGCCAATAGACATCGAGAGCAGCTGTATTAGACTTTAGATTTTAAGAGTCTGCACCTAAGAGAGATCACAGCATATTTATCTTTCTGCGTCTGGCTTATTTCATTTACTTTAAGTCCTCTAGGTTTATCTATATTGTTGCAGATGTCAGCATCTTTTTTTTAAAAGCTGGATAAAATCCCACACTGTGGTTCTTTAACCCGTGTTTGTCCACCAAAAGAATCGTTTGTTTCTGTGTTTTAGCTTATGAGTAGGGCAGGGCAGCTATCTGTAAAGAGTGCAGATTTCATCTCCTTTGGGTATATACTCTGTGTAGATTCATTGGGAGTTTTTGAGGACTTCATATCATTTTCCATAATAGCCTCACCACTCACTTATCATCTCTGCCAGTGGTATCCAAGTGTTCCCATCCCACACCCTCACCAATACTCACTGTTTATCCATTTGAGATTAGTCATCCTGGTAACCAGTAATACCAGGTTTGGAGGCAAAGATGGGAAGGTCAGGAATTCACTACAAGTGAGGCCTTATTTCAATAAGGCTTGATTTTCTTAAATTTATTTATTTATATGTGTATATGTCTGTGTGAGTGTACTTGTTGGATCCCTTGGACCTGGAATTAATGGTGCTTGTGAACCACCCAGCATGGGTGCTGGGATGTGAACTCCATCTCATGACTGAGCAGCAAGTACTCTCAACCATTGAGCTGTCTTCCCAGCCCCCTCACTGAATTTTTTTTTTTTGAGACAGGGTCTCTCTATTGTTTAGCCAGAGCCAGGTGCCAGGTGTTGGTGGTGCCCGCTTTCAGTCCCGGCACTCGGGAGGCAGAGGCAGGCAGATCTCTGTGAGTTTTATAGTCTAGCCGGACCTCACTTTGTAGACCAGGCTGACCTCTCACACTCACAGAGATTTGCCTGCTTGTGCTTCCCGAGTGCCAGGATTAAAGGTATGCACCACCATACCTGGCTTCCTTTTGGGTTTTGATTTGCACACCTTTGGAGATGAAGTAATGTTGGACATTTCTTCATATGTCCTATTGATTTTTTTAATGTCTGCCTTGAAAAAAATGCCTGTTTAGATCCTTTACCTGGTTTGAAAATTTACATGCATTTTATTTGGCGGGGGGATATGAGTCACAGCGTGGACTCAGTGGAATGGAGGCCAGAAAAAAACTTTTGGGAGTCAGTTCTCTTCTTCCATACGTGAGTTCATTGAGTCAAACTCAAATCCTCAGGCTTGGTGACAGATACCTTTCTCTCTCTCTCTCTCTCTCTCTCTCTCTCTCTCTCTCTCTCTCTGTCTCTCTCTGTCTCTCTGTCTCGTCTGTCTGTCTCTCTCTCTCTCTCTCTCTCTCTCTCTCCTCTCTCTGTCTCTCTCTCTGTCTCTCTCTGTCTCTCTGTCTGTCTCTCTCTCTCTCTCTCCCTCTCTCTCTCTCTCCCTCTCTCTCTCTCCTCTCTCTGTCTCTCTGTCTCTCTTGTCTCTCTGTCTGTCTGTCTCTCTCTCTCTCCTCTCTCTCTCCCCCCCCTTTCTCCCCCCTGTCTTATTTTAGACAGGGTCTTGGGTATCCCAGGATAGCCTCAAGCTCTCCATGGAACTGAATTTGATGTTAAATTTCTGGTCCCCTGCAGCACTTCTGAGTGCCGTGAGTACACGTGTGCCCCACACACCTGGTTAGGAGGTACTGGAGCCGGATCTCAGGAGTGAGTAGCTAGTAAGTGCTCCACCAACCAGATGTATCCCTGCCCTCATTGTTGTTTTTATTTCGTTGTAGCCAAGCTCTTTATGAATTTTGGATGCTACCCTTAGTGAGCTATATAGTTCCCAGTATTTTTTTCTGATTCATAGGCTGCTTTTTTATTTTGTGGATTATTCTCTTTGCTATACACAGCTCTCTTTAGTTTAAGACAATTCCATTGCTTTTTTTTTTTTTTTTTTTTTTTTTTGGCCTGTGTTATTGGTGTGCCATTTGCTTTTTCTTTTTCTTTCTTTATTTCGTTTGTTTGTTTTTATTATTTTGAAGCAGGGTTTCTCTGTGTGACTGTCCTAGAACTCACTCTGTAGACCAGGCTGGTCTCAAATTCACAGAGATCCACCTGCCTCTGCCTCCTGAGAGCTGGGATTAAAGGTGTGTGCTACCAGTGCCCTGCTATTTGCTTTAAAAAAAAAAAAAAAAAATTCAGGCTAGAAAGTTGGCTCAGTGGTTAAGAGCATGTGTTGCTCTTGTAGAGGACCTAGGTTCTATTCCCAGTACCCACATGGCAACTCTGAGGAGACCAAGCAAGCAGAGACACATGCAAAAGAAAGAGAGAGAGAGAGAGAGAGAGAGAGAGAGAGAGAGAGAGAGAGAGGGAAGAAAAACATCCATACACACACACAGTAATAAACTAAAACAGTCTTTAATTTCTCACAGGAAAAGTTTTATAAATTTGAAGAAACTTAGTGAGCACTGTTAGAGTGGCATTCTCTTAAAGCAGTGTTTTTTCAACCTTCCTAATGCTGCAACCTTTTAATACAGTTCTTTATGTTGTGGTTATCCCAACCATAAAATTAGTTTTCTTGCTACTTCATAACTGTGATTTTGCTGCTGTTACAAATTGTAATGTAAATATCTGTGTTTTCCAATGGTCTTAAGCACCCCAGTGGAAGAGATTGTTTGGCACCCCCCCAAGGGGTCTCTACCCACAGTTTGAGAACCTTATCTTAAATAGGGAGGGAAGGAAGAAAGGAGTCCTGTTACATTCTATCAGCCCTCCAAACATTTGTTGCTATGGGCCTAACCTGCTCTTAGTATAACCTGTGTGTGCAGCAAGTCCCAGTCTGCAGCTCTGAAAGGAATGTGGTGTGAGAGCTGCTTGTTTGCAATGCTTCACTGCCCTCAGTTTTCAAAGAGGTGCGAAAATTTTGAGCAAAGTCCAGACTTCCTATTTTTAGCATCATTTCTGGTGCATTGTCCTCCCTTGTGTTTATATAGTGATGGTAGAACCATCTGGAAATAATAGAAATAACTGTTTGTTCAGGGGAGAAAAGAAAGCTGAGAGTTGCCCTGTGCATTGCTCGGTGTAATGCCTTGCTGTCTATAAATTGCACAAGTCATATGCAAGGTTGCGTTCTCAAGTCTTTGCCTGTACATTTGAAATATGAAATTCATGGGCCTTGATTTGCTGTTTCTTTCTACTACCCTTCTGGCAAATGCCTAAATATTTGATGTAGCATTGAAGGAAAGATTTTTTTTTTTCTTTAGTATCTTTACATTTCAGATCCTCTTGGCTTGAGCATATCCACAAGAGCAAATGCTTCCAGTCAGTCAATATTTCCAAGAAAGAACAGGAGATTCTTGAAGTTCTTTTCAAAAAAAAATTTAAAAAATTAAAAAAAAAAAGCAAAACCTTGGAACCCTTAAACCCCACCCCCCCCCCTTTGACCCCAGCTATGTTTAACCTCTTAGGTGAGAGTGAGGCCTGGCAGGTTGTGAAGTCACATGCTGTGGTGAGAGAAAGAAAAAAAAAAAAAAAAGAGTGGAGAGGTCTGATTAGCTATTTGACAAGTAAGTTCTGTCTGGACCGCTTTATATTGAGCTGTGAGGGCCACATTCCATGATCTCAGGGCCTCCTGCCAAGGCCCTGAAACTCTAGGTTGAGATTCTTGGTAGCACTTGCGTTATAGTATTTGACTAACCCCTTCTATTCAGTAAAGGCATTATATGGGAAGTCAGTAAACTTATATCAGAGCAGTGGAGGGTATTTTCTTTGGATTGTCACAAGATAATGAATATAGCCTGTTACTTTTCTATAAAACTCTAGTTTTCTTACTCTTTGTCTGTCTGCCACCACTTCTTATAAGTGATGTTATATTTAGAGAGGGGTACCTTTGAGCAAGCCTGTGATCACATGGCATGAATGGTACCAGAGGACTCATTAATACTTTTCTAGACAACAGGATGCTTCATTTCCTAGTAGTAACCAACTTCAGATAGCTATCATACAACAGACTAAGTTTACTTGGATGCCAGGAAGAACATTTTTGTTTGTTTGTATTTGAGGCAGGGTCACTCTGTATAGCCCTGGCTCTCCTGGAACTCACAGAGACCCACCTGCCTCTGCCTCCTGAGTGCTGGGATTAAAGGCGTGGGCCTCCACTCTTAGCTGCTGGAAAGAACTTTTAATCCTTCCTACTCCATGTTGGTAGGTTAATGATAAGTCCATCAACTTATTTCTAGGATCCAGTTTAGACAATTGGTTATTGAACTGGTTTCTGATACTTCGAGGAAATAACAAAGAAAAAAACTTAAAAGATGAAATGGTTGCTGGACTAGTGATGCACACCTTTAGTCTCAGCCAGTACTCTGGAGGCAGAGGCAGGTAGAACTCTTTGAGTTAGAGGCCAGCCTGAACTACATTGCAAGTTACAGACCAGCAAAAGCTGCTTAGTGAGACCCTGTCTTAAAAAAAAAAAAAAAAAAGAAAGAAAGAAAAAAAAATGTAAAGCTTATTTTGGTTCATGGTTTCAATCTATGGTCACTAACTATGTTGTTTCTGGGCAACATAGATAACATCATAGAGGGAGTACATAGCAGAGCAGAGTGGCTCACCTCAGGCAGACATGAGGCCAGGAAAAATATAGCAAGGATCTGAGGACAAAGTATTCATTCTATGTGAGCCAGTAATATGGCTCAGTGGGTCAAGATGCCTGTTACCAAGCCTGACAACTCAGTTCTATCCTTGGGACCCATATGATAGAAGGAGAAAAATTGACTGGTGCACGTTATCCTCTGAGTTACACACACACACACACACACACACACACACACACACACACACACACACATACACACACACTCACACTCCTAGGGCACTGCCAATCCTAGCCAGTGATCTACTTCTTCAAACCATGCCCCATTTCCTTGTTCCGTCATTTCTCAGTTACTCCATCAAATGGTGAATCTGTCAGCAGATTAGTGCATTGGTGAAGTCCATCCTCATGGTGCAGTCACCTCTCAGTAGCACTGCCTGAAGACCAAGCTCTCAACATAGGAGTCTTTGGGGGAATGAGTTCATAAGCTGTAACCATTATTATAGAAAGCTGTGGCTCACATCTCACCCAGAGAGTGCCTGTGAATGTGATCCATCTTTGTCAGTAATGTCTCCTGGGGAATAGCTGCTCTTTCATCTCAGTCACTGGGAGGCAGCTACTGCTACAAACAATTCTAGGCAGAAGCTTATTTTTCTACCCTCATATTAATTAAGACTCCCTCTTGCTACCACTTGTAAAGGTGAGTACTGTTGCCTGCTAAAACTGTAAACTGGGTGTTGTGAAATAGTACAGGAAACACATTGAAGCCCTTTAGTACAGGCCTCTATCCTCCGTCCCTTCCTCCCTGCCTCTTCCCATCCCTCCATCCTTGCTTTATATGTGTCTGTGAGTGCCCTTGGAGGCCAGAAAAGGCTGTGGAATCCCCTGGAATTGAGTTATAGATGTTTGTGAGTCACTTAGTGTGGGTCCTAGGAACGAACTTTGGTTCTCTGGAAGAGTGGCAGTGTTCTTAACTGCTGAACCATCTCTCCAGCCCCTTTCACAATGGTTCTTAGTTACAATGGTTCTTAGTTGTGGCCCACATAGAGGAAGTAACTTATTGCATGCAGCTTGTTAGTAGCACAGCTAAGTCTATCTGGTTTCAAAGGTGACTTTGAACATTAGAAAACATTACAAATGGGAGCCTGATAATTTCCTTTCTTTTGTACTCTATTGCCAAGACCCATCGTATACTTTGGTTTTCTTTCTAGCCACCATAATGTTAGAATCAGCAAGAACATGGAGGCTGGGAATTGTAATAAAGTAGCATGGAGGTAACAGAGGCAGAACTGAGCCTAGCAGCCTCCTTGAGGGGTCAGTGGCCCTGACCATGCATATCTCTCTGGTCATGAGTGGGCCTCCCCTACGTGATTTGTCCCATGGCTCAGAAAAAACTGGTGTTGCCTTTGTGTTTCCAAGAAGGGGGTCAGAACAGAGGGGCATGAACATCTGGATCTCCGCCTTGTGACCTGGCCCCACAGCAGACAGCCTGCTGGCTCACTCTGGGGAGTGGCAAGATGGATGCTCTGAGGGACAATTTTATGAAAGAACATTCTTTTCTCTCACATCAGACTTTACACTTGCAGTTTCCAGATGTCTCTTGGGCAACTCCAGGTGGGGGCGGGGTGGATTCCATTGTAGCTTTATCTTGAACACAAACTTAAAAGAATATAAACTTACCTGTAGGAATAGTTTGGAACATTTGACGATAGTGGAAAAACCCTGGAAAGTATTTGGAAGCAGGCATGAATGTAACTATACCACAGGAAGAAACTCAGTGTTCTGGGTCATGCCTATGCTCTCGTTAAAAAAACAAAATCTCAAGCAGTTGCCAGGGTCTCTTCAGTAGCCAAAGAAATTGTGGTTTTAGGTTATTCACTATTTCTAGAAACTTTATAAAATCAATCCAGAAGTTGCAGGGTGGAGTCCAAGAAAGGAGGCAGGCTGCTTCATGGTGCTTTTGGCAAAGCAAGTCTTGACGTCAGGCTCGGGGAAGTCCACCAGCTGCCCAGGAGCCTAGCTCTCAGCTCTGCCTGGCTGGGACAAGCCAGGTATCACCAGCAGAGGCAGCTGGCGGGGACAAGGGGGTCATAAATGCGGCTCATGCTGATGTATACTTCCTGTTTTATCCTAGTTGCTTTCTTGAGCACCTTGTATTCCTGCAGATGCCATTAAGAACACCCCACCCTGCTGTCTTTCTCCATGTTTTTCCTTACAGCTGAGTCTTTGTTCACATTCTCTTGAAGCTAAATCTTCATCCAGTGTCCATCACTTGTTTTTCCTGTCTTGTCTTTGTAGTGTGTAAGTTTCCGCCAGCCCGCCAGCCCGCCAGTCTGGGCCCACAGCCGCGCCAGCCCCAAATAACACTCAGAGACTCTGTATTTGATTCAATCCTGTTGGCCAGTTACCATTATTGTTTATGGGCTAGCTCTGCCTTAATTATTAACCCATTTCTACTTATCTAAGTATTTCCACGTGGCCGTCTTATCGGGGAGCCGCGGCGGGCGTCTTCCTTCCTCCCCGGGCTACATCTCGACTCCTCCCTACTACTTCCTCTTTCCTCCTTCTAGTCTCCTAGCCCCGCCTATCTAGTTTTCTATTGGCCACAGAGCTTTATTAACCAGTATGAGAAACATGTATACAGAATAACATCTCCCATCATGTCTTGTTTCGCTTTGTGAGACATGTGCATCTCATGTCTCGAAGTGCATCTCAGTCTGGCTTTGAACTTGTGACCCTCCTGCCTCTACTTTTTCAGTACTGGGTCTTAAACAATAGTTCATTGGTCATTTGGCTCTTTTTTTCCTTAGAGGACATTCTTTTTGATATTTGTTTTAAATGGTTTTTTTCTGAATTAAAATATTATAAAAGCAAATATAAAGCCACCCTGAAACAGTCTGAACCACTCTTCTGGCTCTGTGCCCCATAGAACGAGAAGCAGTTGTTTCAGTAATCAGACAGATCTGTGTTTGATCAGGGTGCTGTTACACAATATTTCCCTGCAGTATAACCACCCCCAAATCAAAGTTTGGAAAGATCAACATATATACTTAACAGTAGGTAAAGGTGACCTAGAACTGTATCCTGAAGGGCTGAGAGTATGACTCAGTGGCAGAGCACTTGCCTCTCATGCCCAGGGTCATAGGTTCAATCCATAGCACTGAAACAAAGCAAAACAAAAAACAGGAGAAAAAAAAAAAAAAAAAAAACAACCCAATAAGACAATCCAACCTGAGATGCCTGCATTCAAGTCATAGCCTACTTCTGTGTGACCTCTCTTACCTAGCTGTACATCCCTTTTCCTTCTTGGGTGGTCACCTGCACAGTGCTAGAGACTTCAACAGTTCCTGACCCTATGGATCCATTGTGTATAGAGATTTGAAAGCGGTATCACTCATTAATGCAGTCCCTTTTCTTCCAGGGTGAAGGCTGCACAGACTGAGTTAGGACAGCAGATCCTGGCTGATTTTGAAGAGGCATTTCCTTCGCAGGGTACCAAGGTACTGGTTTGCATTTTCCCTTCAACCTTTAGGTATTATCATTGCCCTCATAGTCCATTCAGTGAGTAGGAGATACATGAGTGGTAATTTATGGTGTGTCACTCCGGAAGTGTTGGCTGGCACAGGCCTACTGTCTGCCGGCTCATACTAGCTTCTGTTTTAAGTGTTCCAACGCAATACTGATTGTTTATCTGTGTCCTTCCAGCCTGACAGGAGTGTGATTTGGTTGGTAGAGTACTTACCTAAGCATGTATGAGGCCTGAGTTTGATCACTAGCCCCACATAAATTGGGTGTCTGTAATCTAGGCCCTAGAAAGAGGGATGGAAGAGAGTCAGAAGTTCAAGTTCATCATGGCCTATATACTGAGTTTGAGGCCAGCCTGGGCTACATGAGACCTTCCCTGTGGGGGCGGAGAAATGAGGATTCATTTGGTTTAATTTAATATATGTCAAACCTTGCATTTTATCTGCCCTATAAACTCACTTTTTTCCCCTCATAGCTGTTATTTAAAAGAAAAATCTTCAAACCACAATGTTTTTGAGGATTGTTACATAACACTGGGTTTGGATTGGTGAAAAGACAACCAACCAGGAGGCATGTCTAGAAGAAGCTTATGTAACTCAGGGCTCAGTTCATATCCTTGAGCTTGCTCGTGGTGGGGCTGTTGGTGTTGTGCTGGGAGGCCTTTGCTTTCGCTTGGGAGCTATTGGGTGCATGTCTCTCACACAGGCTTCCCTCCCTTGGCTGTCATTGTGCTGGTAAACTGCTATTAGCCCCATCCTTCACATTGCAGCAGATGTCATCTTAATGCTTTGCATGTGTCGGGGAAGGCAGAACCCACAGAAGCTTATTCTCTCTATTATTTGAGCTATTTCAAGAGAAAGTGTTGTTGAAGGCAGAAGCAAAGCTGAGCACATGGCCAGCAGCATTCCTCAACGGGCTCTGTGGGTGGAGACGGGGATGGATATACATTCACTTGTGAGCCAAGGAGCATTTCCTGCATTTGCTCTATAATTCAATAACTGGAAATATCTTAATCACTTTTCCTTTGTGCGCTGTATTAGGAAGTAGGTGGGGATGGCAGCCCTGGCTTTGACAGATTGCTTTCTGTAGGCAACCAGCTCCTAACCTTAATGCCTTGGTGTTTTTCAGCTGACTGCCAGGAATCTGATATTCATTGGTGAAGTACTTTGCTTCAAGAACTGCATCTTTTAGTCACCTGATGTAACTCAGGAAAGGCGTAGATTGGAAAGCCATTATTCCTGTTGGCCTTCTGAGGAAAATGAAGTTCTCAGAAGCAAAAGGGGATTGCTGGGCTAGTGGCTGCTATTAAACGCTAGTGGCTAGTTGTAAACAGCAGTCTTCCTAGGCAACTGCTTCCCTGTGTTCTCTGCCCATCCCATTGCAGGATGTTTCAGAAGGATGTGGCTGATGGCTACCTTTACTATTTGCCTATCATCTAATCATGTCCTACTTTCTGCCTTTTCTCCCAGGTCCCAGTGGGCATATGAAGTTAAAAGGATTTAATGACCTGACTTCCTTTTCTGGCTGTTACTTAATGAGATATTGTTAAGAGGTTTTTTTTTTTTTTTTTTTTTTTTCCTTTTTAAAAGGCTATTGATTTTTCTAAAAGGTCTTGTGTTACTAATCCTGTTTTGCAAATTAGAACCAAAACATTTTTTTTTTAAAGTATCAATTAGTGGGTATGCCTATCACCCCAGCCAGCATCCTAGAGATTGAGGCAGGAGGATCATGAGTTAGCTCAGACTACATAGTAAGTTCTAGGCCAATCTGGGCTACAAAGGAAACACCCTGTCTGAATTAAAAATTAATTAAACTTGTAAAGTGAAGTGCCCACATGTGGTGTCTGAATGAGAATGCCCCCCTTTGGCTCATGTGTTTGAACACTGGTCCCTGGTTGGTGGAAAGGACTAGGAGGCATGCTCTTGTTGGAGGAGGTGTGCCCACTAGGCAAGGGTTTTGTGGTTTCAAAATCCTGTGTCATTCTTGGATCTCTCTCTCTGTCTCCTACTTTTGAATAAGGATGTAAAGTCTCAACCACTGTTCCAGTGCCCTACCCGCCTGCCTGCTGCCATGCTGGAACCATGAGCAGCAATAAACTCTTCTATAAGCTGCTTTGGTTATGGTGTCTCTCATAGCAATAGAAAAGTAACTGAGACACCAAAATAATCTAGTAAATTTTTTGTAAATGAGAAAATTTGAACCTCTGAACTTAAAGTTTTGGCTTCCATGACTTATCAGTGAGCTCAAGCATTTTTTCATCCTGAAGCCAGCGTTAAACTTAAATTCAGTGTGTTGAGCAGGCAGCAGAATAGCCATTCAGAACAGAGCAGGTCACATATAGCAGTTTGGGCTTAGACACCTTGTATGATCTCTGAACATCAATTGAGATGGGCAGAATTGACAAAAATGAACAATCAGGAAAGCCATTGCTTTTCAGGTGAGCTTGAGTGACTTCTCCCAAGTCACCAGGCTGTGTAGCTAAACCAAGTTTCCAAGGGTTCTTTGTACCACAGGGGACCCTGGTCAGCACATGTATTCACTGATGCACTAGCAGGTTAGTGAGATCCGGTTGCACGGGTAGTAAACAAGGCCCTTCTAAGCTGGTGTGTCCTTACAGCCCCTCTCCATTTCCACTCTTCAGGTCAGGGAACCATTGTCACAGTATTTCACCTTTGGTGGTCTGGTCTGTCTGGGTGATTAACCATCAGTGAAATGAGTCTGATGGTTTGGAATTTGGTGTAGGTTTTTAACACACCACACATTCCTCCATTGTCACAAATATAGCTCGTTAAGAACAACAGTTGGTCATAGTAGGGAATGTTTGTGATCCCAGCTCTTGGGGGGCTACTGAAGGAGGAGGACCCTGAGTTTGAGGCCAACCTGGGCTACATAGCAAGGCCTTGTTTCAAAGCAGCCAGTCAAGCCAGTTAG
The DNA here is from genome assembly GCA_030556225.1 of Cricetiscus sungorus. NCBI lineage: Eukaryota > Metazoa > Chordata > Mammalia > Rodentia > Cricetidae > Cricetiscus > Cricetiscus sungorus. The sequence continues at coordinate 53,886,939 of JANBXA010000069.1, read as the reverse complement.
CAAATAAGCGAACAATACAGCAGGGATCCAAGGAAGGGTGGACGCGGGAAAAATGGCACATGTGAGTGACAATGACTTCTGGGCCCTTCAATAAAATCTCTGTTGTCATTTTGCCTTTTTAGGTCACTTTCAGTTTTGATACCCAGAAAGTAAAATTTCCTGTCATCTTTGCTGGGTCTGTTTTATTTAATGTCTTGTTGTTGAGTCTCAGGCTAGTTTTTAGACTGACTACTGCAAGACTAGCTTCATGTTCTGTTCTTGAAGAGCTGGTAACTGAGATATCAATATACTGCAGCAAGACTGAGTGTTCAGGAGAAGAGTAATAACAGTGAGAGACAAGTAAGAAGCAGCCGTCATAGGCCAGGAGATGTATAGGAGCTTCTGCCATTTAACCTGTATGTGCTGTTTGTTTTACCAGAGGCCAGGAGGACCCAGCAATGTCCTGAGAGATGCCTGCTTGGTGGCTAATATTTTGGACCCCAGAATCAAACAGGAAATCATCAAAAAGTTTATTAAACAACATCTTTCAGAGTACCTAGTACTTTTCCAAGAAAACCAAGATGTAAGTATTGGCCAAATGAAACAATTTAATTTTATTGAAAAAGAAACTCATGTTGCCAAGCTCCTGACTATACTTTATTAGTACATTTAACTATTTGATAGTGTTGTACACTGAACCACAGATCCCCAGGCTGACTTGACAGGTTAGTGGATCTTTACCATTTTGAGTCACTAACCATTTGGAGAAATTAATGAAAACTATCTTCTCCCCCAAAAGAATGCACTTGTGCATGAACATTTTACATACCCTAGGTGGAGAACTAAATTCAGTTCAAGTAAATAACATGATGTAGACTCATTTAAGTGGGAGAAACATAGGGGGTGGCTGTCTTTTTCTCTTGAGGCCTAGCTTTTGCTTATTATCACTACTCCTGAGCACTGAGTGCTTCTGTTCCTCCACGAGGTTGCCTGGCTGGACAAAATTGACAGACGTTATGCCTGGGTGAAGCGCCAGCTTGTGGACTATGAGGAGAAGTATGGTCGGATGTTTCCCCGGGAGTGGTACATGACGGAGAGGATCTCAGTAGAATTTTGCCATGTGACGAGGTAAATTTCAGCCGTCCCCTGTTTCCAGACCTGACTTACTGTTCCATGTGACCTGCAAATCCAGCACTGTTACCATCTCTACCAAACGATTAGTGTCACCCTCACACCAACTACAGCCTCATCTTCTCTTCCCTTCCTGGCTAGGACTCCCTGTTGTCTAGCCCTTGCCTCAAACATCACATAGCTACCCTACCCTTCCTTACCAGTGTGGGGCTCACCAGCCAGATTTCCCCAGAGTGATCTGTCATGCCCGCAATTCCCCTGCATCTGGTTCATGTTTATCAGTACATAGTGTGTCCGTCCATCATCATTTGGCTTCTGACTTGATGGATGGATAGCTCTATAATGATAGGGGTAGTCTCTCCTTTAAGGGCATGGCAGACACTAAGGAAAGAATTTGTTGAATATATTTCCCTAATACAGTGTTTCTATTTTGTGATTTCTAATATTGGCATCTGAGCATACTAGGCTGTATTTGTGGATATAGCCTAGGCTACAAAGTTCCTTATTAAAGAAATACCCCCTTATTGAAGAATTAACCCCAGCAAGGTTTACTCAGGTATATCTGGGACAGATAAAGCCAGAGTCAAACTTTTTTACTATTTATTTGTAACTATACCAAACAGTGTGGTAAATGGTTTTTATTGCTGTATTCTATTTGACTTTAGGTTAATACCTAAAGGAGAGGAAGGGCCTGCATCTAAAAATGACTCAGCCACCTTGCCACCTTTGTATCATTTATGCTAGTTTCTCTCTCTCTCTCTCTCTCTCTCTCTCTCTCTCTCTCTCTCTCTCTCTCTCCTCTCTCTCTCTCTCTCTCTCTCTCTCTCTCTCTCACACACACACACACACACACACACACGCACACACACTTGCTTTTTTATTTATCTTTTGTTTCTCAAGACAGGGTTTCTCTGTGTAACCCTGGCTGTTCTGGAACTAGCTCTGTATACCAGGCCAACCTCAAACTCACAGAGATCTGCCTGCCTCTGCCTCCTGAGTGCTGGGAACATATATTTTTTTAAATATATATTTATTTCTTATTTATGTATATCTTGTATGTATTATATGCCCCATGTGCATGACTGGTGCTCATAGAGGCCAGAAGAGATTAACTCTTCTGGAACTGGAGTTACAGATGGTTGTGAGCTACCATGTAGGTGCTGGCAACTGAATCTGATCTTCTGCAAGAGCAGAGTTTCTTGGCTGAGAAACCATCTCTCCAGCCTCCTTTGTCATATCTTAAATGAAAGACGTCTGTTTGACCGCAGTGTTCTTTCTTTACTTTGAAGGACAGAACTTTCCAAAATCATGCGAGCCAGAGCTAAGGAAATTGAAGTGAAATTGCTTCTTTTTGCGATTCAGAGGACAACTAACTTTGAGGGGTTTCTTGCAAAACGCTTTTCTGGTTGTACCCTGACAGACGGAACCCTGGTAAGACCTTCCTGAGGGAACTGGATCTGGGTACCAGAGGCTGGGGTGGCCAGGCTTTGTTCACTGTTTCTCTGTAAAGTGTGAACATCCTCTCATCCTTGGGCTCCTAGTCTGTAGTAATCCTTTCCTCTCAGCCCCAGAGGAGCTAGGGCCACAGGCATATGTCACTGTGTCTAGTTTAAGTTTTGTTTTTTTGTTTGTTTGTTTGTTTTTTGTTTTTTAAACAAGGAAAATGGGCCAAACCAGTGATTAATAAAACTCCTAGCAAAACTTGATGTGGAACCTAAACTTGACATTAGTGTGTGTGTGTGTGTGTGTGTGTGTGTGTGTGTGTGTGTGTGTGTTTTAATTCCTGCCTTATGTTCCATAGTGAGCTATATGCATGTACCTATAGTCATTTACTTTGATTCATCCCTATAGAAGGTCCCTACTACTCTTACTTCCAGAAGTCATAGAGATAATAGTAAAGACAGAATTGCAGTTACTCTGATGGAGGAATAATGATGGAGTCAGGCCTGGAGCACCACTCACCTGTTCATCCCTCACCCCTACAGTGTTCTGTAGCTCCCAGCTTTCTAGTCCTACGGTCCTGGCACTTTGGTAGGATCCTCTCTTGGCCTCCATAAGTAAGATCCACCTCAGAGAAGGAGGCTGGTCCTTCAGCATTGGGCTGAAGAGAGAAGGTAGTGTAAGCGAGTAAAGGAAAACCCCTGAAGAGGACCACTCTGAGGGTAGAAAAAAGGTTATGGGAAGATGAACTGTGGCTGTTTCATAAGGGTAGAGAATATCAGTCCTGCTGGGAGAGCAAGTGGGCTTTATAGGGTTCCTGAGGCTTAAGGCAGACCCCATCTTCTCATGAGATTTTTCTTTCCTGTCTTAGGAAGAACAAGGTCCCTGGGCCAAGCCTACCCGGAGGGGTCTGTGCCTGTTGCAGTCAGGCCAGTTTATGGGCAGCAGATGTCCTCTTGCAGTTATCTGATGAACAAGGTCCCTGAGTCACAGGGTTTCTGAGAAATGGGTTTATTTCCTCATGGCCATCTCCCTGGCTGAGGTAGCCATTGTAGGGTACTGGTGATACTAAAAATGATGACAGTCCCATTTTAAGGCAGTAGTATCTCAAGCCCCTGTCTGCTTAGACTCACTCATGGCTGTGTTAAGTGACAACTGGAATGACAAGGTACAATATCCATTCTTAACATAAGATCTATTGAAGCTGTTTGTGGTGGCACAGACATATGATCCTGCTTGGGAGGTGGAGGCAAGAGGATCAGAAGTTCAAGGTCATTCTCAATTACAAATTAAGTTTGAGGCCATCATGGGCTACATGAGCTCTGACTGAAAAAAAACAAGGAAAGAACAATACAAAAACTTCACAATAAAATATACAGACAGTTCCCTACATATTAATCCATTATCAAAATTAATTTTATTTTAGTAATAGAGGAAAAAATAGGTTACAAATAGATGAAAATATCTTTTATTAGTTACTTTCTATTTCTGTGTTGAAACACCATAACTTTTAGAAGGAAGGGTTATTTGGGCCTGAGAGAGGGATAAGAGTCCATTATCATACTAGCAGGAAACAGGGCAGCATTAAAGCATGGCTGTAGGCAGACATTTCCTGTCCCCCCTGCCAGGTCCCAAGTAACCATTCAGTGGCTTATATTAATTGTAAATGGCTCAGCCAATAGCTCAGGCTGATTACTAACTATCTCTTACATTTTAAGTCAACCCATATTCGTTTTTCACCCTCTGCTATGTGGCAGTACCTTTATTAGCATGGCATGTTCATCTCCTGCTCCCTCTGTGTCTGCTGACCTCTCCTCTGATTCCGCCTTTCCTCATCCCATCATTCTCATTCTTTCCTGCCTAACTGTATTCTTTCCAGCTATTGGCTAGTTAGCTTGTTTATTAAATCAATTACAGCAAGATATATTCACACAGTGTAAAGAATATTCCACAGCACATGGCAGCTAGAATAGAAGCAGACAGCCCACATGTTGAAGCAGAAGCATAGAGCAAACGGGGAATGGTCCATGGCTTTTGAAACTTGAAGGCCTGCTCCCTGAGACACACACACTTCCTCTAGCAAGGCCACACCCCCAAACCCTACTCAAACAGTACCACCAACCAGGGAACAAGTACTCAAATGTGTGGGATTATAGGGGACATCTCATTCAAGCCACCATAGTCCTTAAAGAAAATACAAGTCAGAAAAGGGACTAGTTAACAGAAAAGCCACAGAAAGAAGTGTGTGACTGGGCCTAGGGCTGTAGCTAGGTGATAGAGCGCTTGCCTTGCATTCACAAGGCCCTAGTTTTAATCCCTAATACTGTCAAAAACAAAAACCAGGGAAATATGTGTCACTGCTGAGAAGCCTTTGCCTGGCAGCACCTGCCCGATGCTCATGGTGGTACTCCTACCCATGGTCCTACCCAAGCCCTGTTCTCAGCAGAGGCTTAGATAGCCTGGTTCAGTCTTACAGGACAGAATGTTCAGCACTGAGTACCAGGCCCACCCTGGATGTAGTCCCAAGATCTCAGTTTCTGGCTAGCCAGGCTGGGTAGAGAACAAGGATCACCTCTGTAGGCCAGAAATCCAACTACATGAACAAGACACAGATTCTGAAATATCATTCAGCCAAAGCATGTTTTGAGCCATACCCCACCCCTGTCAGCAAGACCCCACTCCTGGTGATATCTGTTACTGTTAGATCACTCTGGGATTACAGAACAGATGGCCCTACTGTAACTGATGACCAGGGAAGCCTGCAAACCTCTGTCTATCCAGGACATATAACATTGTCACCAATCCAAGAAATTCCCCCAGTGCTAGAATGGGGGCTTGGAGAAGGACAGGGCAGGAAAAGGCAGTGTGAGTGAATATAGCCAAAGTACATGTAGATACTTAAATAGGAATGTCACTCTGAAACCATCGCTTTGTAGAAAGAAGGAGTATGCTGTAACGAGAAAATAAAGTGGTAGGTTTTTTTTGTTTTTTTTTTTTTTTTTTTAATACCATTTTGTTTTAAGATCTCAGAATAAACTACAAAATGGATCCAGGTGTATCTTGACACCATATAATACACATCACATTTTATGGAAAGCTAGCAGACTCCTTGGAAAACAAATCAGAGAGACCCTGCCTGCTGTTTGTTTCTTATGCCACTTCCAACTCTCTCTCTCTGTTTCTGTTTCTGTTTCTGTCTCTGTCTCTGTCTCTCTCTGTCTCTCTCTCTCTCTGTCTCTCTCTCTCTCTCTCTCTCTCTCTCTCTCTCTCTCTCTCTCTCTCTCTCACACACACACACACACACACACACACACACACACACACCCTGGCTTCCCTATATCACTGTAAGTCCTTGGTGACTTTTGACAGTAAAAGGGACGTGATACACTTTTGACTGGAAGAACCTTAAGGATAGGCTTGCTTTGTCTGTCTGTACTAGTGCCCTCAAGTTCCATCCACATCCTTCCTTCAGCTCTTCCTACAAGAAGTGAGCAGCCAGCATGTTTGCCTCTTGCCTCAACTTCTGACCCTGCAGGAGGGATTTAAGAAAGTCTAAGGCTCACTTGCCTTGAAATTAAAAGCAAATGTCCGTATGTGGTTTAACTGTATCCATATGCATTTTTGGTGACTTGATGATTAGATTGAAGGTGAGCAAATTCTCTCCAGCCTTCTGCTGAAAGAAGAGTAGATTGGGGTTAACTGCTTCTCTAGATTTGAGTTTTCTTTTTCTTTGTCTTTTTTAAAAATAAGAATCCTCCCTATGTCCTGCTGCTAAGGTCCATTTCCTCCCAAACAGAATTGTCATTTAGTTTAGGGGTCATTTTGATGTAATGTATATTTTTCCAGCTTAAAATGATATTATAAAGATAGAAAGTTGCAGAAAATATGTTCTGTTCTGTCTTGCTTTGGGTTTTGGATACAGGGTCATATATTCCAGCCAGACTTAAAACGTGGGGTTCTCCTGCTTCTACTTCCTGGGCTGGGGATATAGACATGCACCACTATACTCTGCTTGTACTTGTCAGCTTTTATACTTACACACAAGAACATTTAGTCAAGAAGTCTACACAGAGCATACCACTCCACAGCTCAGCCTTCTGGCAACTTAACTCCTGCCTTAGGGAGACCATCAGAAGTGGAGGGGAGCTCAGGGTTTCCCAGGGATCTGTCATATCCAAAGAACTCCTATCAGTGTTTGAAAATATTTGTAAATGTTTCCTTTTAAAAACTTTCCCTAAGATTTAGTGTGTTTGTGCACATATGCATGCATGTATACATGTGCCTGGTACCCAAGGAGGTCAGCAGAGGTTATCAGATTCCCTAGGAACTGAAGTTAAGGAGGACTGTGAGCCACCACATGAAGCTGGAATTGAACCTTGATTCTCTGCAGGATCAACAAGAGCTCTTAGATACTGAGTCATCATCATTCTAGCTACTATAAATGATCTGAGGGTAAAGGAACATGTTCTTTTATTTGAACAGCATACTAAAAGGAAGTTAGGTTGTGCCTGTTTCTAGGGAGAAAGTAATACTTAATCAAGCTAGAAAATTTGGAAATGATAGGTAAAAATGACGAAGCAGAAAAGAAGGGTTCCATTTTCCCATCATAGCTGAGGACTGTGTTGCTTTTATATATTTTTGTAATTACCAGGGGTCATGTCTGCCATTCTAGTCACTGGGGAGAAGACCATGGCCAATACCTGGGCTTTCCCAAACTGCTTGGCACAATAAATTCTGATTTGCTCCATATAACAAAATTGCACAGCACTCAGCTCTTCAAGTGTGCGGTTTAGGGCACTTACAAGCTTATTCCATCATTCCCACTGTCCAGTTCTAAGACATCACCCAAAGAAAGCCCCTTTGCCAACCACTTCCGGTGCCCTCCTTCTGTCCAAAAAACACTAATCTCCTTTTTGTCTCTGTGGATATGTTATTGTGGACATTTCTCACTAATAGAATCACAAGTAAGTGGGCCTTACATGTGCTCTCCTTCACTTAGGATGGGACTTTAAAGGTTCACCTCTGCTGTCCCATGCACCAGCCTCTGGCCTTTGTATTCCTGAGTGAGTGTGGGCTAGAAATATTATCTCTTCATCTGCTGGCCATTTGGGTTTACTCCCCTTTTCAGTTGCTACGAATAAATAATGCATGAACATTGTTGGATTGCAGCTCGCAGCTCACCTATAAATGGTGAATTTTGTGTATGAATTATTCTTTAAGTTTTTACCTTCAGATAAATAGCCTCTTCATCCCCATCCCAACCCCCCCAAGTAATACCGCTTTTTTTTTTTTTTTTTTTTTATTTTTAATGTAGCCCAGACTCTGCCTCAAACTTACTATGATACTTTGGTTTCTCTTCAGCTCATATATAAAATCTTTCACCATTTTCAAACTCACTATGTAGCAGAGGCTGACCTTGAACACCTGATCTTTTGTCTCAGTCTTCCAAATGCTGGGATTAATTTCATGTGTGCACCTTCACACCCAGCTGTTACCTACATGGTAAATGCTAATAGAAAATAAAATATTTTAAAGGTAAGTTCTTCTTCACTGGAGCTTTCCTATATTCTGTACATAAAACAAAACCCTGTGCGTGGAAAACGTTTGTGAATAGGTGTTAGTCGGACAAGAAGATCCTCGAGCGTATTCTGGGCAGAGGCTCAGGGAAAGATGAGTAGTTGGATCAGACAGATGCTTATGGTTTAGTAGGAGAAAGAAACCTGTAACACCCTCCCAATGTGAGATACGAACGTGTGGCAGCAGGAGTGGTGGAGGACAGGAAACACCAGGTGTGTGCAGCTCCTGGCCTGCAATCTTGACTGTCAGCCATGGCCTGCAGGCTGCCTCTTAAAGTACCTCCCAATCAGAAACTGAACCAGAGCAAAGTGTTTATGGAATGAGAAGTGCAGAAAATGTGGGGCTTTCATCTCATAACAGAAAGCTTTCTCCTTCAGGGAAAGGGGGAAAATGGCCTTAAATTTCAGCGTTCCTTTGATAATGTAACATGTCCAGCCAGGGCCTCTAAAGGGGACTTGTGTGTGCAGGCCCAGATGCGGAAACACACCTGACTGAAGCCAGACTCTTCACATAGTAAATGAGACAGCTTGGCTGGCCCGTGTGTGGCCCCTTCTGTTTAGAAGGTGCTGGGAATCCCATGTGAGCCAATCAGAGCGGATTAACTTGCTGTGTGAAGAACTTTATCTTCCCGTGTGGACTTGAGATCCATTATCATCATCGTCAAAAGAGTGGACTCTTTAAAAATTGGAAATCCCTTCCCTTCTTGGCAAATACTTCATTTTATCTAGCAGCACAGAGTTTATGGAATATGTCATTTAAGTTATTTAAAATCCAAGTCCAAACTAGCAATTCTCCTTGGTCTACAACAGCTGTAGAGCAGGAAGAAGTGTGACCCGGATGGCTGACAGCAGGGCTGTCGCCCAGAAGCTACACTGTGCCAGTAATTGCTGTTGGCCAAGACTTGTTTTCACCATAGCAGATTAATCTGAGAAGCGGCATGGCCCTCGGCACCCGCATCGTGGGCTTAGTACAGCAGCATTTTTAAACAGAGCGGTGAGTGCACAGTAGTGCAGGCTGCAGAAGGAGGAAGCATTTTAGTGTGCCATTCATACTTGTCAACTGACAGCCCACTGCTTCCGATTCTTGCGATCCCAGAGTCATCCCTATTAATATTGGTGGACGTCACTGCTTATGACCCTTTCCCTGTGAACCTTCCCCGTGTGCCAGACCATGTGTCAAGAGGCTTGTCTTCCATCTGACATGGGGCTGAGGCTTGAAAAGCTAGGCAGATCCAGAGGTAGAGCCTGGACTAGGACCAGGTATGTCACACCAGAGCCTGTACCCTCTCCACTACAGGGTTTCCATTTGAGTGAGTGTCCACACCAGCCAACGTATGTGATTCTCAACCTCTTTATTTCCTTCCCCTCATTCACTAGGTTCCCTTGTCCACTTCTAAGTCCTTCCAGAAATCATGACTCCAGTTTAGTCTCATCAGCTCTTGCTTGTAATTACTGTGGCAATCTCACACTGTTTCCTGATTCTACTTTAGTCTCCTCTCCCAAAAGCAATGAAAGGATTTTATTGTTTTTTAATTATATTCATTCATTTGTTCATTTATTGTGTGCACATGTGTGCATGTGCATGTGTTTGCTACATACATGTGGAGATCAGGACAACTTGGAGGAGATGGTTTTTTCCTACTGTGTGGGCTCTGGAGATTAAACTCAGGTCATCAGGATTGGTAGCAAGTGTCTTTACCTGCTGATCCATCTTGCTGTCATATATTTAGAATTCATATTGGACAAAGAACTTATATAGAAGATCCAAGTCAGTGGCAGCCACCAGCACCCACAGTGCCATGATGTCTCTCTGAGGAGCCCGAGAGACCCAGAGAGGCTTCCGGGGGAGATGTAGATAAATCTGTAGAGTGCACAAGATCCCCAGAACAACTCTTTAAAAGGCAGGTCTTCTGGGAAGATGCTTTTAAAAAGTAGTTTCTTGGAATTGAAAAAGAAAAATAAAGATAGTAGAGTGTTGCAGTGTCTTGGCACAGAAAAGCAACTCAGCATTGACAACGGGCATGGGAGCTGCACCACTGGCCCACTCCTCCCCGTTGTCTCTGCTTACCCAATAGGCCAGTCCTAGCACTCAACCCCCAGTGGAGTCACTGCTGCTGCTTAAGCTGCTCGCCCTGCTGTGGGGAAGGGAGCATGGGACCAAGGCACTACCCTAAGGCTGCAAGCACTCTACCCAACTCAAGATCACTCTCACTTTGAGCAACCAGATATCTGAGGTGAAGAATGGTTTGTTCTCTGGTTAAGTCTCCTTGAAAGACTTCTGTGGTTCATGCTGTCATCAGATGCCATGCTGCTGCAGGCTGTGTTGATGTCCAAGGTCCTTGTTGTGGTCAGAGGCCATGTTGATGTCCATGTTCCATCTGCCACTGGGGACCAGGTAATGTCCTTGATCTGAGCTGCTGCTGGAAACCACAGTTAAGTCCGTGAGCTGTGCTGCCACTGGAAACCATATGGGAGTCTGTGGTCCATATTGCTGCTGCTTGCTATGGGCAAGGAAGCTTCTTTTGCAGTGATATCAATGATTGAAAACTCGTAACTGAGAATGAGAGCCATTGAAATTTCTGTGCCCCCCCCCAAACAAAGCAGTCTAGACAGGAAGCCCTTGAAGAGAGCCCTTAAAAACTGTGAAAAACTGTGATAGAGATGTTGAAGTGTAGCTCTTCACAGTTCTTGGCTTTAGGTGGGGTGCAGGGAAGGACTCATTTTCTTTAAGGGACTGACCACTTAGGTTTTGACCATGTTCCAATGAGTATATGAGCAACACAAATTCAATTTGGTGTTTTTTTTGTTTTTTTTTAAGGTGGGGCACAAGGGTGGGAGGGTGGATCTGGGCGGAATGAGGAGTGTGATGGAGTACATTGTATGTAAATCCCAAATAATTAATAAAAATATTTTGTTTGAGGGGAAAATGTATTATGATTGTAAAAAGAATTTTTTTATATATTAGTCCCAGACACTTGAGAGGCTAGGGAAGATCATTTGAGTTCAGGAGTTCAAAACTAGCCTGGGCAACATAGTGAGACCTAATTTAAAGAAAAAAAAGATATAGCCAGGCAGTGCTGGTGCATGCCTTTAATCTCAGCCACTCAGGAGGCAGAGGCAGGTGGATCTCTAGGAAGTCAAGGCCAACCTGGTCTACAGATCAAGTTCCAGGACAGACTCCAAAGCTACAGAGAAACCCTGTCTCAAAAGAAAAAAAAAAATCCATGATGGGAGATGTAGATGTTATTCAGACAGAAAAAAGGAGATGATGGGAGATGTTATTCTGTAAATACGTTTCTCTTATTGGTTAATGAATAAAGCTCTGTTGGCCAATAGGAAAGCAAGATAGGTGGGACTAGGAGACAATGAGGATTCTGGGAGATGTAGGAGAGAAGATTCAAGATGTAGAAACTTGAGGGAGAAGAGGTTGGAACACTCTCTCTGATAAGATAAGACCATGTGGAAACACTTAGATTAATAGAAACGGGTTAATATTTAAGACAGAGCTAGCCAATAAGAAACACTAGTAACAGGCCAACAGCTTTATATCTAATACGGCAGCTCTGTGTGTTATTTGGGGCTGACACAGCTATGGGACCAGGCTGGTGGGAAAAACTGCTCATGACAAATCCAAATTAGTATTTGTTGCTTTCATGTTTCAAAGCCCTTGGTGCCACTTTCTTGTGGTGAGAGGAAAATCTTAGGATGCCAACAAAAGGCACTTTATTGCCTATCTGCTTTGTACCTTACACCTCTTCCCACCCATCCTGCAGACTTCCCAAGACTGTTATTGTTAGTACCTTCTCATTTACATCTCCTTCTCTTCCCTGTCCCAGCCAGCTGGGTCCTCAGTTCCCTCCTGCAGTGCCTCTCTTCCTTGTCTTATTCCTTCTGCATCGCCAGTGCAGGACAAGGACTCTGGACTAGGGCACAGACACATAATTAATGACCCTTGCATGGCAAATGAATGCTATTGTATAAGCGTAGAAAGCACCCTGCCCCACACTTCTCACCCTCAAATAGCTAGCTCCAAAGCAGCCCTCAATACTGTCTGAAGTATTTGGTTTTGCCCCTCTGCTGCATGCCTTCATAACAACTACCTTTGCAAGGCCTTTATGGCATTTCTGTGGTTGATTAAAGCCTGCTTCTTAGCAGACAAAGAGCAGAACAAGTCTGTCTTACTTGTTGCTTTCCCAAGTACCCAGTACATCCATTTGCTGAGTGGATGAAGGAAGGAAGGCAGTCCACATTTGGGATGTGCATGCCCTAAGAATGTGCTAGGGGCCTCTGGTCTGTGATTTTTATCAGCATGTGGGTGGAAGAAGGGAACTCAAGGGACCCACCTCATGCTGGTCTGTGTGTTCAATGCAGGTTTTCATGTCCTTCTTACTTTTAACCATTCATTTGACACTTTACCCAGTGGGGCACAGAGTCCAGGAACACTCTCGGTTCGTTTCATTGATGGTAGCATTCATTGTTTATTTCATCTATCCGATAGATATCCCATTGTGCTTCAGAAGTGAAGCCCTGCTGTATAAAAGTCAAGATAAAAAACATTTACCATAAAAGTTCAGCTCCTGTTTTTGTCATGGAATGGGTTAGAGCAGGGCTTTAATTTCAGCTGAGGGACCTGCTTCCCATATCCTGGAGCACCAGGAGACTCAGAGTCATAGCAACTCCATTCAGAAGTATGACCCCAAACCTACTATTAAGTAAGCATAAGGTTTCTAACTAATTTAATTTTTCACTTGTTTTATCCGTTTAATTTTCTAATACAGGATCTCAGTCAACTCAAGCTTGCCTTGGACCCACCATGTAGCTGTGGCTAGGCAAGAACTCTAACCCTGAGCTATATCTCCAGCTAGGGATTTGTTTTTGTTTTGTTGACTTGAACATTTATATTTTCCTGTCTGGTTTCAAATCCCTTGGCTCAAGAGAGTCTCCTTCCCTCTTTCCAAAAAGTTGGGACTTCAGGTGCCCACTAGCATGCATAGCTTAACTAATTTAATTATTGAAGTTTAGTCCTGGTAAATTCTCTTTTTCACTATTTCTTCCCCCCCTAAAATATCAGCAGTGTTGTTTATTTGTTTGCTTGCTTGTATGTTTATTTTCAGACAGGGTCTGAATAAGTTACCAGGCTGTCATAGAACTCACAAGATAGCCCAGACTGGATTCTAATTGGAATCCACTAACACACTAGACTGGCCTTGAACTTAAAATCCTACTAAAGGTATTGTGATTATAGGCATGTATCACCATGCCTGGCCAAATACTAGTAACTCTTAAAAAGACAACTAAAGCTTAGGCATAGATTTGTAAAAATCTCCATAAATTATGGATATTACCAAAATATTATATAAATACCACACACACACATATCTAAAAGCCCACACACATATAAATGGCCCACAGCAGGTCAAGAAACCAGCATGCAACGGATGCAGGTCTGAAACGGTTGCTTGGTCATCCGACTGCACTGTTTCTTGCCAGTTTTCTGCAAAAACCATTGTCTTAGTAATGATTACCTTAAGCTAATGCAATCATCACAAGACTTTCTTCATGTACAGAAGCCATTGTTTGACTACAAAACAGTACCCAAGTGTTTTGGATAAGAATTTAGTAGTTTAAATGTGTATAAACAGAATTATCTTAAAGCTTATAGCAGATACCTCAGGGTGTTGGGCTTTTTGTTTAAGTTCACTTTTGGTTTTTGTTTGTAATGCATTTAGATGATGCCCTGGTACTTGGCAGTCATTCACACTATTGTCCAACTGTGGCTCTTCTCTTAGTTTTAGAGATTACACCAGCTTGCTCTACTGTGGATGCTAAAATGTCACAAATACATTTGGAAACTCTATTTTCCACTTAGCTTTTTGTCTCTAGGATCCATCCCATGCCACATCACTTAACCCTAGCACCAACCAAACCCTTTTGTCCTGCTTGTCATTTGGCTTCCTTTCTGCTGAAACTGTCAACACCTAAGCATAGATGACATCTCTGAATCAAAAATCATAAAGTGTGCCTGAGATTTGTGTGGGTTTTGTGCCCACACTAAAGTCAGCATCATCAGTGAGCCCATACACATGTGCTTCTGCTTGGCTTTTACACATTTATTGCATTCATCCTTAGAGCAGTGTGTGACTATAGCCTCACTCAGGTGAAATGCCTTCGGCTCAGAGAAGCTAGATGGTTGTCCATCACAGCAAAGTTCGAGTTAAAACGTACATCTCCTGCCCCCAGCTTTCCCAGTTGTCTGAGGTCCCCTCACGGATGTATTTTGAAACAGTTATCTCATTCCAGAGCTGAGAAATAGTTTTTCTCAAGGAACTTTCTGTTGTGATCATTATAATGGGACTTGCCTTGGGAATGAACTTCTGGCTTTAATCTAGAACATGTGAGGTAATTTTTGTAGATCTTGAATTCAAACCCATCTGGCATTTGGATTCATCCATATTTATTGAACACCTGTTACATGAAAGGCACCAAAGACACAATGGAGACCAACACATACAAGATTCTATCCTTCAGTCTCTGATCCTCTCTCTCTCTCTCTCTTTCTCCCTCTCTCTCTCTCTCTCTCTCTCTCTCTCTCTCATGTGTGTGAGAGAGTGTGAGTGTTCAGGTGTGTGTGAGAGTGAGTATGCGGTGTGTATACTTACATGTGGATTCCAGAGGCAGATGTTGGAATTCTTTCTAAGCTTATTCCCTTGAGAAACGGTCACTCACTTTTTCAGCTAGGCTAGCCAGCAAGCTCCTGTGACCCGCCTATCTCTAACTTGTAACATTAGGATTACAGTAGACAACTGTGCTCAGCTTCATAAGTAGCCATAAAGGACATGCATGTAGCCCAAACTTGACAGAAGAGGAAGGCTTCCCAGAAGGGACCTCTGAAGTGAAGACTAAAGGATGAGTGAGAGTTTTAGCCAAATTGGAGTAGGGGTGTCTAGTCTACATAGTGAGTTCTAAGACAGCCAGGACTATTTAGAGAGGCCCTGTCTTTAAAAAAAAAAAAAAAGGAGTAGGGTGGGCAGAGCAGGTTCTAGGAAGTGGAGGAGGGATGTGCAGACATGCAGATGAGAGTGTGAGAGTGTGATCCCTGTGCCTCTATGCTTGTTATGAGGACGGATCCAATGATCCAGCTGTTAGGGAGAGCTGGATAAAGTAGGTCTTTGGCAAGGCTCATGCTCAGAAAATAACCTTTTTCTCGTGTCTTAATAGAAAAAACTGGAATCCCCACCACCGTCTACCAATCCCTTCCTGGAAGAGGAGACGGCACCAGAGATGGAGGAGCTGGCGCTGGAGAAGGGGGAGTTAGAGCAAGTGAGTCTGCTTGTGTTGTAGTTGTAACTGACTCATGCACCTTTGTAAGGTGCGCTGCTTCTCATCACGTAGGGGCTTTTGCCTAGCAACCACACTCAGAGGTCACAGTGGCAGTGGGCATTACAGAGGGCCTCGCATGAGGGCGTGGTGGGAAAACAAAGGGCAGTTTTCCTGCCCCTGGTCTGTCGCAGAAGAGCCTCCCATCAGCATTTAGCACCACAGGCTCTCCTCTTCAGCCCATGTGGTAGAGCTGCGTGCCTCGGTCAGCATCTGGGTCTGTCAGGCAGCTTTCCTTCCTCTCACCCAACACCTCAATGATTCGAGATGCTGTGGGGTTAGCAGTGTCATGGACTGGGAGAGGCCTCCAGACAGAGCAAGCCAACATGGGAGCCACTGGGGAGGCCTTGGAAACATCAGGGTGGCCAGCGGCATCTTTGGAGAGTTCTTTTCAGAGCACACTAGCACTTTTAATTTCCTTCAGCACTTTTTGTCCAGCTCAAAATTTCCTCTCCCTTCTTTCCACAGAATGTTGTTTTTGTTTCATTGCTATTTTATGTCGAGAGGTTAGAGTAGTAAGTCAGCCATTTCCTTTCTGGATTAGTGGTCCGTCTTTTTTAATTTTTACACTTGGCTGCTAGAGGATTATTTGGTGGCATCGTTTCTCTCCAGACACCAGCCAATGGGAGGTGGCTGGAACACCGGCCCAAGGAAACCCCCAGCTACACACTGTGCAGTGTTCCTAGTGTGGCGAGGTTGTGTGAATTCTGACAGGGGTCACATAGCAGGATTCCTAAGGGCCACTAAATGTATCTGCTCCATTGATTAAGTAATTGTAACAACACAGATACCTGGCACTTAAGACACTTTATAGTTGCAGAATCTTTACACGCGTTCTTTCATTTCATTTCACAGTGCCTCCCTCTCTGGTTTTACGGGTGATCAAAACACAGCTCTGAGAAGCTAAACAGTTTGCTCAGGGCTATGGGTTTGGAAGTAGAGGGGCTGGGACTGGCAGCTAGGTCTAGCAGATAGAAGCTGGAATTCCTTTCCTAGCCCCCAACATGCACACACTTCATGTCTTATTAAAAGTGGAGCACATAGAAATGAAGCTTATGAGCAAAAGTAAATAGGCAGAACTGAAGGGTTGTTGTGAGTCTCTCCTGGAAAAGTGAGGCTAGTTGCAACTGATTAAAGCCGCTGAATCATTGGGCAGCACAGAAATGGGAATATTGCTTCTGACTCCAGAGCAATTCTCAATGTGGGAACAAAGACTCAAGTTACAGGGGCCTCTTTCTTCCTGTAAATGCCCCCTCACTGGGCCATCTGCTCAGGAGAAGGAAGGCCTTGTATAGCCATGCTCTGTATGGGGCCCTCCTGTCTCCCCCATGGTATAGGCTGCCTTTATCATGATTAGAACCATGCAGTTTGATCACTCAGATGCTCTGTTATGTCTGGTCACCTCTGGGTGTCATTACCCTGAAGTAGCAGAGTCCCTTCATACCTTTGTACAATTTTGCTAGGTAAAATATGGTTTTGGAGCTTTTTCCTCTTCATGAAGTGATTGTGGTAAGACCAAGACCTGCTGGATCTAAGGCAGTGAACATTGATCTTGGACAAGCAGGTCTAAAAGCAGAGCTCTGTGGTGAGGAAAATGCTGGACCTGTGTCTGCTACTCAAAGCCACATGGCCTCAGATGGGTTTTAGGTTCTCAACCTCTCTGCTGTCTGCATTGTGACTTGTGGTAATATATTATTTGTGATTTATTAAAGCTTGCCAGAGGGTACAGAACGCAAAACTAGCCATAAGCCCCATAGTCAGGCAGTGGTAGCACACATATTTAATCTTAGGACTTGGGAGACAAGCAGATGGATCTCTGAGCTACATGAAATTGATCCAGTCTTAAAAGAAACAGCTCACACAACGGTGATCTCAGCACTTGGGATAACACACCTTTAATCCCAGCATTTGAGAGGTATAAAAGGAAGAAGCAAAGTCAGTCTTAGAGAATTTGTCTCCAGCCACATTGAGGAGAAGCGGCAGTCTGAGGATTCATGGAGACAGGATTGCCATTTCAGTCTGAGGTAGAGGTAAGAGCTAGTGGCTTGATGCTTTGCTTCTCTGATCTTCAGCTTGAAGCTTGAGCCCCCAGTATCAGTCTCTGTGTTTTTATTTTTCTTGTTACAGTGGCTCTCATACTGTATTCTTTGATGGTCCATCAGTTATGGGGAATTAGGAGAAAAAGGGACCAAGGTTCTTATAGCCAGAGCAGCTCCATTCTGAGTCACTTTGTATGTGGACTTCCAGACCATGCGTATTTTAAACACGAAGTTTTACATATTTGGAAAAAAAACTAATAAAAAATTCCATAATCCAGATGATGTCCCCATAATCGAAGGCTGTTCTTTATCAGTGGTAACACTCACACAATGACTAATGCCCCCACCTGTCACTTCCTCCTCTGGCTGGCTAGATGGAGTCTCACTCTCCCTCCCAACAGCTATTTGGCTTCTAGATTTTTGGGTGTCAGTAGAACAGGAGCTTTTGGGGCGCAGGGAAGAAACTCACACCATTAATAAGGAGCTAGCCTAAGTGTGTGGGGGAGAGCCCCTACCTGTTGTCCTGGGCTTAGGCCATTGTCAGCTCTTGTTCCCTGCTTCAGTTTGTGCCTAGCTGCTGGGAAGGGAGTGTGAACTTGAAAAGCAGTGTTCACTCCTAGAGAGGATCTGGGTGCTTAGTTACCAAGATATTCCCAATGATAAAAAACAAGGGACTGAGGGCACAGGAGGAGAGAGGAGAAATCAGGAATTTCTGGTTTAAAAATGTATCCTTCTGGTGATCCGAGCAGTTAGATTTAATCTGTTTACATTGGATAGTAATAAAAGGAAATGGGACCAGCTGCAGACCTCCTTACTGTGACAACAGTAACCTTTTATTATTCCATCAAACTCTGGGAGGAAATAGCTTAAACATCTGCAGTGTTTGGACAGAATTCACACACTCAGCAGTCCAGCCTGAATGCTACTGCTAAATGACTTAGTGTGTTCCTTAAGCTGCAGATCAGCTCTTTGGGGAGCTGCCTGGTCCGAAGGGAGACACCAGTGTGGGCAGACATTCCAGCACCTACTTGCTACACATAAGCACATTCATAGAGCAGCTGTGGGCAGGGGCAGCCCTGTGGACAAGTAGTAAGAGAAAGAAACCTGGACAGTCCCTCCTGTTATCCCCATTTTCTTCAACTCACGATAAAGATGCATCAACAGGGACCAATGACAGACAAAACAGATCAGTCACCTAAGGTGAAGTTGGGACACCAGCCTGTCTGGTAATGCAGCTTTCTATGCATTCTGTGTGGCCTTGCCATGCATGCATAGCACCTGTAAAGATTATGCTAGATAGATAACTTGTAAACCTAGCACTAAAGAAGTTGAAGCAGGAGGATTGTAGTTCAAGGCCAGCCTGAGATACATAGTACAAGGATAGGCTGGTATAGGGGGCAAGGCTCTGTCTCAGACCAAACCAGATGAGCCAATAAGATGGCTCACTGAGCAAAGGTGCTTCTGTGCAAGCATGGCATTTGAGTTCAATCCCCAGAATCCATGTAAAGATGGGGTGTGAGGGATCCACTAGAAATGACTGCTCAGACATGGGTTTAAGCAAAAAGTCTTTACTAGTCAGCTGATAGCTACACTGAGTGTTAGGGATCTAAGTATAGATAGCCCGGAGTCTTTCTCATGGAAAACTTTTAAGCAAAACAAAATAATATAAAAGACAAAACACATCCTGGCCTAACATACTTCAGTTAATAAGAATAGTTAGCCAGAGGTAGAACTACAGAAGCCAAAAAGCAAGGATGGTACATTCAGAGACTTCCCCAGAACTATGAACTTTGATGGGTTAAGCCTTTGTTTTTGTTTGACTGATGGTGTCTTCATGTTGAGTTTTATGGCTTGAATGGTACTCCTATGATGGAGTCAGTTGTACTAAGGTCTGGAAACCTACTAAGTTCTGGGGGTATGTTATAGATGGAAGGAGAAAACTTACTCCACAAAGTTATCCTCTGACTTCCATTTTCTTGCCACACATGAGTCATGCACACGTGTGCGCACACACACACACTAATGATAAATAATGATAATAATAATAAACAAAAAGACAGATAGTACAGGTTAGGGATATATCCTAGTTAGTAAAGCACTCACCTTTGTAAGTATGACGCCCTGAGTTTGGATCTCCAGAATCCATGTAAAAAGCAGTGCGTGGTGGGAAGCACCTATAATTCTAGTCATGTGAGCGGAGGCTGAAACAGACAGATCTCTGGCATCCAGTAGCCAGCTAGTCTAGCCTGCTTGACAAAGCTTCAGCCCTGGGAATGACTCCCTGGGTTATCCTCATCTCTACACCACTCCCCAACTTGTACAGCACACCTACATGAACATGTACATCCCCAACACACTCACAGAAAGGAATAACACTAATGATTGCATTTTAATCACTGAACAGATACCTGGCTAGAATCTATAGTCAGGCTATCTAATCCTACGAAGACAGGTTGAATTACATTTTTTTTTGTATTATTAACAAATCACCTTATTAAAAGGAGTAAAATAAGAAAACAGATAGAATGGGGTCTGGAGAGATGGCCCATCAGGTAAAATTCTTGCTGCACAAGCACAAAGACTTGAGTTCAGATCCTCAGCACTCATATAAAAGTGAGATGTGGTGGCACACTTGTAAATTACAGGGTGGTGTGCACACTTGTAAATTATAGGGTGCATGTAAAGTTGACTTTTTTCTTTCTGTAGCCTTGGCTATACCAGAACACAATAGAGATCTCCCTGCTTCTGCCTCCCAAATGCATGAGCCATCACACCCAGCAACACTTCTTTTCTTTTCTTTGAAAATTATTCATTTTTAAATGTTTGGGGGGGGGTTGTTTTGTTTTCAGACAGCTTCTCTCTATGTAGCCCTGGCTGTCCTAGAGCTTGCTCTATAGATCAGGATGTTCTTGAATTCACAGATCCTCCTAGAATTAAAGACATGAGCCACTATATCAGCTAAAAGACAATTTCACAGTGGTTTGTAAGTAACCAGATGCTAAGAAGAAGGTAGATGTATTTTTGTCTATCATTGGATGGTAGCTTTTGGCAGTGATTTCGGAGTGGAGGAAAGGGAACACATACATTGATACTTGTCTGGAGGTCAGAGGACAGCTGTGAGAGTTGGTTCCCATCTTACGCTGAGTGAGGTCTGGGGATCACACTCAAGTTGTCAGGCTTGGTATTAATTGCCTGCTCACTGGCCCCCTTACTTTGTTTTTCTGAGACAGGGTCTCACCATATTGCCAGGGTTGTTCTTAAGCTGTGGACTCACACTGTTCTCCTGTCTCTGTCTCCCATGTAGCTAGAATTACAGGTATGTGCCTCCACACCTAGCTTCTTTTAGTGCTCATTAAGATAGAAGCAGTTTAAGAAGGTAGGCCTATATAAAGTGTCCTTACCACTAATCACCATCATCATCATATTCATATTCAAATTGGAGGTGAGAGGAAGGGGGAGCTTTGATGGCAGGATTAGTTTCACAAATGTATGCCTATCTCTTAATTTAGTGTGGCATGGATATTATGTGTTCTGTGTCTGGGGGTGCTCCTCTGTATAGGTTTTTTGTTTTGTTTTTTAATATACCAATAAAGCCCCACCCCACCCCTTTTTTTCTGGGACAGTATGTTGCTGTGTAGCTCAGCTGTCCTCAGACTTAAGCTACTGTTGCTCTGTAGCAACAGTACAGCATCTGTAGCAGGAGTACAGCGTCAACTTTTGTACAGTGGTTGCTCCTCATTATGCTATTTAATGGAACATGATGGAAGAGTGCTTGCTAGTATGCAAGACCTCAGGTTGGATCTCCAGAGCTACAAAAAGAAGAAGAAAAGGGTAGAAGAGTTCTAATCAGCAAATATTTTGCAGGCATGGCTTATGTTAAATTTGAGCTCACTATATCTTTGGCTCACTATATCTTTTGCTGACATTTGCCAGAGGACAGATTAATACCTTTTTAAGGAGTAGAAAGTAACAGGGAGATTCTTATTTTTTAGATACTTAGAAATGAATTAGGGAGAAAATAAAAATTTTAAACATTTGCTGCAAAGTAACCTGTTTATCAGTGACTTTCAAGTACCCCCCCAACCCCCGTAAGTTTTCCCACCATGCTTTCTTACACAAGATGCCCCTGTGCCAAAGCATTGTACATGGTAAGGGTAGAAAGTGGCGAACAAGGTGGTAATCTCTCTGTTGGCCTCCTGCTCCTCTCTCTCCTTACATTATTTGTTAATGAAAGTCCAAAGTCTGGGGAGCTCTGCAGGAGGTAACAAGTCTGACCAAGTACCTTGGGATGGCTGGTAGAAGAGCTCAGCACCTCCATTTCCAGGGCTGTGAAGGAAAGATAAGAAGGTGTCTAGCATTAAGATGTATAATAACAACAAGCAGAGACTACCAATATAGTGTCCTTTAAATTCAACCAGGATTTAACATTCTAAAACATCCACTGATGATAAGCTTCCAAATCAAAGATACATGTAATATTAGAGTAGCACTAAATCCTTCAGCATACACAGCAGGTCAGAGAGACGGACAAGACCTGGTGGTGAGTCACTGGGTGGATCATGACACGATGTAGCCCTGTGTTCACTGCTCCTCTCTGTTAGCTAGGAGTGAACTCTGATTATTCTTTCAAATTGCTTAAAAACTTGCAGAGGCTGCTCAAACAGAGGGTTCATGTTCATTCTTATTTTTCCCTTCTCTCTTTCCAGCCAAAGAAGCCCAAAGCCCCAGACAATCCATTTCATGGCATTGTTTCCAAGTGTTTCGAGCCTCATCTCTACGTGTACATTGAGTCCCAGGACAAGTGAGTGACAAGCATTCTGCTATCTTATGCCTGTGTTCCTATTCCTAGCCTCTGATGTTTTGGGTCCTACTCAAGGACAACTCCTTCCAGAGTCATTAAGGATATCACTATATCTTTTGCGTGTAACTGTTTATATTGCCTATGATATGTTTGTTTGAGACAGGATATGTTTAGCTTTGGCTAACTCATAAGAGATCTGCCTGCCTCTGCATCTCAACTGCTGAGACTAAAGGTATGTGCCACTACACTGGCATATTTTCCTCATAATCTAAGCTGCCTGAGCTTGGCTGTATAAGCCTCCGTGTGGAACTGAACATCTTCCACCCCCACCCCTGTGGGTACTAAGCTTTTGAGCACTGACTGCATGTCACCCCACAAAGTGTCAGGCACCCAGACATCGTAAGAAAACCTAGTCTGTGAAGTTTATGCTTTCAATTATATTTGGCTTTTCATTGTGAAGTAATTTTGACTGTCAAAAAAAGCTTTAAAACAGCACAAAAATTCTCCACTAGCCTTTTTCAATCCTGTGAACATCTTAATGTAAACATAATTATCAAAATTAAAAAGTAAGATTGCTTTTTTTCTGGTCCAAGACTTAATTGTGCAATTAGCTATGGTCTCTGGAGTCTCTTCTAATCCTGGCTTCCTTTCTGACCTTGATGTTGTCAGAGAGCCAACCAAATGTTTCAGATGCTTTGTGAGATGCCATCAATTTCCATTTGCCTGATGTTGTTGTCCTCCCAGACTCCCTCTTTTGAGACAGTTTCTATGTTGCCCGAGCTCTATGACTACTGGAACTACGCACACCAAATGATTAATATATTGTCTTCCTCCTAAGGAAGACATGATAGCACACACTATAATCCACCACTTAGGAGGTGGAGGCAGAACAATTCAAGTTTGGAGCCCGCCTGAGCTGCATATGTGACCATGTCCCCAAACAATAAAATTAGTGGTGTTGCATTCATCTCGGAGTGGTGTCAGTCTACTGCTGGTATTGACTCTGTTAGCTAAGGTCAAGCCTGCCAGCCGTCTCCACTGTTAAGTTATAGTTTTGGTTTTTGTTTTTGTTTGTTTGTTTGTTTGTTTGTTTGTTTGTTTTTTCTTTAAGTGTTTTGCAGGAAATGATTTGACAATGTGGGAGCATCCTATTTCTTGTCATTCTGTTGGCTCATTTTAGCAGGGTTTGATGATTCTTGCCTGTAGTTCTCACTGCCTGAAGTTGACTTTATGTTTCCATCATTGCTTCTCCACTTTCTAATTGGAATTCTACTGTAGGGAGGTTCTCCTTGCTTTCCCATGTGTTTGTATCAATTATGGACTTGGAATTATCTATGTAACACACATGCTTTTTCACAGACTTACAGGCTCCACACATTTTCACATACCAAGCCCCTCCCAGCCCAGTTTCCTCACAGCCAGAAGAAAATGTTGATGGTCTAGGGTCCCTTGTTCACAGGAAGCTATTCACAAAGGAGGGAGGTACCTTCTCATCCCCAGATCTTTATACATGGCCAGAGTCACTATTGTAGTCACTGGACAGCAGAGTTTGGAAAAGTTGGGTTTCCGGAACAGGGAAGGCTTTGAGGACACATGCTGTACCAGGTTACAAGGTCTCAAAGGGCATACGTAGGAAGACATTGCAACTCACACAGGAGAACACACGAAGAAAACACTACAGCTGCAAGGAAGCCCTTAAGGTCCTTCTCTGTGTGTTTATTGGGACGGAAGGGCAGCAGGATCAGGCTGAACAGAAATTCTGTCTACAGATGGTGCCCACAACGTGGGACAAGAATTTCCATGTGAAACCTGACAAATGCTTAACAAGGGATTCTGAGAACAAAAGAACAGAATCAAGTACAGCTTCTGGGTAGCAGTATTTTCTCAGGTGGGCTCTGTTTGCTAGATGCAAACTTTAAGAGAGGCTTTCTGACTCAGCGTTAGTGGCAAAACCTGCATGGCTCTTTTAAGAGGCCCCGCGACCAAACAATTAAAGGCTGTTTATGAGCAGCTGGCAGAATGCTACTTGGTGGTGACATGAACCTAGAAACTCCACAGAATGATAGCAATAAGCATGGCTCCCATCACCATGAAGCTAGACTATCAGAAAGCCAAGGAATAGGGTGGGGCCAACCGCCACTTTAATTATAGCTATGCTGTTTAGCAGCTTAAAGACTCATGTGGTCAGAGATAGAGATATACTGATTGAACCATCCCTATCCTGCCCTTGGCCTTTTAAACCTGGTTACAGGTATGTGCTGTACCACCTGGTTCATGAGGTACTGGGAATAGAGTACAGGTTTTTGTGGGTGCTAATTAAGTAAGCACTCCACCAACTGAGCCACATCTCCAACCCCTGATCATATTTTCTTAAATAGATCCAGGATTAACCCCAGGGTCACAGTTGTACTTAATTTAGTCCAGAAGAATTATACAGGTGTAAAGGGTAGTCAGACTTTCTTTGGACAATCAGCTCTCAAATAATGATACCATAGACTTATTAATTATAAAATCTTGACCTTAGCTTAGGTTTTTCCCCAACTAGCTCTTATAACTTAAATCAGCCATTTATGTTCATCTGTGTTCTGCCACATGGTTTGTTACTTCTGCTCAGTACAGTACACTTCCTCAGTGTCTTGCTGGCAAATCCTGCCTCTTTTCTTCCCAGAGTTCCTATCTCTGCCTGGAAATCCAGCCTACCCTTTCCTGCCTAGCTATTGGCCATTCAGCTCTTTATTGAACCAATCAGGAGATGCCTAGGCAGGTAAGGTAAAACAGTGACACGTCTTCACAGTGTGATCAAATATCCTGCAACTTACAGGGTGTGTGTGTGTGTGTGTGTTATAATTTTTTATTTAAATTTGAAACAAGCTTGTTTTACATGTCAAACCCAGTTCCTGCACCCTCCTGTCCTCCCCTGTTTCCCCCACTAACCCCCATCCCATCCTCTTTCTGGAGGGTGAGGCCTTCCATGGAGAGTCTTCAAAGTCTGTTATATCATTTGGAGCATGGCCCAGGCCCTCCTCCGTGTGTCTAGGCTGAAGGAGTATCCCTCTGTGTGGAATTGGCTCCCAAAGGCCATTTGTATACTAGGGATAAATACAGGTCCTCTGCCAGAGGCCCCATAGTCTGCCCAGTCTTCCCAGCTAACACCACATTTCAAGAAATCTGGGTTGATTCTATGCTGGTTTCACAGCTATCAGACTGGAGTCCATGAGCTCTCCCTTGATCAGGTCAGCAGTTTCTGTTAGTTTCTCTAGCCTGGTTTTGACCCCTTTGCTCATCACGACTCCCTGTCTGCAACTGGATTCCAGGAGTTTGGCTCAGTGTTTAGCTGTGGTGTCTGCTTCTGCTTCCATCAGCTACTGGATGAAGGCTCTAGGATGGCATATAATGTAGTCATCAATCGGGGAAGGGCATTTAAGGTAGCCTCTCCACTATTGCTTAGATTGTTATTTGGGGCCATCCTTGTAGATTTCTGAACATTTCCCTATTGCCAGATTTCTCTTAAAACCTATAATGGCTCCCAACATACAGGTCTTTTGAGACCTTGAAATTTTCAAAGTATATATGCCAGTGACTTGTCTGAGTGTCCTGTTCTCCTGTGCTTTGATGTCTTGTTATATGCAGAAAGCTGCTGTGTTGTTTTCAGCAACTTGGAGAAGGGGCATATAGTATCCATTTTCCCCATAACCTGTTACTTGTTTTATTACTTGGTGTTGATATTATTCTCTGTATTTATACAAAATATAAGTGATAAGTGGGTTGAGAGAGGTGGCACATGCCCTTAGCCCCAGCACCAGGAGGCAGAAGCATGTGGGTCTTTGTGAGTTCCAGGTCACCCTGGACCACGTGGTGAGACACTGCCTCAAAACAAAAACAAAAAGCAACATTAAAACTTTATCAATGGCCCCTTCACATTTCTCCCTTAGCTGATCTTGCTACTCATTAATAACTCTTCCCTGAGTCTTTAATTACTAGAATGGTTTCAAATATGTTACTAGAATGGTTTCAAGTTATGTTTCAACTTATTCCTTCTACATTTGTCAGTACTTCCCCCCTCCTCCCCAAGAGACTTGCTCTATAGACCATGCTGGCCTTGGACTCACAGTGATCCACCTGCCTCTGCCTTCTAAATGCTGGGATTAAAGGTGTGCACCACCACAGCCAGGCTGATATTCTACTTTAAGTAAAAAACTTTTATTTCTTTTTATTTCTTTCCTGAAACAGGGCCTCACCTAGTAGCCCTGACTAGCCTCAAACTTAAAGATCTGCGTACCTCTTGTCTTCCAAGTGCTGACATAAAAGGAGTATGCAGGAAAAAGCTTTTACTTCTTCCTGATTTTATATATGTCATATATATCCATGGTGTGTGTGTGTATGTGTGTGTGTGTGTAAACATGACTTACAGGTTCTGATTTTATTCAGTGGATTATCTCCCACCCTTTTATATTAGAATTGATCTATACTTTTAGAAAAATTATACAGATTTCCCCATATTCCATACCCTACATCGTCTTTAATGTTAATGTCTTACATAGCCATAGCAAAGTTATCAAAACTAGCACGTAAAGTGGCAGATGCTTATGATGCAACACTCAGATGCAAGACAGAAGCCTGGGCTACATTGCAAAATCCTGTCTTGAAACCCAAACAACAAAGCGTGGAAGTTAAAAGTCAGCAATGTACTGTTACCACCCTCCAGGCCTTGCACTGTTCCTGCCAGCTCTCCCCCTGTTGCCCCCTTTCTTTCTCGGATCTGCCATTTTAGTGCTCAGGTTACCTGTGATGGGGCCTGTGAGCCTCTTGAGCTCTTTTTGTATGCCCCTATCATCTCCTGAATACTCTCCTTTGCACAATAAAAAGCACCAGGCTTATATATTGTGTTCCAAGTCCAGCCCTAGGATTATGCTTGCAACCAGACTCCCCATTCTGTCTGTGTGGAGCAACTGCAGACACCAAGCTCTGGTGTGATACTGGGTGCCCTTGCTTGCAGGCACTCGGCTGAGAGAACTAAGAAACTAGTGTCTGTATGAACATTCATGCATCCACACCTGCCAAGACCTCCATTCTAACTTAACACCACAGGGGATCCCATGCTGATAACTGCCTTTGGTAACACAATAGCAAAAAGTGAGTGTGGCTCCTGGCATCCTTGTTACATTTACTTGCTTCCTCCATTTGTCCATATACAGCCCATCTCCCAGTTTCTCCCACCCTCACTGCTCACCCAAGTCCACAGCCCCAGCCCAAGAAAAGTGCAAAGGGTGTGTGTTAGTGGGTGGAGCCCTGAGAGTGTGCTTGTGCTTGCTGATCTATGTGGCACTCCTGGGCCATCTCCTCCCAGTGCTGCTGCTACATTGCTCTCCAGTCTGAATGCTACTTCTGAATGCTGACTGTAGATGCATCAGCAGATATCATGCTAAGAAGTCTGCAGTGAAAGTGATTGCTTCTCCATTGTTTTAATCCTTTCCCACACTGTAATACTCTGCTCCTTATGATGTCATCCTGTAATACTCTTCACTCCTTATAGATTTTTAACTTAATCACCAGAACTTCCAACAGTGTATCATGTGAAACCTGCAAATGCTCACACCATTCTTGGGGACAAAGCTCAAGCTGCAAAGAAGAGAGAGAAAGAACCCATATATCCATGTTTCTCAGCTAGGGAGTCAGGAACAGTAGTATGGCATGTATCTGTATAGTGCTCCATGGACCTGAGGTCCGAGCATGGGACAGTGGAACACCTGAAGTCAAGTCATTCCTAGTAAATTTATGGTCTTGGGCAAAGGCACTTCAAGTACCAACCTTGGTTTCTTCAGCTTTAAAACAATAACACCTTCAATTTAAAGCTCCAAAGCTTTTGGGATGAATAAATGAGATTGTATTTATTACACATCTTATAAGCTGTGTTATGCAGCGTTAATGACACACGAGGAGCTGGAGAGTTGGCTCAGCAGTGAGTGAGAGCATTGGATCTGCTCACACGGGGTAGTAGGGGGACGGTTGGGGGGGAGTGGGGTGGCTACAACATCTATGACTCCATTCCAGGATCCCAACACCCTCTTCTGGCCTTCTCAGGTACTGCACGCACATGTTGCACAGACATACATGCAGACAAACACGTAGAATAAATAAAATCTAAAGAAAGATACAGATCTGAAAGGATTGCCATGAGAATTCAGAGGGATATTACTGCCACACTCAAAGTTAGACACTTTTTATTTTGCATCTCCACCCTCAGCCAAGTTCTTCCTCTCCTTCGCATCTTCTCCTTCACATGTAGTTTATGGCTTCTGAGACAGGATTTCATATAGCCCAGGCTGGCCTCACCCGATTATGTAACTAAGGATGACCTCTCAGTCCCTCTGGTTCTACCTCTCACCTCTGGTGCATGCTTTTGTTCTCTCCCTGACTTGACCATTTGTAAACTCTTACTTGCTTGTACTTGTTTTTGGGTGGAAAAGACTTCCTTGTGGTTCAAATCTAGAGGTTGTTGTGCCACACATCCCTGTTTCTGTTAATTCCACATAAAGATTTTGTCAAAATGTCTGGAAGCAGTGATAACCTTTTTTTTTTTTTTTTGAGTTAAATTTATTTGTACCCTACAGCCCTCGAGTCTCACACACAGTGAGTGTGTGGTTGATATTTAGCTGGACTGGCTCAGCACTTCATAAGCAGTAAACCCCACAGGTTCCCACTGGGCACCTTCCTCTCTCCCTCTGCAAAGCTCATTACCTCATGTCTTATGTGACATGGATGCACGCCAGTGTGGAGTGGAAGAGGGCATAGGGAAGCTTCCTCTCACCAGGAATGTGACTTTTATAATGCCAAAAGTAACTTGGTGGACAGTCCATAAAATGTAGATATTTCGAGGGCTTTTTTTTTTGTGAACAATTTCTCAATGTGGTATGATCATAATTAATTGTAATCTTACTCATCAGGTTGACTCTGAAATAGGAAGTAGGTAAGGATTGTGATGTACCAGGGATAGATAAGTGGTTACAGTAAAATCACTCCCACCTCTCAGTTGGTACCATCTGTGTGGAGATTAAGATTCCTCAGCAGACTCTAATGCCTTCTTTGCCTTACATTTTGCCTTCTCCTCCATTGCCCCACCTGCTGTCCATCCCTACTTCTGTACTGCTTTGTTCCCATCCCTAGGGACCAAATGTGGAGCATGATCAGTTAGCATGCATTGGGTACCGACATGAAGGTTAGCCTGACACACCAGCCTGCACAGTGGACTGAGGGAACATGAACAGCACCCCACTCCCCACCCCCCTACCTCCCACCTCCCTATCCCCCCCACCACCACCCCACCACCACCCACAAGGGAGATGCAGTAGTGGTATAGAAGACGGTATCTTCCTGCTGTAAAATAGTAGCTGCCTCTACACCAGGTACTAGCTGGAGTACTATCCCCAATACTATGGAATTACATTGTAGATCAGGGAACAGCCACTATTGATTCACATCACCCACTGTCTACCGGGACAGGAAAAGCTTGATACAACATACACTAAAGTGTTAACTCAAGTGCTAAAATCAGATGCTGTGACACATACATGTCATTCTGGCACTGGGGAGACTGAGGCAGTATGATCACAAGTTTTAAGCCAATTTGGGCTGCATAGTGAAACCCTATCTGGAAAAAAAATAGTAAGAGCTAGGTGTATATCATACACTATAACCCAGTACTCAGGAGGAGAGTTGTAAATTCAAAGCCAGCCTGGGTTGTAGAGTATGTCCTGTCTTAAAACAGATGGACAAAACAAAAACAAATCATGTGACAGTGAGTGGCTGCTGATGTCAGTTCCAGTTGGGAGGGCAGGTATTGTTTGAGTTGTGCAATGAGGCCTAGGCCTAGGAAGCTAGAGGGAAGGTGTTTTGGCCAGGAGGTGACAGGTGAAGGCCCAGCAATACAAACACCTTAGAAAGGAAGGACTTGCTTGGACTCGACAATTCTAGGGATTTCCCACCATCATGGCAGGCAATGTCTACATCTTTGCTGCCATCATAACCTGCGCATAGGCTGATAAAAAGCATGAAGCTTGGGTCCAGGCTGCTGGGGTTTGCATCCTGGTTTTTTTGCTTGTCTTGGACAAGGTGCTTAAGACTGGCCTAGATACCTGGCTGGCGCAGAGGCTGCTGCACAATAGACTTGTGAAGGCCCATGGGAAAGTAGGGCAAGAAGAGTTTGTGCAGAATGGGGGTGGTGGCCAAGACTTTTCCTGACGTAACTAAAGAGGCCCTTCTCTTCACAGGCAGAGACCTAGCCTGGGTGAAGCAGCCACATCTGGATGTCATAAACTTTGAGTAACAAAAGCACTGGAGTAAAATGTCAATTGTTTCCTATTCCTGCTAATCGATGCTGTGTGTGGTTCTTGCCTTTTTCTCCCTGTTGTATAAATATATTTTTAAAACACAGCTGGATTCTTGTAGCCTTAGCCAGCAAGTTAAAAAGGTGCCACATGTCAAGAATGGGGCCTCCCATTGTCCACACAGCACAGCTGTGCAGAGGACAGTCAGCTCTGCTGGATTCCATCTCCTGATGACTCAGGGTGACTGGTGCAAATCGAAGGATGTTTGACTGGGAAAGTGGAGACAGGTCACAGCCACCATCACCACCCTGACCAGGCAGGCCTAGAGCTGTTCCTAGCCACTCTTATCCCAAGATATTTGTGCATTTTTTATTCTGGAATTTACCTTAAGCTCTACAGTTGTGCTGCATGCTACAGTAGCTCTCTTACTAATAGTCTGAGTGTCTTTTTCCAACTCTCACATCCAGTTGCTCTTATGACAATTGCCTTTATTCCTGCCATTGTCTCCTGGCTGTGCACTGCTGCAGTGACCATAACCCATATAGGGCCTTAAAATTTACTGCTAAGCCTTAAGCCCAACTCAGTACAGTCAGAGGTATGTGTGTGTGTGTGTGAGAGAGAGAGAGAGGAGGAGGAGGAGAAGGAGGAGGGGGGGAGGAAGGAAGGAAGGAAAGAAAGAAAGAAAGAAAGAAAGAAAGAAAGAAAGAAAGAAAGAAAGGAAGGAAGGAAGGAAGGAAGAAAAAGAAAAAAAGAAAAAACCTGTTCATCTTAAGGAAGGCATTTGGTGTTTAAACAGAATCTCTCTTTTCAGTCATCCTCCCATACTTAGACACATTTAAGTTTACAAATTCACTAAATTTATTATAACTTACAAGGTTAGAGAGGTTGCTCTCTTTATGATAACAAATGAAGTATTGGCCTTTATACCAGTAACCATGTGTAAAATATGAAAGGAAATAACATCATATTAAAAAATAAGTTAAGTTGTATGAAATGTATAATAAGTTAAGTTGTATGTAAATGTTAAAGTTTCTCACATAGAAAGAACTCTTTCTCAAAAGATTAGACAAGCCAAGTTAGACCATGCTTTTCTCACTCATGTTTGTTTCTTTTCTTGCCACTGTGCCAAGATATTTAGCAGAAACACCTTAGGAAGGAAGGACTTGCTTGGACTCGACAATTCTAGGGATTTCCCACCATCATGGCAGGCAATGTCTACATCTTTGCTGCCATCATAACCTGCGCATAGGCTAATAAAAAGCATGAAGCTTGGGTCCAGGCTGCTGGGGTTTGCATCCTGGTTTTTTTGCTTGTCTTGGACAAGGTGCTTAACTTTTCTGTGCCTGGCTTTTGGAGAAGGGGGATAGTAAAATCAGTCCCTCCAAAGGTTACTGTTGAGTTCCATGACGTGACTATAAAGCACAGCCATGACTCCCGAGCCACCACATGTTTAGGAAATGGTCACCGTCGTTAGTGTTTAGGGCTTTGATTTATGGAAACGACAGCTAGTGCTCAGCATTCTGGGGTGTGTGCTTATGTGGCAGGTTCTCCACTCAACTCTGTCACCCAGTTTTGTGACAGAGTTTTAGGTGTCAATTTTCTCATCTTCTAGAGGAGCAGCAATGCTCTGTCTCTCACAGGGCCCTGGGGTCAGATGTGATGACGAAATGTCTTGGAACACAGCAGTGTACAAATGTCAGACTTTATTGTTGTCATTTTTTAAAAAAACAGGGAAATTAATGGTGACATGGATAAAATGCACCCACTTGTAAGTTTGGGTAGCAAACTTATGTCCACTGCACACAGCACCCCTGCCTGATCTCTCCAAGTGAAACATTTTCTGTTCTTCTAGAAACCTCAGTGAGCTGATAGACCGGTTTGTGGCAGATTTCAAAGCCCAGGGCCCACCGAAGCCTAACACCGACGAAGGGGGTGCTGTACTCCCCAGCTGCGCTGACCTCTTTGTCTACTACAAGAAGTGCATGGTACAGTGCTCACAGCTCAGCACTGGGGAGCCCATGGTCGCCCTGACCACCATCTTCCAGAAGTACCTCCGAGAATACGCCTGGAAAACCCTCTCTGGCAACCTCCCCAAGTGAGTCCTGGTCCCCTTACTCTCAGCATCCCTAAATATGGCAGTCTTTAAGGAAAGCCACTCTGGAGTTTGCTGAGCTGCTAAGAGTATTGAGGAGAACACTCCTCCTGGGCTCCCAAGAGCCTGATGCACTGCGCTGCTACTCCCTTTAAGACAGCCCACAGCTAACTGTGACTGTCAGCAGGCATGTTCCCCGTAGCCATTTTGTTTTGATTTTTTTTTATTTTATTATTATTTTTTATTTTATTATTATTATTATTATTATTATTTTTTTTTTACTCTTTGGCTCTTTAGGGGGCCGTCACCCAGCTCCCAAATAAGTCACACTAGGCTTATTTTTGTTTCTAGCCAGCTTTTCTTAAATTATCCCATCTACCTTTTGCCTCTGGGCTTTTATCTTTCTCTATTTCTGTGTACCTTTCTTTGTTTCTTACTCTGTGGCTTGCTGTGTAGCTGGGTAGCTGGACCCAAATGTCCTCCTCCTTTTCTTGCTCCTTGATTTTTTTTTTCTTCCCAGATTTCTTCTTTCATTTATTCTCTCTGCCTGCCAGCCCTGTCTGTCATTTTTTTTCCTGCCTTGCTAGTGGCCATTCAGTTCTTTATTAGATCAATCAGGTGTTTTAGACAGGCAAAGTACACAGCTTCACAGAGTTAAACAAAAGCAACATAAAAGAATGCAACACATCTTTGCATCATTAAGCAAATGTTGCATAGCATAAACAATTGTAACACATCTTAAAGTAATATTCTACCACTGTTCCCCATCCTAGGTCACAGTACATCACTGAGATAGGCCTGTTATGTATATGTCAATGTATATGGACTCAACACAGAAAAAAAAGTTATTCAGTAGCAGAGACAATGTCACTCCAGCCTGTTCAGTGTGTTCATGCCTTGAGTGCCAGACAGACAAACTTGCCACCACACCTCCCCCCCATTGTCTTCCACAACCACTAACGCTGTATGCACAGTCTTATGTTTAAAGATATGGGTGGATTAGTGCCTCCTGCACAAGCATAACGACCCCGAGTTCAGATCCCCAGCACATGTGTGCAAAGCTGGATTTGGCAGCACTCACTTGTAATCACAAAACTAGGAGGCAGGAGACAAGAGGACTCCGGGACCTCAATGGCTGCCAGTCAACCCAACTCTTGCAAGCTTCAGGATTAGTGAGAGACTGTATCTCAGAAACAAGATACAGAATGATAGAGGCGGCACCCAGTGTCAACCTCTGCTCTCTGCCTGTGTGTGCATGGGCACACGTGCACTGTTAGACTGTCTTACTCTGCCTATTCACTTATGAGCTTTATATGTATGTGTCTTAACTGAGAAAGACGGGTGGGGAAGCAGCTTTTGTGCTACAGACGACTCCCCAAGAGAAATCTGCACCTCAGGGGAATCCCAAGCAAGGCACTAGGCCAACTGCCTCCTTGGTGAGAATGGGATCGTTACAAATAAGAATTGTTCACTGGCTCTTCCTGTTCCTGTGGGTGAGAGGTTCTAACAGATTGACAGTCAAGGTAATGAACGTCAGGAGCAAAGGAACCCATTGTATGCTGATTTATTTGTACTGCCGCCAGCCCCTTCCTCCTCTTTCTTCTTTGTCATTAAATGCGCAGCTTCAGGAAGCAAATTAGTGGCTGTAGCCTGACTAGTTCCTGTCCTTCTCCTCAGGACCAGCAGCAGCAGTGGGGGACTGACCATCAGCAGCCTCCTCAAAGAGAAGGAGGGCTCAGAAGTGGCCAGGTTCACTCTGGAGGAGTTGTGCCTCATCTGCAGTATCCTCAGCACAGCTGAGTACTGTCTGGCCACCACCCAGCAGGTGAGCACTCAGCCGAGCATGCTGCCTTCTCAGAGCCCTCAGCTAAAGCTGGAGTGGGCCCAGGAGCTCCACTAAGCTCCACCAGACTGACCTTGGGCAGGCCAATGGGTCTCATGGGAAGAAACTCACCATGTAGTCAGAGATGCCCCAGGAGCTATCTTACAGAAGTACGGCCAGCCTCCACCCTCAGGTTATGTAAGCTACCAACCTCTTAAAAGTAGGTCAGTAGCACAGTGTCCCTCATGACAAAAAGCAGCAATAAACTCCCTCTGGGGTACCAGGCCATTCTTAGCCATGTTAATAAGCAGAGTCCTTCTGGATTTTATATGTCTCCTGACATTTTCTAGCATTCTCTGTTCACCATAACAACCATTGTTTGAGATGCTGACTGTGAAGCAGAAAGGATGGGGCCTCTGCTGCCACCCCCAGAAGGCAAGCTAACTTTGCAGAAGGAGGAGCCAGAGTAACTTGCCACTCAGCCCTCCACAGGGTTAGAGGCTCTTTTTCCAGTTTGTCCTGGGGTCCCCCTGAGGCTAAGAGCAAGACCATGATCTGGGAGAGCTCTGCTCTTCCTGATGCTGATGGTTGGAAATAAGCATCTAAGAAGTCAGGGGCAGTTCAGACATGACAGCTTGGACCCCTGTGCAGGGTGTGAACACAAGAAGTGTCCAGCAGACTCCTTGAGGGTCAGCCAGCTGGGCCCAAATGCTGAGACCAAGGCAGTAGCACACTCTGCTTTGTGGCATGGTCACATACATACTTGAAGAGCATTTTAGCCTTGGAGCCAGAGGTACACACACACACACACGCATACACACTGAGCCCCTCATAAGGAACATAGGCATTTAGAGTGTACGAGAAAGACATTTAATGTCTCTTTGATTGAGACAGGGTCTCAGTGTGCAGGACTGGTCCAGAACTCACAGAGACTCATTTGCCTTTGTTCCTTAGTACTGGGATTAAAGGCATGTGCCACCATGCCAGACTTAAGACAGAATCTTAAAAGTGAGTGACCAGAGTAGCATACAGACAGCTCTGCACTCAGGACTCCTTTCCAGCCTGGCCCACATGCTCAGCTGTGACTCGCTTTCTTCTTAAGCACCTTGCTTAAAATACGTAATAAAATATCTTCATAAACATACACACATCCCCAAGCCTGCTCATAATGCCATCATCCTCAAATAATCACATTAACAGCTTGAGTTATTTTACCAACATGGTTTTGTATGTAGTTGTCTTAGCTCACTTTTACATCCATTTATTATTAGTGTTAGTGTCTTTGCATTCTCCTGTTACTAAGTTGTCTTTATTATTACTACTATTTATGACTATGTAATATCCCATTAAAGGATTAGTGAATATTTAATAATAGCCATGGTAATTGTACTTCTTTAAAGTTTTGCTTCTATAAATAATCTTACAAAACTATCTTTCTGAATATAGTATCCTAAAAGTTTTATGTTGTGTTTCTAGAACAGATTCTTAGGTATTTTAGAAGTTTGAGTAAACCAGAGACCATTTTGATGACTTGTGTAGCCGTATTTATTTATTTATTTATTTATTTATTTATTTAATTGAAAATCATCTTACTGATTATAAAAGTGCATGGATTCTTACCCACCTATGGGATGTCTGAATGCCACATTCCTTTAGAAGAAACAGAGATTCCTGGAGAAATAACTGGTTCCAGGCTAAGCAGGCAGGATGGCTAGAGATGCCTAGCACACATGAACCCCTGACTTTCATCCTTAGCTCCACTTAAACTGGGGGTGGTGGTGCACACTTGTACCGAATGAAATCTCTCCATCTTCGAGATGGAAGAAGAGATTCAGAGCTTCAAGAGAGCTTTACCAGATACTTCCTGTACCGGGCACTGTCTCTGGTAATGGCACAAAGAGGCCAGGCATCTTTGTCAGGAGCCTCAGACTGATGGAAAACAGATAATAAGCAAGCAAACCAGAGTCTCACTACCATTTTGTGGTAAGCGTGGGAGAAGAAACAGATGCCAAGAGTTGGAAGGGCAAGAAAATGGGACATGTTCAGAAGGGTGAGCAGGGGCATTTGGGGGGGGGTGTATAGAGTGTCATAAAAAAAATCTTCTGGATAGAACTTTACAGATGGAGGATCTGACTCATTGAGGTCTCTGAATGGTCCCTCACCCCTCTAGATAACCTGGCACGAGACAGGCTTCCATAAGTAGTGGTGGAATTAAACACTGTCTAGAATCCTTGCGTGGCTCTGTACATTATTCTCATTGTTTCATGAAAATGCATTTCTAAATGTGAAATTGCCAGATTCTATTTATAAATTGCCTTCTAAAAAGGTTACCCTCATTTGCACACCTTTAAGGACATTTTTGTTTTTAAGTTCTTTAATATGTGTGATTTATGTGCACCACATTCATGCAGTGCCTAGGGAGGCCAGAGCAGGGTGATGGATCCCCTGAAACTGGAGTCACAGGATGTGGTGAGCCACTGTGTGGGTGCTGGGAACTGAACCATCTCTCTGGTCCTCTAAGTACTTCAAATTTTAGTCAGAGCTTTCATTTCTTAGAGTGAGTGTGATTGATTTAGGAGTGCTAGATTTATCAATTCCCAGGGCATTGTTGGTCCTCCCAGATCCTGATCAATTGTATTTTCCTCCAAGGCTCAGGAGTATATTCCTACCCTAAGCCCTAAGCTGACCAAGGTGAAGATGTATTTCTGGTACACTACTTGAGACATCTGGCACCTTGGCAAAGTAGTAGCCATAGAAAAACTTGGCAAATGTTTCTGCTGATTATTCTGTCACTCACATTGACCGTGAGGCTACATTTCACGGGGCATGCAGAGAGACCATGTTACTTTTCACAGATACAACTAAAGGGAGGAGAGGTCACTGCAGTCTGTGGCAGTGGGGAGGAGCCCAGTGCTCCTGGCTGTGAGGGCATGAAGAGGCTCCTTGCATGCTTGTGGCCCAGAAGCAGGGCTTTCCTGTAACTTTCCGAAGCTCTCATGCAGCTTCTGACATCTAAACTCTGACTCATAAAGGCTCCACAGCCTTCAGAATAGCACCGCCCCGGGACCAAACACTCAGAGCAGGATCCTGTGGAGAACAAGCCCCAGGAGCTATTGATGTGCCATTAGAAGTAAGCCCAAGGTGGCGCCAGAGGAGCTGGGCTCTAGGAAGCTGATTTGGGCCCTACCACCTGCTGTCTTGGGCTGGCTACTGCAGTCCTCATCCATGAAGTGAGGGTGATGGAACTTCCCTCACATCCTGAAGAGAATTAAATGTGTCCCATGTTGTGCCTGGACCTGTCCATTGAGCCTCCATTAGTATAGAACACCTTTGGGTAGACATTAAACTTGCTTCTTCATTCCTTCTCTAACAGCTAGAAGAAAAACTCAAAGAAAAAGTTGATGTAAGTCTGACTGAACGAATTAATCTCACAGGAGAAATGGACACATTCAGCACGTACGTACCTTCCAGGCGCTTGCCCCAGGCCAGTCTTTCTTCTTCACAAGCAGTGTGTGCTTCAGTCCCTGCAGAATCTAAGTGTTCCCTGGGCATTCCACCAGCCATGAGAAGCAGTGTCCTGTTCTTCCTCCTCCTCCTCCTCATTCTGACTTAAACAAGTCTTATAGCACAGATGCTTTGGGAGGGGAACTCAAAGAGACTCTAGGGTTAGCAGTTACAGAAGTAGCCATGGAAGTTTGGGTCCTAACTGGGTAAGACACCCAAATAAGAACAGGACATAAAGAGCCAGCTGTTCCTCCATTTTCAGTGATTAACACCCAAATTTTCATAAAGAAATGACAAATTTAAGTTCTGCACGCATGTTGAAAACACCTATAGGGGGCCGTGCCCATCATCCCGTCTGTCACTTTTTGGAGCAGTAAGCACAGCATTTGTGTCTTTACAGCGTCATCTCCAGCAGCATCCAGCTGTTGGTTCAGGATCTGGATGCAGCCTGTGATCCTGCCCTGATTGCCATGAGCAAGGTGAGGTTTTAGGAGCTGGCCTCCTACCAGAGTGACTGCCATGCCTTCCCTTATGTGTTCTGACTTAGGAGGAGGACTGACTTAGGACAGAGGAGGTCTCCCAGAGTTCCTTCTATGCTCACTATGCCTGGCACCTGGGGCTATCGCTGGCCCTTTTGTGGGGTGGGGCTGGGGTGGGGTGAGTCTTCTGAAGGAGATGGGTTCTTGGGTCAGCATCTGGCTCCTGCTGAAACCTGTCTGTCCTTTTGTGGGATGAGCAGCTTGGTGAGCTCTACAGTAGCAACTCCCAACTCTTGCTCAGTCTTGCCCACTGAGAGGTTCCTGCTTTTCCTGAGTTTTGGTGATTAGATAATATGATCACATAGTAGACTCTGGTTTTAATGTACCCTCAGCCCCTATGGCCCTTAGCAACATGCTCACCATGTGCTGCTATTTGGGGTTTTATATGCCTGTCTTTTCTTCCCCAAAGAAGGTAAATTCCTGAGGAATGTAGTGACTCTTACATATAATCTCAGAATGTAGAAGGCTGAGGCAAGAGGATTTCAAGTTCAAGGCCTGCCTGGACTACACAGGAAGACCCTATCTCAAAAAAGAACAAGGAGTATTCCTTATGTGTCTAGACCATATTGAAGACTTCATGTTTATAGATTAAATAGGAAATAGGCCATTCTTTGTTGATTTTTAAGCCCAACAAGCCTTGTAGAGCAAGGGACAAAAGACCATAGCCTGCGGCCAAATGTGGCCCACCACTTGTCCCTGTAAGTCTTAATGGAACATAGCCATGTTCGTTCTCTTATGCACCATCTATGGCTGTTTTTGTGCTGCAACTGTAGAAATCAGTGGTTATAACAGAGACCTTATAGCCCACAAAGCAAAAGCATTGGCTAGCTGACCCTGTCCAGCAAAAGCTTGCCAACACCTATCTAGTCGTGGACTCTTGGAAGACTCACTTGTCTGGGAATCTAAGCAGAATTTATGACAGAGGGTAGTGGGAGGTGCCTTGACACTGGGGTCAGACAGACCTACATTTTCTGGTTTTCCTTTTGCAAGCACTGCCCAGATGAATAAACCTGCGCAGACCCATCTCCTTTGTGTGAAATGCATCTGGCTGGCTGCCTCCCAGAGCTGTGAGAGTGGACAGCAAAGAGCGCCTGGTGGTGCCAGTCAAGTGCAGAAAGCCTTCGTTCTCCCTCTTGACAAGAAGAATGTCATGCCTCAGGAAGCAGACATTTGGTCTGAGTTTGGCTTTCAAGTAGATTATAGCTATTTAGCAAAAATAGGGTTAAACCAAACTTTGGCTTTGGGGTTTTAAGGAGTGAAGTAGTAAGTTACGAAGCAGCTGATGTTCCAAAGCTTTGGTTCTCAAGGCCAATCCTGTGCCTAACTGGGATCCGCAGGTTGGATCAGCAGTCACACACCGTAGACAGGAGCTGAAGGCTAGACTTGTGAGGGTTCTTTCCCTGGAGTCTAGCTATTCCCTCACTGATGAAGATTTTCTGCACGCCCTGAGCATGACCCATCCCAGCTGCCATCTCCTTAACTGCCACACACCACAGCATGGGACACAGCTGCCAAAAGATTTTCACACCAACCAAACGAAGAGTGGAATCTTTTTTTTCCTCTCAGTAAAATAACACATGGAATGGGTTTAACACTCCAGGTGTTGCTTATATGAGCTGTCAGTTCATTAGGCAGACTTCCCTCAAGTTCCCCCTCCTCACCATCCATTTCTCCCCAGATGCACACTAGCAAATATCAACCATACCTCCAGAGTCTTGTGTTTATATCATAGGAAAATGTAGGTTTGGGAGCATAGCAGTTGGAAAGCCATCCTTTTTGTCTGAGTCTTCTGGAGTTTTAGCAAAATGAGACCCGTGTGATTAAAGTAAACATGGCAGTGGTCACAGACTGACTCGGTATGCACCCTCGTTAGTGTCTGCATCCTGTTTCACTGGGTTTCTTCTAGGGTTTCTTTAAACCTTAGTGATGGTGATTATTTCTGTCTCTGCTCCATCATCGTTTGCTGCTGACTGGCTAGCGCAAGGCTGGGAAAGGCACAGACATTGTCCCCAGGTGCTTCAGCCGCAGGTGGAAGCGGGAGATGTGCAGAATGATGTGCAGAGCACTGTGGTGAGTGAGAGAAAGCTGGGACCACAGGACAAAAGTGGAATCCAACAGTCAGCATGTGAGAAACCAACGGGGGATAGGACATGGTTCAGTTCTCTCGAAGGAATTTGTGACAGACGAGGAGGCTGTTCCAAACAGGACTGCAATGGAAACCAAAGTTTTTAAGTTAGCAAAGTCATTTTTGTCAAAATTACCAATCTCATTCACTGCTTTAGAAAGTCACATAGTACTCTGGACTCAGGCAAGGCTGTCTTCAAGTGTATGCTGTGCTTGGAGACATAACCAATAGAATAAATAGATATATTTCATAAATAGTGGGGACATTGTGGAGTGGACTTCCAGTGTAGTAGAGCCAGGGCTGGTTCTGAGATGAGGGCAAGAAGCTCCTTCATGAGGTGGATGGAGCCCAGCAACTGGTCACATTGTTGTTGGGAAGCTAAGGCACGCTCTGGGTCCTTCTCAGTAGCCATATTTCCTGTCAGTACCTTGGATTTCTAGTCTCTTCAGTGTTATTGCTCCTGTGCAGACACCCTGCACCCCAGGTCTGAGCTGGTTCCAAGGACCTAAGTGTGCTCTGCTTTCTGTTGGTTTCCATGCCCTCCCTCACTCTGACCCTTCTGCTTAGAATTCTCTTCCCATTGTGGTCTCTCCAAAAAAATTCCACCTTTTTAAGAGCAAGCTTGTATATCTGTCCCCCTTCTAAAAGTTAAGGTATAATTCCTGTCTTAATTCAGTTTTCTGTTGCTGTGACAAAACACTGTGACCAAAAGCAACTTGGGTAATAAAGGGCTTACAGCTCTCAGGTCACGCTCTGTCACTGAGGGAAGTCAGTGCAGGAACTCAAGACAGGAACCGGCAGTCGGGCTGACATAAACTAACCAGAACAAATCCCCTTAAAGTGTCCCATTTAATAGAAGTTAGTATGCATATGAGGCCATACAGCCACCAGGGCTGTCTCATTCCAGAGTACCCTTGTCATCCTGGAAAGAAGACTGTACCTCTCAGCCGCCTCCTCACACCCCCCCCTCCACCCTGTTGCCTGACTGCCAATAGTCTACTTCCTGTCTGTGCAGATTAATATTCTAAACACTTTACATACGGTCGTGGATAGCTCTTCCTGCTGGGATTTTCTCACTTCACAGTGTTTTCGAGGTTCGTTCTTGGTGTGCCATGTATGAGCACTACACATTTCTGGGTTTTGTGAGTTTTGTTTGTTTTTGTTTTCAGACAGGGTCTTGCTATGTAGCCCTGTCTGGCCTAGAACTTACTATGTAGACCAGCCTGCTGTCTCAGTCTGCCAAGTGATGGAAGCGCATTTTAGAGCCCATAGCAGCTCAGTGTTGTACTCACTCCCGTTGTGGGGACTGACTTCCCATTCTGCATAATGTCTCCTCCTGTGGCTAAAGTCTAACTTATCATCTTTTTTCTTATTTTTGTGCTCTTGGTGTCATAACAAAGATAGATTACCTAAAGGCAAACCAAATACTTGGTGTTTTTCAAAGAGATTTTTTAAGTTCAGCTCTTACATTTAAGTTTTCAATCCATTTAGAGTTAGTTCTGTGTGTGGTGTGATGTGAGGATTTATTGCATACCTCTGCAAGTAGATATCCAGCTTTCCCACCCCAAGTGATAAAAAGACAGTTTCCCTTATTGGGTGGACTTGTTTTTGTCGAAAATTAGAAGAGAGGCTGGAGTGGTGGCTTAGCAGTTAAGCAATTACTGCTCTTGGGAAGGACCTGCATCTGGTTTCTGAAACCCTATTGGAGGCTTATGACAACCTGTAACTCTAGCTCCTGGTACCAGGCGCACACACACACACACACAGTATACATACATACATGGACATTCATACACATAAAATAAATGCATCTTTTCTTTAAAAATGAGAATAAGCTGGGTGGTGATGGCGCATGCCTTTAGTCCCAGTACTCGGAAGTCAGAGACAGGTGGATCTCTGAATTTAAGGACAACCTGGTCTACAAAGCCACCAATTCCAGAACACCCAGGGCTACACAAAGAAACCTTGGAGAGAGAGAGAGAAAGAAGTGGGGAGGGAGGGAGGGGAGGAAGGGTAGGGTGGGGAGCAGGGAAGGAAGCAGGTCAGCATAGATATATGGGGTTTTGCAGACTTGGTTAAGTCTGTCCTTGTCCCTGTGCTGTCCTGTTTGGGTCTGAACATATTGAAGTGATTTTTGCACTCAGTTGCTGCGGGTCCTCCAGCTCTGTTCTTTCTTG
The DNA here is from genome assembly GCA_030556225.1 of Cricetiscus sungorus. Taxonomy (NCBI): domain Eukaryota; kingdom Metazoa; phylum Chordata; class Mammalia; order Rodentia; family Cricetidae; genus Cricetiscus; species Cricetiscus sungorus. Next base: position 53,844,013 of record JANBXA010000069.1, on the reverse strand, counting down.
ACATTGCATTAGTTATTCTGGGTTCCTTAGTGTGTCACCATTTCTTATCCTGGCCGGTGCATTTATTTTTCTCCTTCAAGATATTTCAGTGCCTATACTTCCTCTCCATTACACAGTCCTTTTCTAAGTTCCATCTTCCTCGTATTAATCTTTGAGCACCTTGAGGTCTATGTCTTGTCTCTGGTAGAATGCCATTCATAGGTCAGGCCTTGCTTTATAGCAGTGCGCTACAATGACCTTGAAGGTAAAAAAGGTAGGAAGAAGAAAGAAATAAGGACCAAAGACTCCCATTTGACAAACAATGTGGAGAAGTGTAGATGATACTGGGCAGATTGAGCTATGTGGAACAGGAGGCTGTACATCTCTGTAGGGGTGACAGATCACAGGCCTCCTGGTCTCTTCAGCTGAGAATGAGGCCTGAGTTCTTGCCCCATGTTTAAATAGCGAGGCCTCCTCAGTGCAAGCAGCTGGGAATGGTCAGAATTAGGAACACACTTTCCACCCTGGTATGTGCAGGCACCCTGTTTCTGGGTAGGTGAGGAAAGTACGAAGTAACCAGGCCAGCAGAAAACATGGTGGTGCATGCCCCTAATCCTGCAAAGGTTGAGCCAGGTATCAGGTTCCAGGCCAGCCTGACCTATTTAATGAGACTCTCAAGGATGGATGGATGGATGGATGGATGGATGGATGGATGGATGGATAATGAGTGTGCTTGGCTCTGGCATATCCTTGGTCATGAGCTCACCAGGCATTCAAACTCACCTTTTAGAACCATAACCATCTTTTCATAGGGATGACTATCCCATATGACAAGATGCATGTTGGGCAGCCAGACCAACTGTTCCAGTCTGCCTATGTATTCTCTCCTGAAAACAAAGGAGCTATCCTGGCTACTTGTCATCTGTTTGGTTTTCATAGTATGCCCAAATCACATGGCTGTTGAGAGCAGTGCCATGACCAGAAATCACCAAGCTCCCTTTCCACTCATGATCAAGATACATCTTTCTTTCTCAAAAAAAGGATGACACAAAGCCATCTCTGATTCTCAGGATAGGGTTGTTTGGGGAGTCTTCTAGATATAAATTCCACAGATTCTTAGGAATCAGTATGTCTAATTATGGTCTTACAACTAGGATTGAGATTCAAATCTGCCTCCTTAAAAGGGTGCCCTCATTACTGTTTTTGTTTTTTGTTTATATAAAAAAATTGATCACTGGGGTGAAAGAATCTAAGTTTCTATCCAAGGTCAAACACACTTAGCTTTTCCTGTTAATGCTAATTTTAGAAAAAGCAAGGAAAAAATGGAATAAGTTCAATTTCCTTCTAGTCTGGCATGTAATTTCCATTAGGTTTCAGGATTTTGAACATGTACTGATTTAGGAAACTGAATTGCTATCTCCAAAGACATTTTTGGGCAGCTAGAACAGGCCTCAGATATGCTCTCATTCTCATTAAAATGCATACTGTGTCAGCAGGACCACAGAGAACCACCATCAGAGCCCTCCAAGTTCACTTTCCACGTATGGTCATGAAAAAAAAATATTTTCATTTTATTATGATAAAGGCAAATCACCCTCATTATTATTAGAAAATAGATTTATTTATTTAGAGACAGGGTCTCACTCTGTAGCTCTGGAACTCACTATGTGGACCAGGCTGGATCTCACAGAGATCCTCTGCCTCCTAAGTGCTGGGAATAGAGGTGTGCACCACCGTATCTGGCTGGCACTTATTTTTATTTATTTTGATTGTATATGTGTATGTGAGAGAGGGGGGGGAGACTAGACAGAGAGAGAGAGACAGAGAGAGTGTACTTTGTACATGGAGGCCAGAAGCACTGGCTTCCTTTGGAACTGGGGTTACACGTGGTTGTGAGCTGTCCAACCTGAGTGATGGGAACGAATGTGTATCCTCAGGAATGAAGAGCACTGCATGTTCTAAACTGCTGATCTACCTCTCCAGTCCCTCAACCCAGATATTTAAAAGAAAACAGTAATCACCTGTAATTACAATATAGACTTTTTCACTTTTTCTTTTTATGCTGATATGTTTATAAATAAGATAGAGGGCCCAGGATAGATAGATAGATAGATAGATAGATAGATAGATAGATAGATAGATAGATAGATAGATAGATAGCCAGCCCAGCAGCTAAAGATACTTGCTATCAAACCTGAAGACTAAAAAGTTTGATTCTTGGATCTTATGTAGTAGAAAGTGAGAATTAATTTCTGCAAGTTGCCCTCTGATGTCTATGCATATGCAGTGTCACACTCAAACTCTCATACATGCACAACAAACAAGTAGGTGGTGTGCACACCTTTAACCCTAGTACTTGGGAGGCAGAAGCAGGTGGATCTTGTGAGTTCTGAGCCAGCTTACTCTATAGTGGTTTGGAGACCACTGTCTCCATAGTGAGACCCTGTCTCAACTCCCCAAAAGTGCTGAAGATGTAGTTGAGTGGTAAAGCGATTGCCTGGCACATATAAGACCCTGAGTTCTAGTCCTAGTACCACTCACACCCAAAACCACAAAAAGGTCCATAAGGCCACCCCCACCCCAGTCTGGTGTGGTGGCACCATTGGGAAACTGTGTGCCAGCACTTGGGAGGCGGAAGCAGCAGGATCAGTAATGCACAGTTATCCTCAGCTCCATAGTTTAAGGCCAGCCTGAGTACATGAGCCCTTGTCTGAAAAAACAAGACAAAAATTAAAATCCCTTCCCTGTGGATGGGCTATATGTACACGTTCACGCATATGTCCTTATAGCCTTCTGTGCTCCTTTCTAGCCTAGATCATCTTGACTTCCTTCCCCCCGAGTTATCTCTGAGCACAGTTGCAATTAGTCATCAGTTCTTCCTCCCCTGCGCACCCCACCTCTCCCCAGTCATCAGCATGCCTGCACTCCCAGCCTGGAAGTAGATTTTACTGCACTAAAGTTCCCCAGCTACCCTCATGTTCATTGAGGATAGTCATTCTAGAAGTAACACGGTTAAATGGAAAGGTTGTGGGACGAGCCAGTGTCTGGGGCTCAGACCTGCCTGCTGATTGGTTAGACCTCACTAGAGAGGTCACCCCTGTCCTGAAACTCATCTTCCCATTTGTGAAGTGCAATAATAACATCATATGCAGTGAGTTCATGTGACAGTGTTGGTCACAGTGCTGAGAACATAGTAAGTGATCATGAATAGTTCTCCCTCTGTATTTCCTGACCAAGGCTTATTCCAGTGTTGTGCATACAGAAGGTGCCTATAAATAATGCAGAGGTGCTGGTTGGTGGTGGTACACGCTTTTAATCCCAGCACTCAGGAGGCAGAGGCAGGTGGATCTCTGTGAGTTCCAGGCCAGCCTGGAGTGAATCCAGGACAGGCTCCTACAGGGAAACCCTAAATGAAATAATAATAATAATAATAATAATAATAATAATAATAATAATAATAATGTGATGATGATACAGGAGTGAGTGACCCAGACACAAGTGCCACAGTGTGTGTGAAGTCTAGGACTCGGTGATGCCCACTGCTCAGAAGCCCAAATCACAGCCCTAGACTGCTGCTGCCACATATGTCTAACTTGGGGCAGGGGGTTTGGGTTTTTAGTTGAGGATCAGGTTGTCAGGAGGCCTCTTTCAGAGCCTCGTGCAAAAGAGGAAAAGCAAGGTTTGCAGTGAGCTCTCTGTAGGACTATAGTGGGCCCACCCTCTGTGGCTATGTGAGGATCTCCTAGCCTACCATGGGAAGTGGCAACATGGACCACACACCTCGGACAGCAGAAGCATAACTCCACAGATGTCAGGGCTCTACAATGTCACCTCTGGTTAAACACAAGTCCTGGGCAGCATTTCTGTCATTACTTTCTCCATTTTCTTGCTTGCTCTTTCTGTCAACACTATATATGATGTACACGTTTTTTTGTGAACTATTTCTTGTTATTTATATAGTACCAGATGGTATTCAATCCAGTTTACCCCACATCCAAACAGAGAGCACAGAAGGAAAAACCTCATTATAAAAGGGTAACTTTAAAATGCTGAATGCCAGAATCTAGCTGAAAGTGCTAGAATCCCACCACCCCCCCCCTTTCTCATTCTAGCACAAACACCCATTTGTGCCCTTTGCTGAGAGACTTGCCTGACAGCTACATGCACCCACCAGCTCCTCCCAGGGTCAGTGGGCTTACCTTGAACCAGCCCAGGAAAGTGGAGGTGCTTTTCTCTTTCTCACAAGTGTCTTGTAAGCATACTGTGTAGTACTTGGGCTTTAGATAAGCCTGCCTGTCTCAGTGGTGTCATCTGAGTTTGCTGTTCTGTAAGACTGTCAGAACTAAATGACATCACACAACTAGTGAGTGAGATAAATGAGGTAAAGCATCACCCATAGAGGACATCACATACACACACAGCCGTTAGGCTCCTTGTACCGCTGCCTTGTTTGTTTCTTGTTTGTCTTGGTGTGTAAACCCGGGGACCCTTCAGTTTACAGCAGTCCTCCCATGCGTTACCACACCCAGTTTTTTGACGATTTAAATTGCAACCTAAGTCCAGGCCTAGCACTTGGAAGACAGAGGCAGATCTCTGAGTTCCTGGCCAGTCTGCCCTACATGGTAAGATTCCCCCTACTCCCCCCCACCCCCAGTAAATAAACAACAACCTAAGTTCATAATCATCTGTGGTAGCTGAGGACAGGCAAGTAGAAAGCAGATGTTGTGCCACTGGGAAAGTAAAAACACCTTGAAACTTGGTGGCCAACTGCCCTAAGTAATGAGAGACCTGTTTCAAAACAAAGTAGACTCCTGAGAAACAGTACCCAGGGCTGACCTCTGCCTCACTCACACATGCACACATGCATACACACACGGAATAAGAACAATGCCAGCTTTAAATTATTTTATTCATTAAGCTAACTAAAGTTTAAAATCATGAATGCTTGCTAATACTTCTTTCAGTTTGGCCATACATGGCTAAAACTTAAGGCAGATGGGATCTTTTCACATATATGACACATGTGAACATCAGTGTGGTATCCATACAGCTAACTAGCAAGAACTTGAAGCAACCACGTAGCCACAATCTGCACCAGACTTGCTTTATTACCACTTCTCTTTAAGGCTGTCTTCTGTGAGTGGGGAGCTGTCATCTTTAAATTGTTGTTTATAAACGGCATTGAGATCTTGAACTATCCAGTGCTGCCACCTTGGAAGGCATTGTCATTTGTATGTTGATTGGAGGTGGGACATGAAGCTCTGCCCAGTCCCCCATGTTTGTTCCCTGTGTTTGCCCTTGTCTGGGTCACTGTGTTCCAAGCCTTGCTGTAGAGTTGGGGAGAAGAATGTGAAGGGTGGACCTAACAGCTGTCAGTTTGGGCCTCATCCTATGAGTTCACTTGGAATCAGTCAGGATGCTCATTGTTTGGAAGGATCAGATCTTTAAAATAGGATGGAAGAAATGCCTCTCAAATAAGGTAACAGATAATGAGGAAAACATTACACATAGCTCACTCTGTACAGGCAGCTCCTGTTGAAGCTTTAACTGTTTCTCCATTGTTTCTATTTTTCCCAGGTAATTTTTTTTTAACTTGTTGCTCTTGCAGACAACCTAGGTTCATGTCTATAAAAATGTTTTCTTGCCAGAAACATGAAGGCCTTAGGGCTGCTGACCTCCCTCTGAATGGAGCTTGAAGGTTGTGTTTGACTTAAGAGGGTTTGAGCAGGCAGCCCTGTATGGCTAAGTGAGACCAGCCCAGCAGGGCACCTCCAAGACAGGGTCAGCAATGAGTACCTGCCAGGTGACATAAGTGGGGAGTCCCCAGCCCTCCTGTGTACCCTCAAAGACAAAGTCACTACACCCTTAATTCCAGGGCACACCCCTGCTTCTCCCATGAAGCAAGCTTGAGCTCCATTTGATTTGTTTGTGGTTTTTGTTTTATTTTATTATATTTTAGTTTTGTTTGAGACAGTCTCTTTTTGTAGCCCTCTGGCTATCCTGGAACTCACTATGAAGACCAGGCTGATCTCCAATTCTTAGAGATCCCACTGCCTCTGTCTTCTGAGTGCTGAGATTAAAAGTGTGTGCCACCACTATCAGCCTCATTTTTGCTCTTTTCTTTTTTTTTTTTTTTTTTATTTCTCATGTGTGTGTGTGGGGGGGGAGGGGTCGAGACAGGGCTTCTTTATGTAACAGTCCTGGAACTCATTCTGTAGACCAGGCTGGCCTTGAACTCACAACAGATCCATCTGCTTCCCAGGTGCTATGATTAAAGGCATGAGCTACCACCGCTTGGCTTATTTTTGTTGTTCTTAACCAGTCGAAGATCACATAAGCCATGCTGTGAACATGCACTGTGTATTTGTGTGTGTTGGGGGTGGGGTGGTTATAGCTAGGTGTAGTGGCTCATACCTGTCATCCTAGCACTCAGGACACTGAGATGGGAAGGTTGCTGTAAGTTTAAGGCCAACCTGAGCTACAGAGTTCCAGGGCAGTTTGGACTACAATGTAAGATCCTGTCTCAAGAAACAAATCAATAATAATAAAATCCCATACTCTTCACAGTTTACTTGAAAAGGGTTGTGTGTAAGTTAATTCTCTTCTAGTTTTTTCTGGGTTTCACAGCTTCTAAATCTCTCCAATATCTCAAGCTACAACTACCTGAAAGTAGACATCCCTCCCCTATTCTTCAGTCCCTGGTGGTAGTGTCCCTCTGTGGCAGTGGTTCTGAACTTTCCCAATGCTGTGACCCTCTAATACCTCATGTCATGATCCTTCAATGATAAAACAATTTTTGTTACTACTTTATAACTATAATTTTGCTGCTGTATTGGATCATAATGTAAATATTTGATATGTGACCCCTGTGAAAGGGTTGTTCAACCCCAAAGGGGTTGTGACCCACAAGTTAAGGACCACTGCTCTACAGGTTTAGACAGAGTCTCATTCCTCTGCCTAGTGATGTGTTGAGTGTCCCTTACAAGATGTTTGCTTGGATGGGAAGGCTGCTGGATGTTTGCTTGGGTGGAAAAGCAGGATAAAGAAACAGAGCCTGCACTCCGTGCCACTGGTGAGGTGGCATCTTGCTTATACTCAAAAGCAGCCTCACAGAACTGGTATGTCAGCAGAGGCCAGTCCCTGTGGCACCAAGTAATGATCTAATTTCTTTCCCCCACACCCTTTCCCCAGTAACAGGTAGCACTGTTCCCTGTAGGATCTCTAAAACCTGGTCCTGTTCTGTCTCTGTTTCAGATGCCATGGCAGAATGTGGAGCATGTTGGTGACCAGAGCCCTTATGTCACTTCTGTTATTCTTCACATTAAGCAGAATGTCCCCATCATCCGTGACAACCTGGCTTCCACACGAAAATACTTTACGCAGTTCTGCATTAAATTTGCAAAGTAAGTCCTGAGTTGTTTCTTGATACACTTTCCGTTTTTATCTCCCAGGATAAATGAGCAGAAGATGCCCATGTACTCATCTGCTCATGCCCATATCCCTCACAAGAATTGTGCCGTTTATGAACCACACTGATGGCTCTTCGGGCATATCTCTCTGAGTTGGGAGAGATTTGTGCTGGTTCTGGTATCATACTCAGTGGAGTTGTTTTACTGCTGTGTTTAACCACCCAGCATGCTCACAATCCAGGTTTCCCTTCTTCTAGCTGGGCTCATTCTGGGACCTCCAGGAAAACCAGTATTTTTCTGTACTCCAAAGGGCCATAACGGTAAAAGCAAACGGGCCAGCCACTTCAGGCCATGTTCATGTTTGCAGCAGCAATCAGCAGCTGCGGCAAACAGGGACTGTTTGGGGCATCTTGCTGTTCTGAATTTTGTACATGAAACCACTCCTTGCTCAGGTTTTTATTTTTCTGTAAGTTCATATGAGCATTTTATCTCTGACTAGATTATAAACTTCTCAAGAGTTGAACCCATAAGTTGTGTCTTTGAGCCTTTACTTCCTCCTCCTCCATAGGACTTGTTATTGTAGTTGCCAGAAATCTCCCAATTGTGGATATTTTTACATCCAGGCAAAATTTTAGAAATTAGGATCAGCAAGTTGTTGAGCTCCAGTGCCGAGTGGATGGAGCAAACACCAAGTTGCCTGCCTTCTGATCATGTCCTTGTGTGTGGCCATTTCTGCCTTGAATTTTGAAGCAAAGTAGTTTGGTTCTTTGCCAGTCAACATCTGGCTCCAGCACTGTTTCCCAAGAGCCCAGTCAGTGATGAGGGCCAGTGTCTCCTCTGACCAATTATCAGATGCACAGTTTGGCAAGTTGCTCCAGGAAGGTCAGTGCTGTCCAAGCTACCGTATTTGGATTGTTCTCGTCCAGGTCCCAACTGGTGACTCAGGCATCTGAGTTTCTCTTTCCCCCAGATCTCTCCCAATTTGTATTCAATTAGATTCTCCTCATCTGACATAAATAAACCCCAAGGAACAACAATGACAGGGTAGCTGTAGAGTTAACTTTAGTTTCAACCTCATCAGGAAGGCTTGGGCTGACTCCCCAGGGAGCATTTATGTTTGCAGGCCACAGATGGACCAGGAGCTGACATTCCCTTCTCTCTCTGGGTGCTCATTAATGTGCACTAACAACACTGCTGATAAATCACATGTGACATTCCCTGCAACCACTGCTACAAGTGTCTCTGTAAAAATCTACTGTGACTCAAAATCTTCATTGTGGGCACCCAGGGGTCCGATTGAGCTAAGGTTAAAGTGAATAAGGAGTCCATTGCTCAGCCCATCCAAGTATCAACCTCACATTCTTTCATCGCCTTTTAATTTTATTACTACGTTCATTCTGAGTGATCTGGGAATAGGGTGCCCATCCTCCACATCTGGATAAGTTTAACTGAAGACCTAGAAAGTTTTGTGCTTTAACTCTTGGTACCCTCCCACCCTTATAAAATCTCAGCCTGGAGTAGTAGCCACCATTTCCATCTTGGTGGCGATGACACATCACATTGCTGGGATTTATTCTCCAAAGATGTATGCCTGGATTATTCCCATGTTTGTCCTGTTCACCCAACATGGACTAGTCAGGGCAAGGTCAAGGGCACAGCCATAACATACTCCAGTGTGAAGCAGCTTCCATTATGAGCTGTATGTGCAGGTGTGATGAGTCCTTACTTGTTTGGCTCAGGTTAAGTGCCAAGAACCTCTTCCAGACAACGTCTTGTTCACACCCCCTCTGGATTAGTAGGCACTCCTGTTTGTGACCTCTGGACTTTAGGTCCTCTTCCATTGCATCCTTTCCCACTCCACAGTTGCTGGTCCATCTGGCTGCATTGCCTCCAACAGCATCCTTTCCTAATGACTTACTAGGGCTTGGATCACAGATGACTTCTCTCACCCACTAAACTAGTACATCTTGATTCCATGAAATTGTCCCAGAAGTCCTTAGCTATCAATGTGATTACAGTGTGCAGGAGAAGATGTGGTGAAGGAGAAGGACACAGACCTTCAGAGAAGGATGAAGCATGGAAGAGGGAGGAGACAGTGACAGGCAGCCTTTAGAAACCCTGCCCTCCTCCATGGCACCTGCACATGCACTTTCATGCATAGACACAGACACTAAAATAAACATATGTAAACCTTTCTTTAAGACAAGTGATTGCTTTAGGGTTTCAGTGGTTTCGTGAAGACCTGGAATATTCTATCTTTGAGATTGGCCACATCCTCAGAATATGGTAGAATGACAGGTATAGGTATTTTAACTAACTCAACAGTGCCCTCAGCAGGGAATCACACAGCAGCCTTGCCCTGAGGTCCTCCCCTCCAGGTGATTAGACTGGTGTGGAGTAATTCCCCCTGTTAGGACCTCAAATAGTCCCCAGTAGAACTGGCTGAACTCAATAGTATTGGCTTCTATACGACTGGAGTATGGCTCAGTGGTAGGATTCTTGAGACCTGGGTCCATCCCCAGCACCATAAACAAAAATAACTCACCTCTCTAGCTTCAGATGGGATGAGCTTTCCCAAGAATCCCAAGACTGCTCTTCCCAACCAAAACTAAAGCTAAAATGAGAAGGAAAGAGTAGGCGGTGCATGGGGTGTAGGGGATGATAGTGTCCACGTGGATTCTTGGTTTTCTCATGAAAGGGAGAAGAGCCTTAGAAAGTTTCTGCCACTTGCAGCCTCCAATCCCAGCACTCGGGAGGCAGAGGCAGCCCAGTCTACAGAGCAAATTCCAGGGCTACACAGAGAAACCCTGTCTCGAAAAGCCAAAAATAAATAAATGAATAAAAAGTTTCTGCAGCTCTTTACTACAAGGAAAATAAGTATAACTTGTCACTTTTATGTCCACAGCTCATTCATCCCCAAATTCATCACCCACCTCTTCAAGTGCAAGCCGATCAGCATGGTGGGAGCAGAGCAGGTAAGGTGAGCTTTGTGTGGCCCTCACCTTCAGTCTCTGTCACGTGTGGCCCTCACCTTCAGCCTCTGTCATGTGTGCCCTCACCTTCAGTCTCTGTCACGTGTGGCCCTCACCTTCAGCCTCTGTCACGTGTGGCCCTCACCTTCAGCCTCTGTCACGTGTGGCCCTCACCTTCAGCCTCTGTCACGTGTGTCCCTCACCTTCAGTCTCTGTCACGTGTGGCCCTCACCTTCAGTCTCTGTCACATGTGTCCCTCACCTTCAGTCTCTGTCACGTGTGGCCCTCACCTTCAGCCTCTGTCACGTGTGTCCCTCACCTTCAGCCTCTGTCACGTGTGGCCCTCACCTTCAGCCTCTGTCACGTGTGGCCCTCACCTTCAGCCTCTGTCACGTGTGGCCCTCACCTTCAGTCTCTGTCACGTGTGGCCCTCACCTTCAGCCTCTGTCACGTGTGGCCCTCACCTTCAGTCTCTGTCACGTGTGGCCCTCACCTTCAGCCCTTGTCACGTGTGGCCCTCACCTTCAGCCCTTGACACGTGTGACCTTCACCTTCAGCCTTTGTCATGTGTGGGCTTCACCACCTTCAGCCTTTCCTTTGTCATGGATCCAACACATGGGCTTGGGTAGATCCAGTCTGAAGAGACCATGACGGGCGACTCTTTGCTTCCTTGTATTGATTTTGAGATAGGTTCTCATATTGTAGCCCAGACAGGACTCAGCTCAAGTAGATAATTACAACCTCAGTCAAGTGTGCAGAAGATCACAAAACAAAGGTAGGGGAAACTGTCGTAGGGGCATGAGAGTGAAGGCTCCAGATTTCAGGAGGGACAAGGGGCAGTGTTCTAAGTCCAGTAGAGGCTCTGAGTGTGGCTGGACAGAGGCCACCGGAGGGGCCCAGCAGGGGGAGCCTGAACTCACCTTGCCAGGAAGTTCCTGTGATGTGATGCACTCATCTCTCCTCCGCTGAATTCTCTGCTGGAGCATAATGGCACATGCCTGTGATCCCAGCACTTAGGAGGCTAAACAGTAGCACTTTGAAGTCAAGGCCAATGTACAATGTTTAGCGAGACCCCATCCTAAGGAAACAAAGACTTAGTGCATGCCACCTGAGCCCTGATGAACTGAGTTACATACTATACCAAAGTCACTTCTTTTCATCTGCCACCTAAGTTCAGGGAACAGTGATTAATTTTGAAAATAAAAACTGGAACTAGAGAGATCGCTCTGTGGTACACACTGACCAAAGGAAAGTTGAGAAAGCAAAGGTGTATTTGACTTACAGGTTGCAGCTCATCACCAAGGGAAGCCGAGGCAGGAAGTCATGGCAGGAACTGAGGCAGAGGCCATGGCTTGATGTCCATAGCTTGCTCAGCCTGCTCTCTTATGTAATGCAGGACCACCAGTCCAGGAATGACATCATCCACAACAGTCTGTACCCTCTCACATCAGTCATTACTCAAGAAAATCCACACACATGCCCAAAGGCCAGTCTGATGGCAGTTCCTCATTTGAGGTTCCCTAATCCCAGGTAACTCTACTTTTCATCATGTTAACAAAACATAATTAGCACACCTTGTAAGGATATGGATCTTAGTTTAATCTCTATAAAAATCACCCACATAAAATGTCAGCAGGAATAAGGGGACAGAGAGATGACTCAACAGTTAAGGTCAATTCCTACTCTTGCAAAAAATTTTGATTCTGCTCTCAGAACTTTTACTGGTCAATTTACAAACATCTATAACTTCAGTTCCAGGGGGATCTGATGCCTTCTTCTGTCCTCCACAGGCACTGCACACGCATGGCATGCATACAAATAAACAGATACATGGACGCGCACACAGGAGCACACACACACACACAGGCACACACAAGATTAAAAAAAAAAAAAAAAACTTATTCATTCATCCAATCTCTGAAAATACCATTTAGGGTATAAATTATTCATAGGCCAATCAAAAGCAACTCATATTGACTAAAATAGTCTTCTCTAGACCTCTATCTGTGAACACTTAGACACATGTAAGATTATGTCATTCGTTTCCATAGAACTTGCTCTCTGCCATATGAGGCAATGCAGTAGAGGTTCAGCTCTTTCCCAGCTCAGTTCCCTGTCCTCATGGCTCCTTGGCAGTGTTGGTATCGCTGCCTCCCAGTCCCTGCTCCTCTCAATAAGATCGTTAGCATTTACTGGGTACCTTGCAGTCACCCATGAGGTGTCAAAGGTAGATAGGAACATCTGTGAATAGCAAGGTCTGTTGAATCTAGGTGCAGTATGGTTTTGTCCTCTGTTAGCAAGTGCAGACAGTGTGGGCACTCATGTCCTGAGCTCTGGAATGACATGGGAGGAGGCTGAATCCTCTGCCTGCAACATTGCATCTATTTGTAAACAAGTTACTTTGCAGGCCCTCCATTTCCTTGTCTCTGAAATAGGAATGCTTGGTGCCACCTCATCAAGTAGCTGTTAGTAGTAAATGAAACAGAGAGCCATGTGTGGTGGAACACACCAGTGATCCCAGCACTCGGGAAGCTGCGGTAGGAGGATTGTAAATTTGAGGCCAACCTGGGCTTCACAGCTAGACATTGTCTCAAAAAAAATATAAAATAAAAGTAGTAAAAAATCAAAGCCAGTGCCCATAAGTAAGATGCTTGTCTGGCACATAGCCAGCCCTCATTAAATACCAGCCCCTGCTCACTGTAAGCTTCCTGAGACCCGGACATGACCTTGTTTCTGTTTCATTGCTCATCTTCCCTAATACTTCTTCCACATGCAGCCCACATAAAGACTTCTAGTCAGTGCTTGCCCTCGGCTGTCTGCCTGACCGGCTCTAGCTAGAGTCAAAAATGTTGTCTTGGAAAACTCCCTGGGAGGTTGTACGACTCAGACAGCAGCTGGGCCTGACTGCAGCAGTCAGTGTTCTGAAATCCGGACCCTGGCATGTTCAGGGTACAGATCTCACTCTGTCCACCGGAAGTGGCAGAGTGATGCCCTCACACGCCAGCTCCAGTTTCTTTAGTGCGTGTTTACCAGGCGCTCGCTCTGTTCACCTCATCACACCGTGCCATCTGAGAGGATATGGAGTGATTAAGATCTGTGTCTGGGAGCAGCCTTAGAGTTCTCAGTTACATTTCTGTCTACAGACTTGACCAAGCCCCTGGAATCCAAAGCTGACTTATGGGAACACAGTTCTGGGTTTTTATAGCCTTGCTTCGGCCTCAAAGACTGGTACAGTGTCTAAAAGCCATTCGTTTTTATGTTGTCACAAATCCTATATCATGACTGTTTTCCTCAGATTTTTTCTTTTATAAAATAATGGTAACTGGTGGAGGGTTGGGGGATGCAGACGCAGGAGGATTGTGAATTCAAGACCAGTATAGGCTATGTTATGTAGTAAGACATGTCTCAAATAACAGAATGGAACATTATCAAAGGTCCAGGGTCAGCTCAGACCCCAGGCTTGTATCTAAGGAACAAAATCCATTTGGCCAGTGTTCACATCTGCTTTTAGATGTCAGGGAAGAGCCCATCTTCCAGAACTAAAGTTTACTTCTCAGACCCCATGCAAACGCAAGTGAATAATAGGCTATCCATAGAACCCGCTTTGTGGAAGCTTCAAGGGGGAATGAGGGCAGTGTGGTCCTTGAATGGTCCCCGTGTATAGTTCAGGTTCATGTGGCTAAGGGTAGCCCTGGCATCTGGACTCTGAAATCTAAGCCATGCTATAGCTAGAGGCCTGTTCACTTAGGCAGCAGGGTCCAAGGGATCAAGAAGTTAACAAAGGAGCTGGAGAAATGTCCCAGCAGGTGAGAGCAGTGGCTGCTTGAACAGAAGACTCAAGATCACTTCACAACCACCTGATATTCCAGCTCCATGAATCTGATGAGCTCTTCTGGTCTCTGTGGGCTGGCTGGCTGCTGCTGCTCCCCTCTCTCTCTCTCTCTCTCTCTCTCTCTCTCTCTCTCTCTCTCTCTCTCTCTCTCTCTCTCTCTCTCTCTCGCTCTCTCTCTCTCTCCTCACACAAAATAATATAATAAAATCAGGTTTTAAAAGGAAATTAATAGAGAGCTGCTTATAGGTAAAAACACATTCTGACAGACCCACACTGTGCCTTGAGTCATGGCACTAACCCAAGCTTTAACTAAAGCTGTAGAATTCAAAGCTACGGCTGTTCCTCATCTCAGCTGTGCCTCTTCTGCCAAAAGGTGCTCGGTGCTGAGTTGAGGTTAGGCTTGAATACTGATGTGAAAAATAAAAAGGAGGCCTTTCTGCTCTTTATTCCCATCTTGATTAGTGCATACAGTGAGTTATTTATCTCAGGGCCCCAGGGTCCTCTCGAGCATTTGCAGGGGCACATGGAATTGAACCGTTCCTGTATTGTAATGCTCCTTGCTAGTTTGTGATTTTTCAGAGGACCTTGTGGGATTTGCAGGGTCATTAATTAGTCTTACAACTGAGGTCATCTATGACTGAACACACAACAGAAATAAAATCCATTTGCCTAAACTTACCCTAGAGAAAACAGCACAGTGTGCTGTTGGGAAAAGACTCACAGCCCAGTCCTTGCTATGCTGTTGTTGGCCCCTTGTTCACAAACAGTGCCTGCCTACCCTGTGCTCAGGGTTCTGCTTAAATAAGAGTACTGGCCCAGGCACTCTCAACTGCCTTCCAGACCTTTCCAATTGCTCCAAACTTCATTTTTGTCAAGTTGCTTTTTTTTCCCCTTTGTGTATTTTCTTCCTTCGTTAGTTTTGTTTGGTTTTGTTACAGTGCCCTACTGTGTAGTCCAGGGCTGTCTTCAAGTTCACAAACCTTGTTAGGGGTAGGGGTGGGGCAGGCCTTAAGAGGATCTCTGAAAGATAGAGGCCAGACTGGTCTACAGAGCAAGTTCCAGGACAGCCAGCGTTATACAGAGAAGCCTTGTCTTGAAAAACAAAAACAAACAAAAACCTTTACAGATCTCCTGGCTCAGCCTGCTGGATGATGAGATGCTAAGCAAGCACTACCACTATGCCCAGTTTGCTTTGTGTTGTCTTTATATATCACATCAGTGGGGCAGGAAGATGGCTTAATGCTAAAGGTCATGCTTCGTATATACAAGGTTCTGGGTTCAATCCTGAGCACCATAAAAAAAGAACATTTCTGGATGTACCATAGGAACATTTTGAAATTGCACAGAACATAAAATGTGCCAATTAGCCATCTTCTAGTATACAGCTTATTGGCATTAAGTACAAGCATTGCTGTGAAGCTATCATGGCCACCATTTCTGAAGCAAACATCTGCACCCATCTAAGTGTTGCTCCCCACTACAGCCCCCCAAAGTCACATGTTAATGTCTGTCTCTGAATTTGACTGTTCTTCAAATATCAAATAAGTATGCATTTGTCTTTTATGTCTGGCTTCTTTGACCTAGCCTAATGTCATCAGAAAGTCCTTCTTTTTAAGGCTCATTAACTCATTATATGTGTTTTAAAATACTACATTTTTATCACATTGGCTTTTAGACTCTTCTAGTTCAAAAACATCTGGATAAAAATGTTTAAAGCAATTGGGGGTATGCAGGGGCTTGTTGTTGTTGTTGTTGTTGTTGTTGTTGTTGTTGTTGTTGTTGTTGTTGTTGAGACAGGCTCTCATATGTAGCCATGGCTAGCCTCAAACTCACAGAGATCCATCTGCTTCTGCCTCTGCCTCTGCCTCTGCCTCTGCCTCTGCCTCTGCCTCTGCCTCTGCCTCTGCCTCTGCCTCTGCCTCTGCCTCTGCCTCTGCCTCTGCCTCCTGAATGCTGGGATCAAAAGTATGTACCACCATGCCCAACATTAAAACAGATGTGAAAGTACACTCATGACTATTACCATTGTCTGGTGTGTATCATCACAGTTGGAAAAGTGAGAAAGTGAGATGGTTGTTCTTGGGTACACCTTTTCTATGTAACCTTTAGACTGTAGGGCTTCTTCATTAAAAGGAAGGGGGCTAGAAAGACACCTCAGTGGTTAAGAGCACTTACTGCTATTGCTGAGGATCCAGGTTCAGTTCCCAGTGCCCACAGGGCAGCTCATAACCTCTGTAACCCAGATGCCTGTGAACTCTGTGAGGTCTTGTGTGCATGTGGTACATGTACACACACTCAGGTGCGCACATTCACAGAAAATAAACAAAGACTTTTCCAAAAAGAAGCCAGGCATGGTGGTATACCATAATTTCAGCACTGGAGAGATAGGGGCAGACAGATCTCTGAGTTCAAGGCCAGCCTGAACTGCATAGTGAGTTACAGGACAACCAGAGATATACAAGTGAGACCCTGTCCAAATAATTAAATAAATGGTGATTAAACTGTATCAAAGTAAAAATAGGGTAATTGTTGAATGTGATTAAAAGGAATTTAAAATGTGATTACTCATGCACGGTAGCAAATTCTCAGAGTTCAAGGTTAACCTTGACTGAGTAGTGAGTTTGAGGCCAGGTTGGGATATTCAAGATAAAGATGCCATCTCAGAGTTTTTGAAAGGTAAATGTTACATGTTATAAACCTTGGTCAAAATTACAATTAAGAACTATATTAGGAAGCTGGGCATTAGTGGCACAAACCTTTAATCTCAGCACTCAGGAGGCAGAGGCAGGCAAATCTCTGTGAGTTAAAGGTCAGCCTGGTCTACAGAGTGAATTCTAGGATAGACAGGGCTACAAAAAGAAACTCTGTCTCGAAAAACAAAAAAAAATAAATAAATGAAAAAGAATCATTAACATGTTGACACATGTATATTTTTAAGTATTGTACATTTCAGGGTTTGCACATTTTATCTTAGAAAGGGAAAGAAAAGAGTCAGTGCCTGGGGGTGAGCGTGGTCTGGCAGGATTTCTCAGCCTGCACTGCTGACATCCAGGACCCACAAGCTTTTGCTGTGGAGCTTACACAGCATTCACCACTTCTGCCCCCTAGAGGCAAGTGACAAGGTCAAGTATGGCAACCAAAGACATCTCCATTGTGGGGTGGAAAACAGATGCCCCTTGTCCAGTGCCACTGGAATGGAGCAGTAAATGAATGGTGGCTGATGTTGGGGTTGTGGAAGCCCAGTACTGGGTGCTGACAGTCTCATGGTACCAATCTGTTACATATATGTTTGAAATGCATCTCATGGACGAGATTTTAACAATAGTGCTCCACTTCTACATGTACCCACTCATGAACAAAGTCAGATTTTATTTGGGGAGTTGATAGAACATTCCATGCTTCCTGAAATTAAAATAGTTTTCTTCCAGATTTTTTTTCTCCCTTTTGTATTGCTGGGGATTGAACCAGAGCCTCACACATGTGAGGCAAGCACTCTGCCACTTTACTGCACCCCGGGCTCCTGCTTCCTGGTTTCCTGATTGCAGATTTGTATTCAAAACAGCTGAGTGTTCTCCCACCTCTCTTGTACACACATGGGTGCCCCTGCCCAAATCGCTGGCTTTTGTCCTTCTGTGCAGCACACCATCTTTCTGAGGAGCCGCTCCTCCCTCCCTGTGTACTCATCCCCACCTCCTTAGCAAGCTCTGACCCATCTTTCCTACAGAGAGTGCCACCCTCCCCTGTCACTCAGTCATAAAGATCTTCATGTGTGCTACACACGGCTAAGGGGGAATCCCTGCTGCACCCCAAGGCGTCCTCACAGCTCATAGCACAGAAGTGAGAAGACTGAGCAGCACTGGTCATGAATCAATTAAGGGAAAAGATTACAGCCAACATCAAAAAATGGCCAGATACAGAAACCCCCCACATCACAAATAAGATATCTGGTGTCTCTATTTCCACTCCTTATTGCCTGTTTGTCCTTTTGAGGGGCACCTGCACTCACATCTCTCTCTCTCTCTCTCTCTCTCTCTCTCTCTCACACACACACACACACACACACACACACACACAGAATCTTTGCCAGATATGATGGTACATATCTTTAATCCCAGCTTTAGGGAGGCAGAGGCCAGTGGGTCCCTGTGAGTTTGAGGCTGGCCTGGTTAAGTAGTGAGTGCCAGGACAGCCAGTACTAACTATATAGAGAAACCCTGTCTCAAAAAACAAAAGATTACATAAACTTAGGAAGGTCCACATTAGAAATGTGTTTTTAGGGCATGGGGATGGACTTAGTGGGAGAGCATGTGAGAACTTGCCAGACCCATTGTTCAGTTGCCAACACCATCACATAAATGTATTTGTTTATAATCGATAATCAGTCAATGAAATAATTTTTTATTTTATTTGTATGAGTGTTTCACTTACATGTTGGGACCACATACATGCCTGGTGCCCACAAAGGCCAGAAAAGGGTATTCGATCTCCTGGAAATGGAGTTACAGATGGTTATATGCTACCATGTAGGTGCTGGGAATTGAACCCAGGTCCTCTGCAAGAGCAACACGTAATCCTAGCCACTGGGTCATCTCTCCAGCCCTTGGAAATGAAAATTTCAAATGAAACCATTTGTAGTTGAGTGTGATAGCATGAACCTATAGTTCGTTAGTTGGGTGCACGAGGACAGGATATTCACAAATCCTAGTGTTAGCCTAGGCAGCAGACCAGGAACCTAGCTCAAGAAAACAACCCATTTCCAGTAGCACCAGAAAACACTGACTACCTTGAAACAAATCTTATCAAAAACTGTACAAGCATTCTACAGAAGAAACTGTCCAACAATAAGGGTCCTTTTAGCCAGGCCTGGTGACACGGGCCTACAGCCCCAGCATTCAGGAGGCTAAGGTGAGAAAATGGAGAGCTTGAGGCCAGTTTGGTTTTGCAGGAGTTTCAGCCAGCCTAGGCTACAGGGTAAGATCTTGCCTCAACCTGTCAGTCAATCCATAAGGAAAAGGGGATCTTCTTCTGAAAGTTTCCTTTACTTGATACTGATCCTTCCCAGGCATAGCTGCTTGGCCAGTCTGCAGGCCTCCCAAATTATCTCTGAGGTACAAGTAAATTCAGTGGTGGCCACTTCTTGCCCGGTGCCTCATGCTGAAGAGATCAGACTGTAGTCAGTTTTCAGAATGAAACCAGTAGGTAGTGGTGATCATTGGGCCGTTTGTCTTCCCACAACATCAGTTCTCATCTTTCCTGATCATACCGCTTCATAGAATAGCTAGAGTGAGGTTCCCATCTCTCAGCTGGCTAGCAAGATGGGATTATCTTGTGACTAATCAGAGGATGAGCATGTCACACCCCTTTAAGAATCCACTAGAAAATTATGTCTGGTTCATATGCATATACTATATCTCTGGGAACTAGACAAAGTAGCCAATATCCCCAGATATTTGAAATTGATTTTTCACCCAACAGATAAATGCTAAATGGTTTTGATTTTGATAGACCAGGCTCTTATAATTACTACATGGTAGATGAAGTTGAATTTTTGCCAGGCCTTAAAAGACACTCTTAAAGAAGAAAGGCACAAAGAATGAAAAAAAAAAAGATTGATTTCCTGTCAACAAATAAAGTAGAAAATACATCAAAAGAACGGTGACCAGTCAGTGAAATTTGTACCGTGTTCCCACAGTTGCTCTACACCTCTGCAAGTTTGAAGTAGGTTATTATGATTTTCACTGAAGCCGCTGTGGATTTCCATCCTTCCCTCTCCCCCTCCCCATGCTCAGAAGTGAACACTATTCTGATTTAGGTTTCTAGCTCGCCATATGTATTTGGGTGTTCCATACATGTATATATCCCCAAATGACACATGAATTGTTTTTGCTTATTTCTAAGCTTTATATAAATTGTACTATACATGTCATTTCCTCTCTTGCCTTTTCCCCCTACTTAACATTTTCTTGAGATTTATTTGTGTTGATATATGTCATTTGTGTTCACTCATTTTGGCTTCAGTATCATTTCCCATTGCATAAATATGCCAGCTTTTGTTTATTCATTCCTGATTTTATGGACACTGAGCTGTTTCCAGTCCTTGCTTTTGCAAAGAAGGGGTATGGGGAAGTTCTTTTCAACACAAGTGTTATGGATTGAATATGGAAATCACCTTTGGCTTATGTGTTAAATGCTTCCTACTTCCTAGCTGGACACACTGTTTTGAAAGGTTCTAGAAAGTTTAGTAGGTACAGGCTAGTTGGACGAAGTACATCACTAAGGACATGTCATTGAAAACTATATCTTGTCATGGTTTCTCTGCTTCTTCTCTGCAATGAGGTAAAGAAACTCCCCACCACACACTGCTGCCACCATAATGTTCTATTGAAACACCTGAGGCCAAGCAGCTTAGACTGACCACTCCAGGACTGTCCATCAAAACAAATCTTCTGTCCCTTAAGTTTAGGAATTTGGTCAGAGCAACCAAAAAATTAAGAACATAACAGCCCAGGATTTCTTCCTGTGACATAAGTTACATATTTGTTGTTTTGTTTGTTTGTTTGTTTTAAAAGCAGTCTCTCTGTGTAGCCCCAGTGCTGTCCTGGGCTGGAGCTAATTCTGTCTATCCTCGCGAGCTCTTAATTGGCACATGGTGCTGGTGTTAGAACTCAGGGCCGAGTGATGATCAGCGGATACGCTGCACTAAACTACACCCAGCCCTGGTCATCTTCTTACTCCACGGGAGTCTTTATCTGGCCTGTGTCTCGTTCCCTTCTCAGTGCAGCACCAGCCTATGGCTGGTTTGGATCCGTGTTTTACTGTAAGTCTCATGTATCTTAACTTAGAATAATATATTTTTTAATCTTTCCCATATTTGACATTCTTTTCTACCCACAAGCAATAAAACCAATCTCTGTGTTTTCTACTAAAAATTTGAAAGTTTTGGGCTGTTAGAAGTGGCTCTACAGTTCAGAGCACATGCCAGAGGACTGGGCTTATGTTCCCATCACCATCACCCATGTCAGGCAGCTCACAACCATCTGTAACCCTAGCTTCAGAGAATCTGATGTTTCCCTGCCTTCATGAGTGCACTTGGGTGCACACGTACACACACACACACACACACACACACACACACAGAGAGAGAGAGAGAGAGAGAGAGAGAGAGAGAGAGAGAGAGAGAGAGGGACAGGGACAGGGACAGAGACAGAGACAGAGACAGAGACAGAGAACTCAATCTTTAGTCGTGATGGCAAATGCCTCTAGTTCCAGCACTTGGGAGGCAGAGTCAGGCAAATTTAAATAAGTTTGAATCCAGCCTGGCCTCTACAGTGAGTTCCAGTCCAGAGCTACATAATGAGACCCTGTCTCAAAAAAGGTGTTTTTAACTTTTCTTTTTTCATCTCCTAGATTCTAATCCGGGCTGTTGATGTGGGCCTTGGCATTCTATGCCATTCTCTTAGATGCTGAACATACTTCTCTGAATGCATGGCTTTTCCAAAAACCAAACACTGTGGTGGTATGAATTAACCTTGAACCTGAGTTGGGATCCGCAGAACCCACATAGAAAGCCAGCATGCCTTTAGCCCCAGTACTAGGATTGGGGACACAACAGACAGATTCTGGAGGCTTGCTAGCCAGCCAGTCCAGCCAATTAGTGAGCTCCAGGTTCAGTGAGAGATCCTGTCAGATAAGGTGGAGAACAAGAAGACATCTAAGATTGACCTCTGGCCTCCTCACACACACACAGTCATGTGAATGTGCACACATAAACATGTACACACACCTGACTTCCAATCGCCTTCTAAAAACAAGTGTTATAAGATTACTGTGCTGCCCTGCAGTTGAGTAACTCAGGAAGTTTAGGATCTGGTGGCTGGGGAGGTGGCTCAGAGGACAAAAGCACTTGCCCCCCAAGCATAAAGGACCTGAGTTGAAATAGCCAAAACATACATAAAGCTAGGCATGGGAGTGGACATCTCTAATCCCAGCACTCCTAAGGCAGGAGAGGAGGTCAAGAGAGAATAATCTCCGGGATTCAAGGCAGCCATCCTGGCACCAGGTACACAGTGCAGTAGCCAAAACTCAGAGACCCTGCTTCCAAACAAGGTGGAAGGTTGTCTTCTCACCTCCACACACATGCCATGGCATGCACAAGCCCATGCACACACATATGCATTATACACAAACAGAAAGTCTAGGCTTTGACTAGCCAAATCCTTCATCAGATTTCTGGCTTTCTTTGCCACTCATGGAAAGTAATATGTCTTAGTTATCTGAACTAAGCATTAACATTTCCCCAAATTTTTGTAGCATTGTCAAAATCATAATCACTATAACCATTAAGCTGATTGTATCTCTCGTTAGCTAGTTTGTCTTTAGTTATTAATTCTCCCATCCAAAGTCCAAGGGAAACTAGCCTTAAATCCCACTCCTGGCCAACTAGCTATAATTCTGAAAGGCTGTCTAACAGGTCATCAAACCTTGTCCTAAATGTCTTGACCACTATCATGCGAGTTTAGTGGTAGTGGAGGGGGAGGGGAGGGTTGTCATCCCAGTACTGACTCCATCTTTTTGAGGCCATGACTCTAGTCTCTTAAACTATTTAAACAGATCAAGATATATCTTTCTGACTTCAGCCATTTCATTCTTGGCACTTTTTCAGTCACCTTTTGCAGTGCTTGGGATCAAACTCAATCTCATGCTGAGTAAGTGCTCTTGCACTGGGCTGTACCGCAGCCCATGGCCTCAGGCATTTCCCTGCCACTGGTTATCAGTGCCTAGAAGCATCTAATCAAGCCATCCTAACTATGTGTGGCTGTTTATTAACCCCCCCAGCACTGATGTTCTCTTCTATAAAATTGGGAACAATGAGCTCATCAAGGATGGACCCTCAGATAGATAATGTGAGGAAGCTTCTAGTGTCATTTCTAGACATTAGTGATCAATGAGGAAAACTGATCTTCCAGATGATTGGCATTCAAGAAGACCAGAACAAACAAAAAAGCAGATGTTGCCAAGATATGATTAAATATGGTTAAAATGTCATCAAACAACATCTAGAGACATCCTAAACATAGCAATAACAAGTTACCACTTTTTGCCTTATGAGTAAGTAGATTTTTGTGAGTTTTTCAGTGCTGATGAGGGCGCAATCTGCGAGTTCTGTGATGTTGGTAGCTTTGTAAACAGGTGCATTCTAGGTAGAAAGAGGTTTAGACATGTCCTGGGAACCTTGGAAATAACCTTATGCTTTGGCCTGTTCCAGAGACTGTCCCCTAGGGAGACGACACTGATGAGGCTAGAACCCACAATGAGGCTGTCTGCCTCAGCCTCTGGCTTTGAGGCTTTGTTACTGTTTTACTTTCTAGATGATTTTTTTCTAATGTGTGTGAATGTTTTGTCAGCATTTATGCATGTGTGCCATGTGCATGCCTAGTGCCGGTGGAGGTCAGAAGAGGGCATAGGATCCCCTTGAACTGGAGTTGCAGATGGCTATGAGTCACCTTGTGGGTGCTGGGAACCAAACCAGTTTACCGCTGAGCTGTCTCTCCAGCCCCTCAGCCTCTGTTACTAATGACAAAAATCTTGGGAACTAATTAAGTGGAAGAATGCTGCCGTAACTCAAACAATATAGCCTGTATTGCATAGCCATTAAAAATTGTAATTTTTTAAGACTGTCATGATGGGAAATAAATGCAAACCCTTTGTGTGTCTACTAGAAAGAGCAGGGAGTGAAGCCATACATACACTCAGTATGATTCCAGCGAGGTTTCCATCCACACACACTGGCTAGCAGGAGCTATACCCACATTTCACTGTAGTTTCTTGAAGTAGTTTTTCCTGGACAGTGGAAACTATTGTTTTTCCTTTAAAGGTCTGTTTTCCAAGTTTTCTGTAATGGGAAGGGATCGTGTGTACAGTGTGTAGCACTCACCTGCTCAGTGTGGACACACTAGGTGCTTGTGGCATAGCGTGGCTATAACGCTCTGCTTGGTCTGCAGCTGCTGCTGGACACCCACTCTCTGAAGATGGTCCTGCTCGATCTCCCATCCATCGGCTCACAGGTGGTGAGGAAGGCACCTGCCAGTTACACTAAGATTGTCGTGAAAGGCATGACCCGGGCTGAAATGATCCTTAAGGTGTGTCTTCTCTGGGGACTCTGTTCAAAGGGGCTGGTCCTGTCTTAGATCTCTTGTTCCAGGGAGTTTGGGTTTTGCAAACGCAGAGTCTGCCCTGTCCCCTCTGGCCCCAAGATTGTCCACATTCTATGATGTTGAAAATTAGTGCACAGTTACGTGGGGATCTGAAATCCTTTCTGACAGGTGAGTTCTGTTTAATAAGCTCTACCAGCTGAGCGTCAGGTGCAAATCGGGAGAGAAGCCCAGGGATCCCTTGCCTCTCAGCAGGAATTTTAGGCCCAGCTGTCACTCCCTTCCCCAGAAGCCTTTGGCTTTCCATGTTTGGCACCTTTACATGAACTCTGAACAGATGTTGTAGTAACTGAATCTAATTGGCAAATGGGCTTTTTAAAGCCTCGTTGGACAAGTGATTGGACTTGGTGCACTGGTCGAGCAGTGCCTGCCTCTGATCTCCACCTGGACCTGTCAGAAAAGGCTGGCAGCTGGGAAGCAAAGGCTCTGTTCTCAGGAGAGCTGAGAGTCCAGCACCTCCAGGCTCTTCGGGCCCATTTCCCAGAGTGACTCAAACAATGGCAGGAGAATAAGGCTGCAGGGGACTGGCCTGGCTGCAGATCTCAGGATCTGGACCACATGAGGGTCCTGGGAAACCTACATCCTGTGCCTGAGAAAACTACAAACCCTCATGGCTGTCCTCCCCAGCTAGCTTGCTCAAGGGAGGAGAGATGCATTTGGGGAAATATTTGCAAAGGACTTTTGAAGGAACTGCTCCTTGCCACTTTCTGGTACATTCTCAAGAATTCAAAACAGAATCAGTCCACTAGGGAAGAAAAATCAGCATATTCCAGAACCAACTGAAACGAACCTGAGGATGGTGATGCCATCTGTCTGCATATTAGTTGGTGGTTAAGTGATTGTGGCAAAATGAAGTTCCAGGTTTCAGGTCTTCCAAAGAGTAAGGCCAGTTTGGGACTTTTGTTTCTGAGAACATGTATGGGCACCTTCTGCTTCTTCCACCTCTCAGTAACAGACGGAAGGAGTGGAGACCCCCACCATCCATGAAATCCCCCAGCAGATGGTCTCTTCCATGCCTCCTGGTGGAATTAGGAGCCTCGGGTGTAGGGGGCCAGGGATCCATATGTTAAAAAGCAATCTGGGCAATAATGGTGACTCAGCCACTCTTGGGGATACTGCTGTAATTGAACATCAAGTTGAAATGAGCCTCAGAGCATTTCCAAACATGGGGTTGGAGCTGGCAAGTAAGGAGAGCTGAGCCTGCCCTCTAGCCTAAGGGCTCCTAAGGACCTACTCTTGTCTCCCCCGTTGATAGGTGGTGATGGCCCCTCATGAACCGTTGGTAGTATTTGTTGACAACTACATCAAACTCCTTACGGATTGCAACACAGAAACCTTCCAGAAAATACTGGACATGAAGGTAATCTCTCTTGTTATGTACATTCCATCCACCCTAAGGCATGGAATATGGATATAAAATTAGAGAGGCTGCCTCAAAATGCAGGCTTCTGGCCTCACCGTGCATCCCAGATTGCAGAGAGCCTTTCCTGGAGGCTGATCCTAGCCATACAGACTGTAGCATCCTGAGGACCACCCTGCCCAAGGGAGGGTCACTGCCCCATGGAGGATGGAGTGGAGCCGTGCAAAGAAGAGCAGGATTGCCCTTCCTTCCCTCTGCTTTGTTTCTCTCTTCTCTTCCCCCCCTTCTTTCTCTCCTACCCTTTTACCCCCTTTATCTTCCAGTCTGCTGTCTAGGACCAGTAATTGCCCTGAAGAAATCCCGGTCCTTGGGTTCTAATCATTATGCAGTTAGCCCAGCAGAGCTCAGGCTGGACAAACTGCAGGACCAAGGTGTGCTTCCTCCCCTGCCATCCATTGTGGAACCACCCCCTGACCACCTTTCTCTCCCTTTCTTCTCAGGGGCTGAAGAGGAGTGAGCAGAGCAGCATGCTGGAACTTTTTAGGCAGAGGCTCCCTGCCCCACCCTCAGGGACAGAAAGTTCCAGCACACTGTCCCTCATGGCTCCGACACCAGAGCAGGAATCATCCCGAATCCGAAAACTTGAGAAACTGATTAAAAAGAGACTGTAAGGTATATACAGACACTGCCAGGGACCCTGAGCAACTGCTTTCTGGAACCCTCACTCCCAGGCCTCTAGGTCCTCTGTCTTGAGACCTCTGGGGTTTATGGTTATTAAAATCTCTCTCCTATACCCGGTCTTATTCTGAATGAAACTGGGTTATAAAAAGGCATTTTTAGATTATTTCCCATTCCTGAAGCTGGGGCCGAATTGGGTGAAAGGTCCATGTGGTTCACTTCTATCTCCAGGCTACCTATGATGGTTGAATTGTCACTGACTCCTGTCACCTCACCACATAGCACTGCCCCCTCTCAAGTGTGCGCACACACACACACACACACACACACACACACACACACACACACACACACACACACCAGCTCTGGGCCCTACCAGTCTGTGCCTGCAGCTTGACTGAGGAAGCCTGGATCTCCCATTTCCTCCCTCTGTATTTGAGGTCAAGGCCTCTGCAACCAGGGGTGCCTTTCCCCTACTTGTCTTTGGAATTGACTTGGGGCCTGAGTGAACCAAGTGGAAGATGACAGAGTGGGATACTGGCCTCTCTTTGTCAGGACCCTGCCAGGATTGGCATGTCCAGTGTTAATTTCTGCCTTCTAGGACTTAAATCCACTGTCTCCCATGACATGGCCAAAGTATCCCCATGTTCTCCCACATCTATGTACTCCCCAGAAGCGAGATGCCCAGTCCTTGTATTGCACATTGAGGAGGCAGACTTTGAATTCTGGAGTGCCCAGCCTGGGCAGCAGGTATCTTGCTGGTGATTGGCTCCTGAGCTGCTGTGGAGGCAGACCTAGAAGGGTACTCTCTATGCTCACTTGAACACATTGTGCAGCCCACTTCACTTTGCTCCTGGATCCTAGGGAGGGGACAGTCTTCTAAGAAGACTATTCTGAAGTTCCCTTGGAAGGGCTTTCCCTGGCCTTCTTGGCAGAGGCTGTGGGAAGAAAGGCTCGTAAGTCTGACCGCCTGACTTTCCCCTCCCTGGTACATTCAAGTCTAGAGTACTTTCCAGAGTCCCTGAAACATGGTGGCTGCACATGGCACCACATTGGCACGTCCTTACTATACTACTACCGAGAATATCTACCTAAGAGTGTGAGTACTGAGTTTGCACCCCAGGCTCAGACCCTAGAACAGCCCAGGCATAGCCCAACCCTGTTCTGCCCATGATGCCTCCTACCAGCTCTTGAAATCAAGCTCTGCAGGGGAAAAATCACCCCATCTCCAGGGAATGGGCACCCTACCACGGTAGGCATCACCTTGCTCTCTTGGCTTATTTGAAACCAAGGCTCGATTATATGACCACTACCTCAGTGTGACCACCTTTAGTGACAGCTTTTGGTAGGTATAAACTTGTCAGCCAGAAGGGCAGTAAAATCTGGGCCCTCGAATCGATCCCAATGCTGTTCCTTCCATCCCCACCACAGTAAAAAAAAAAAAAAAAAAAAAAAAAAAAAAACAAACAAAAAACCTCATCTGGTTATTGCTGGCTACCCATAATGCTCAGCTTGGTCCTGGGCCCTGTGTCTCTTCTTTCCCTTTTTTGTTCTTTTGACCACTAAACTACCCCCAGCTCTAGGGTCTCATTTCTTCATCAGCTTCTAAACTCTTCTTGCTAGTCAGTGTAACTCATGTATTTTGAAATTCTAAACAGAAAGAAAACAAGTGGCAAGAAAAAGGTGTGTCAAGATGCATCCATCATAACTTAGACAAGCGCAGCTCTCTGGTGCTCAGTGGTGGCACTCCTCTGGCTGCTCTGTGGGCCTGGTAGTTCTGTGGCCTGCCCTATTTTGGATAGAAGACATCAGGCTGTCTCCAAACAGCACAACCATTTCAGCCACCTGCCACCCACCTAGGGGAAGCCAGTGGGCTCCTCCACATATCACCATAATCACACAGCTTATTATACTTCTCTTTTTGGTTCATTCATGAGAGGCTGGTTTTCCAGTCATCTCTATGATGGCATTGAGATGTCAAGCTGCTGTTTCTCCCAGTCAGTGGTCACAGCCAGCAAAGTTACTTCCTTGATGTATTTACACTGTCTGTAATCACTGAGGAGCCATCAGATAGATGTCAGTAGGAGCTATGTTAAATGTCTTCTTGATGAGGACTGAATACAGTGTGTTCTGTACAGACAGCCTATTCCTCACCTGGGGAATGCATTAGAGTCCCCTGGGGCCCTTTGAAAAATGCAGATGTCTGGAGGCTTAGCTCTGTAAGTCTGCAGTGAGGCCTGGTGTATATATGTTTAGAAGCTGTCAGTCTCCACAAGAGACTGATTCCAGGACCACACACACCCCGTGCAGATGCTCTGTCCCTTCTATAAAATGGCAGTGTGTGTAAATAATCTAAGCACATCCTCTCGTTGACACTAAATATCTCTGGAGTATGCATAATGCCTCATGTGATGTAAATACTACATAAATAGTTGGGTTGTTTTGGAAAGATTTATTGTTTGGGGATTTTGGTAGTGGTTTTATTTTGTTTTGTTAGTGACAGAATCTCAGTCACTAAGGGGTCCAGGCTGACCTTGAACTCATAACCCAGGCTGGACTTTCAACTACTGGCAGTATAGGTATGCACTGGCATACCTTGAAATAAATAGTTGTTATACTGGATGGCTTAGGAACTAATCACAATTGAGAAATTAGTCTGTATGTGTTCAAACGGTTTTTTTTTTCCTCTCCAAATATTGTTACTACCTTTGGTTGAAACCATAAATGCATGACCTGTAGCTACAGAGGACCAACTGTAGAATGCTTACTCCCTGCTATCATCCCTTGCATTGAAAAGAGAAAGGACTTTTCTTTCAATGCAAAAGGAGTCATCTATCCCAGTTTCACAAATGTGTGTTTCTATGGCTGTCTAACGAAGGCTGTAGCTGTACAGTTGAGCTGGTACCAGCACGGCCTTTCTAGTGTCTAGCAGCTTTCATTTGAAGCTTGTATAGATGAGGACTGTATCTAGAGCTGGGCTCTTCCCATAGTGATTAGGGTTCTTCTTGTTTTCATGGCTCAATCAGAAGCTTTATTTATTATTGTCACTTCAAAACAATATACATAGCTAGGTATATGGTGCACATCTTTAATTCCAACGTTGGGGAAGTAGAAACAGGCAGACCTCTAAGTTAGAGGCCAGCTTGGTCTACATTGTGAGTTCCAGGCAAGCCAAGGCTACACAGTGAGATTCTGTGGAAGAAAAACAACAACAAAGTGAAGAGTTCTCTGCAACTCTTTTGTTAGGACAGGTAGCTGGCTTAGAGGGGCCAGACTTGAGACAGCTTTGTTTAGATTATACCTGCAAAGCAGGAGCCACAAAGAACCTCTGGCCTCTTGTAGAGCCTTGCAGGTGCAAGGCCTTAGACTTGCCCATCTCTGAAAAGAAAATTCCTCCCTGGCAGAACAAAGAGTCAGCACCAAGACTCTGCCCAGCACCCAGAAAGGTGCTCATTTCAAGTGGCTCTGAAGTGCCTCTCAAATGACTGAGAGCAGAGAGCACAGTCCTGGCTGCTGCTTGGCACGGAGGTATTACACAGGCCCATCCTGAGCCGCTGTTGGACAAGGAAGCCTGGCTCCCTGTTTACAGAAGGCTAAAGGAAGTGCCAGAAGTACACAGCTGGAAATATCATTCCTCTCCCTAGGAAGAGAAGTCTCAAAATAACCTTAGCTTGCTTGAGGGGGAAGGCAAGTTCCACACTTATTGTCTATTCCAAGTTGAATTCCCAAAAATAAAACTCTTAGGACTGACTGCATTGGGCCATTTAAGCATTAGCCTTGGAAACAGTCTTGTGAAAAGCCAGCAGACATGGAGAGAACCATTACGTTTTACGTATGAAATAAAAGTTTCCAGTCCCATCCTAACTGTCCATCAACAAAGCCTGTTGGACCCACAGAGTTCCACACCTTTGGGAGATGTAAATTTTCTTTCAAATAAAAGGATCATTCTTTGGTGTATCTTTCATTTTGCCCATCTGGAATTGATTTCTTGCAGCATCTTGAAATACAAAATACTGTAGTTAATTAAAGCATTGCTGAATGTCATTTGCTAGGATGTCTTTCCCTACTGCTGACAGAAAACAGAAGGAACAGAAAGAGCCTGAGCTTCCCTCCCAGCCGCCACTTCTTCTCACGCAGGCAGGTAGAGGGACATGCTCTTTTTTCCTAAGTCTAAGGAGGCTGTGCCCAAGGAGAACGTGGCAGTCCTGGGCTGCAGTGGCACCCTCTGTCTGTGTGTCAAGTGCACTGCTCCTGGTTTGGATTCCACTTTGCCCTGAGTCTCCACCCGTTGGCTTTCCCCTCTCCTTCCCTCCCCTCCCCGTTCCAGTCTCAGCCCAGTTTCCCATGTGGCTGCCCAGAGATTGCTCCTTTGCCTGTGCACAGCAAGTTATTCCTGCTTCCTTCACCGCCGGGTGGGTATTCTGCAATGAGATCTTTGAGGGAATTCTGATGTTTCTTTCAACAGTGGAAAATCTGCCGTAGCACTTCCATTAGTCTGGCCTGAGATCTTTACCTAGTTTCCATCCATCGTCACCAGCTCCTGCTTCCACAGGACAGCCAGGGATGACTCCCATGAGAAAAGAAGCACTTCCGATTACCCTCCCCCAGAGGGCCACGGGCAATGTGATCTTCCTCCCAGCCCTCTGCCTTCTCACCTACATAGCCAGGCAGAGGAAGCGTTGGTGAGCAGTGGCCTATGAAGAATGTGTCCACTGGAAACAAAAGTAGGCTGGAATGGAAACTTCCACAGAAGCCCTGCTCTGCAGGTCTGGTCCTAGCACTTTGACATGGGGCCAGTGATTGATTCTCTGAACCTCAGCTTGCAACATCTGTGAAAAAGGATTATAAATCTTCCCAGTAATCCTTGTTTTGTTTTGTTTTAATTTCATTTTAATGAGACAGATCCAGGCTCACCTCAAAGTTCTATTCCTCCTGCCTCTGCCTCCCAAGCACTGGGATTGCAGGTATGTACTGCTAAGCCCAGCTCTTCCCAATGAGCGGAGGCAGGAGGATTTCTGTGAGTTTAAAGCTGGCCTGGACTACATGGTTCCTGACCAACCTGGTTTGCAGAGTGAGACTGTGCCTACTAGACAGAAAGAGTCAACAAGACTGGGTAGATCACACCAGAAAGGGTGTGGATCTGCCTCTCTGGGCCATGGAAAATGGGAAGGTTCATTATCGTTTGCTGGCCGAGTCTGGCTGGAGGGCCTGACAGTGGGGGCATAACCTCCTGTAAGCAGCCTGCCTTTCCTGGGCAGTGGATGAATGCTGCTTCTCTACCCCAGCTGCACCCACAGTGAGCAGCAGAATGTCAGCCTTGTCCTTTTTAGGTTGTGATGGTGATGTCCACCTCACTCAAGAGTTCTCAAATCCTGTGCCCCTCTTGCCCTGACAGTGCCTACTCCCCTAGCCGTTAGGGATAAGCCTACAGACATGGAAGAGAGCTTCCTCTCCCAGGGGTGTTGGCCAGGCCGCCCACTTTGGAGAGTGGGACACATTTCCTTTGAATGTGTTGGCAAAGGCCACCTTCCAAAGGAGTGCTTTGCATACGGTGTCTAGTCTGCAGCTCCACTCTCCAGTTACTCTTGTCTGAACGCCTCCTGTTGTCTTCTGGGGTTTTGTGAGGTTTGTTTTTTGACCTACAGTAACCCCCAAATTATGGAGAGACAAGCAGTCCTAATTGGGAAAGCTGTGGTTGGCTCACAGAATGGAATCCATTAAATGCCTGTCAAAAAAAAAATCTTAGATTTTTCCCAAGGCTGCCTAATTACCTGCATTCAGGGACAAAGTTCCTACTGAGCCGTGATGATTCAGAGAATGTCGAGAGATAAGTGTGGTTATAAATTAAAAATTGTGGTGGGCGGGGCTTGGTGGCAGAATCCTAGCACTGGGGAGGCAGGGTGATCAGGAGGTAGAAGTTGTCCTTATGGTTGGGTACAGTGCTTACCTGGAAGCTGCAGGAACCTGGATCCATCTACAGCACAACCAAAAAGAAAACACTGCCAAAGATTTTTTTGTTTTGTTTTGTTTTCCCAAAACAAACAAATTTTGGGAGAAACCCTACTATGAAATGCTCAGTCCACCAAGACTGCTACCCACTCCATCTCAGACGTCTTTGAGCTTCTGCTCCATAATCAAGTGGAATTTTCACAATTTCCATGCCTCCTCCTGTTCAGGGTAACTTTTCAGCAAGTCAGAAATTAAGACCAGCTTCTCAGTACCCCCCCACCCCCCACTCTATTTCCAAAGCCAAGGAACGTCTTTACATAGGGTGGCGAAGCTCTCCAGTGTGGAGTGTGGCGAGCTCTGTGACTTAGTCTGTGTTAAGATACAAATAGACTGCATTCCACCACAGCTCTGAAGGAAGTACTGTCACTGGCCATCAGATGCAGCCACTGAGGGGCTTTCCCAGGCAAACGGAAGGATAGCTCATACCCAGAAACAACTGTCCACACACACCTGACCCAGACCCAGGGGAATCCTGGCACCATGTTTAACTTTACTTTAAGATTTATTTTTGGTGTGTGTGTCCAGAGAGCACATTGGATCCCCTGGGACAGGAGTTACAGATGGTTGAGCCACCCTGTGGGTGCTGAGACTCTGCCCCAGTTCTGTGGAATAACAGCCATTGCTCTTAACTGCTGAGCTGTCTCTCCAGCCCTCCCTCCTCCTTTTGAAGCAGAGTTTTTTACTCTGTAGTCCAAGCTGATTTCAACTTGTGTCAATCCTTCTGCCTCAGCCTCCCAAGTGCAAGGGTTACATAGAATAGCCATACCTATCTTATGCTCTTTTAAATTTATTTCAATGTACACACACACACACACACACACACACACACACACACACACACACACCTCATGGAGGTCAGAGGACAACTTTTAGGAACTGATTTGCTTCCACTATATAGTTCCTACTGATTGATTCAGGCAGCAAACACCTTCCACTGTGCCATCTTGCCACCCCTTGTCCTGGGTGTTGGCTCTGAGGCTGGCAAGCTTTGCTGTTAGAGGGAAACGCAAGTTGCCTTGGTCCTGAGCCCTGGCCATGGGGGCAGCTATGTCTTCCATTGCGAGAGGGAAGATGGTGAGTTCCAGGCCAGACAGGCCACATAGCAAGACCTAGTCTTAAAACTATTTAAGTGGGTTGGATACTTTTTGTATATGGGACCAGGAAGCTCAGGGAGGTAGAGTGATGTCCCCAAGAATATGTGCCCAGGTCTGGGGTGGGCCTCATGGCAACTACTGCAGATTGACAAAGTCCCAATTGCAGACCACACCCAGGAAGAGGTGGAGCCAGGACCTGACCAAAGTCTCCTTCCATTTTCTAGGTCCCATGAACTTCACCTGTTGTTTTCAGATTTATAAGCCAAGGGGTTCTTGTTATACAAAATAGGCATGGAAACTTTATTTTAAATAACATGTTTTGAATTTAAGTCTTTTCAAAGAAAATCAGAATGTTGAAACTGTTTCAGTAAGTGGAAAATATTTCTGGGATCAGTGGCACATACCTGGAGGCAGGAGGATGGAGGGACACCCTCCACTCCCTGGCAAGATGGCCCAGTGACAATTTTATAATTTACGTTTCAACCCGGTATCTACTTTACTGCTGCTTGCTTTGGTTTCACAGAATATAGAAGTCTTCATCTGAAAATTTGGAAACAAGTCAGGAAGCGGTGGTGCTCACCTTCAATCCCAACACTCAGGCAGATCTCTGAGGAGGCTAGCCTGGTCTACAGAGCAAGTTCCAGGACAGCTGGGACTATAGAGAGAGACCCTGTCTCAAAAAGAAAAGAAAAGTTGAAAACAGTGTCCTTCCAACCACAAATATTCTCCCCCCCCTCTCTCCCTCTCTCTCTCTCTCTCTCTCTCTCTCTCTCTCTCTCTCTCTCTCTCTCTCTCTCTCTCTCTCTGTGTGTGTGTGTGTGTGTGTGTGTGTGTGTGTGCTAGCATGCATGTGCCACAGTGCACATGTGAAAGTCAGAACAACCCACCTTTGAGACAAGAGCTCTCTTGCAGTTCACCTCTGTCTACACCAAGCCAACTGGTTCCCCAAGCTTCCTGTGATCTTACATCTTTACTTTGCATCGCCTGATAGGGCCACACTGGGATAAGAGATGTTGGTGAACTCTACTGTGTTGGATTTTTATGTAGGTTCTAGGAATCTAAACTTAAGTTGTTAAGTTGGTATGACAAACACTTTACCCATCAAGCCATCTTCTTATTTCTTATCCCAAATATATTTTAGTGTGTGTGTACGTACACACACACACACACACACACACACACACACACTTGCACAATTTGTTTGCTTAGTTTTTTGGGTTTTTGGGTTTTTTTGTTTTTTTGTTTTTTTTTTTTTTTAGCTCAGGCTCACCTCAAACCCTCAATCTTCCTGCCTACCTCGAAGCCTCCGGCCCAGCCTGAGTTGCTGGGGCTACAGTGTGTGTCACAGCACACAGCTGCAAGCACAGATACTCTAATTAAAGAGAGGTACAGGGGCTGGAGAGGCGGCTCATCCCTGTCATTACATAAACTGCAAATGATGGTGCACAGTTGCTTTTGGGTTTTTTTTTTTTTAAATCTATGTGTGCATGTCTATGTCTATGTGTGCATATTCATATGAGTGCAAGTACTCTTGGAAGCCAGGAGAGGGCATCAGATCCCCTGGAGCTGGAGTCACAGGCAGCTGTGAGCCACCAGTGTGGGTGTTGGGAACTGAACCGTGATCCTTTGCAAAAGCAGCATGTGTTCTTAACCGCTGAGCTGCCTCTTGAGACCCTGGTGGTACACACATGTAAACCCAGCACTCAGGAAGTGGAGGCAGGTATATCAGAAGTTCACGGTCAGCCTCAGCTACAAATCAAGTTCAAGCAAGGCTAGACTAAGAGATGTAAGATCCCAGAGAATGGCAGAGAGACAGAGAGAGAGAGAGAGAGAGAGAGAGAGAGAGAGAGAGAGAGAGAGAGAGAGAGAGAGAGAGAGAAGGCAATCAAAGCTTTGTGGGCCCCCCCCTCATGCCATCTCCATGTGGGTCTGGAAGCTCCTGACCCTTGTTTCTCTAACCTTGGAAGGTAGGAGGTTTAGGCCTATTGCCTTGCAGGAAGCAGCCCCATTCTTTTAAAACGTCCCACCCGTTCAGCAATAGCACCTGAACTGTTGCCCAGTTTCTGTTCAGATAACCTTGGAGGCCACCTCCTCTGCTAAAGACACTCGGGAAAGCCCTGCTCAGCACCCACTCTGCACAGCAGTCGATTCCAAGAACAAGGTAGTTAGTTGTCTTAGTCAGTGTTCCCCTGCTGTGAAGAGACACCATGATCAAGGCAACTCTTAGAAAGAAAAGCATTTAACTGGGGCTGGTGGCATGCATGCAGACATGGTAGCTGACAGTTCTGCATCCTAATCCAGAGGCAGCAGGAGGAGAGACACTGATACTGGCTTGAGCATTTGAAACCCCAGCAGCAGACCCGTTCTTCCTTCTCTCACCTGCCACTGGTTTACAAAGGACCTAGGGCCTTGAATAGCTTCATTTTCATTTATTTCTAGATTATATTATATTTTATTTATTCAATTTTGTGGATGTGTGGGTGCGTTCCTCCTGTGCAAAGGTCAGAGGGTAACTTTCAGGAGTCAGCTCTCTTTATCCACCTTGTGGGACTCTAGGAATCAAACTCAGGTTATCAGGCTCAGCATTGGGCACCTTTACCTGCTCATCCTTCTCTCTGGCTCCTATTTTTTTACTCTGAGACAGTGACTTACCAAGGTGGTCTTGTACTTTCTATGTAGCCTAGACTGGCCTCAAATTCCCAGTCCTCATATATCAGCCTATGCTGTAGCTGAAATTACAGGTTGTGACTCAGTTGGAAGAGAAAGTCAGATCCTTGTGGGTTGGAGGCCAGCCTGATCTTCATAGTGAGGTCCAGGCCAGCCAAAGCTACATAGTGAGACCCTGTCTCAAAACAAACACGCAAACAAAACACTGGCTACCGGGGCTGGGGAAATGCTTGAGCCTATAAAACACTTTCCTGAACTTAGGCTCCCCTGGCGCCCACACACAGCCCGGAAGGAATGCACAGGTTTGCATGTAATTCTAACTCTCAGGAGGTAGAAAGAGAGGATCTTGGGAGCAAAGTAACTCTACTCTGGTAAATATAGAAAAATCCAGGAAGATATCTGACCTCTACACACAAAAATTAAAATAATGGTTGGCGTTGCCTGTCTCTTGCATATCTGCAAGGTGGTTTTTCTGAACACTCCCTTTGATGGTGTGTTTATACCTACTTATCTGTAGAAACCCAGAAGGCAGAAGTTCCTCTTTCATTTTCATTGCACAAGACCAAATGTGACCCAACAACCTATGCTGCATCTTGCAAGAAAGCTTGCTTAGTCAAGGTTGGTTGTGTAAAAGACCCAGGCCCTCCTGCCTGGGGCTTCCTTGGTTCAACCACGAAATCGATGGTCATGCTTTCTTTTCCTTTTGTTTTTTGTTTTTTTCTTTTTCCTGAGAAAGGGTCTCATGTAGCCCAGCTGGACACAGACTTGGTATGCAGCCAACAATGACCTTGCACATCTAATCCTCCTGCCCTCCCTCCCCCCCCCCAGTGCTGGGATAACAGGCACATACTCCCATGCCCAGTTTTATGCAGCACTGGGGATCCAATCCAGGGCTTCGTCCCGAGTTTCGTCCTCACCTCCATGCGCTTCCTCTCTACCTACAGTGTAGTAATACATGATAAAGTAAAATAAAGTGAAATTGTTATTTTTCCTGTCACCTCCACTCCACAGTGTCACAGGTCAATACAAGACACAAGCACTTAGGCTTCTGCAGTTCCGTAGTAGAGATGAGGCTTTGAAAGCCTGGCTCTCCATGAAAGAGTCCCAGAGTGCTTCTCTTGTCTCTCTTCTTCTGCTTCTTATTCAAAAACCGCAGTCCTGGAGGACTTTGTAACTCCAGTTCCAAGAGCTCTGATACCCCCTTCTAATCTCTGAGGAGCCAGGCATGCACATGGTGCATAAGTCTAAAATAATCAAATTAATATATAAAACCTATAATCCTAGCACTTGGCAATTGGAGGTAGGAGAATCAGGTATTCGGTTTAAGGTCATTCTTAGCTACGTACAAGTAAAAAGAGAAAAAATATAACAAATAAGATAAGATTTGGGGGGAGTTGGGTGAGGTCTACTGGGTTGGAGGTGCCAGACCGTAGAGAATGTCTGATCCCCCTAAGACTAGAGTTGCAGAGAGTTATGACACTCTGTGTGGGTGTTGGAAATCGAACCCAGGTCCTCTGGTAGAACAGCCAGTGATTTCAACCCAGTGGGGCCATCTCTCTAGTCCCAAGCCACTGTCACATGAGGAGCAACTGCTACGCCCAAAGACTCCCATTCTCCATCCTGTCTTGGGCATCAGCTGTACAGCTCTGTGGTCTTGAAGCGCCTTGGAGACTGCTGAGGCTGCCTGTGCAGTGTGGCCCCACAGACCAGCTGTTTGTCTAAGGTATGGTGACAACATACTCTTCTATTTGTCAGCCAAGGAACCAAGACTCTGACCTTCAGTTGCTTAACCAAGGGCTATTTTCCCAGCTTGCAAGCCCTTGCCCAGTTGGAATGTGCTGAACAGAGCCAGAAGTGTGAATGCATTGTTGTAGGCCCAAGAAGGCCATGTGCCCTAGCCCTCTGCAAAATCCCATCTGTGTGTATTTTGCAAAGGCCAGGAGTGAACCTTTTCAAGTGTAACTAGGGAGCAGTTGGGAAAGTCAGCTCTGAGTTTACAGATGGGAGCACTCAGGTAGGGCCAGAGTTCACTGAGCTTGTGGGGGCTCCCAACACAGGGAACATTTGCAAACCAACCGCACTTGGTCCCTGGGTTAAATTGCTCTCTGACTTGAGCAGACCACATCCTTCTACCCAAACCAGTGAGCTCCTAGCTGAGAGATTGGGAAAGGGGCCTGCTGGTCCTCCAGGCCTGCTTAGCTTGAAATTGCCAAGTAGACATCTGAGTGTTCCTCTGGCTCTGTGTCACCCTGTGAATCCCAAGGGCTCCTTGTTATCAGCCTGTCCGCACCCCCAGCACAGTGCCCACACTCGTGTGGGTTGTGCTGGGTTACTAACTGTTAGAGCATGTGTATGTCTTTTAAGCCTGCTGTGTGCTGGGATTACAGGAGGGCACCATCCTTCCTGATTCCTGGCTAATGCACTTTTTGTTGGTGTTTTTGTTTTTTCACCAGCCCTGCTCTCTTGGGGAAGAAAAAAAAAAAAAAAAAGGCAAGGTCTCCTGTAGCCCAGGCTGGCCTCAAACTATCTAAGTGGTCAAGGATGGCCTTCAGTCATGAATTCCAGATCCCCAGGTCTTCATCCCAAATGCTGGTATTGCTGGCCTATGCCACCGACTTTTTTTACTGAATATGGCAGACCCCTTTTGATGTCCTTTGTAAACAAGGACTTTAACCTTCCGATACTTAATGACAAAATTAAATTCTACTTTTTAAGCATTTTGTTGGCATGAATGCAATAAAGAAAGAAGAGATCTGATTGGACAGTGAGGCAAATCCTCTACATTATTAAACAGAAAGCAACCTGGAACCCTGGAGGCTGGAAACTGCAAGGTGCCATAGACATGGGCACAGCCAGCAGACTGAGCCAGGACTGGTTTTAATCCACTGGCTGGCTTTGCTGATGACAGGCTGTTCCACAGAATAAGCGGCAGCCATGAGGGGTCCTGCCTTGCCCTTGTCTGACTTAATTCCAATTTGGGCATCAGTTTACTTTAGTGCAGAAAAACCCACAAAAATGCAGGATTGGCATCCATCGCCAGGCAGCTTTTGTTCCTGAGGCCCTGCTGGGAGAGACCTGAGGCTGGAAGCCAAGTTCTGTGAGGACACGGTGCCTCTGTGATCTAGGCCTAGGGGTGATGGCCCTCTCTGAAAGGACAGCTTGGAGATGAGGCCAATCTCTATGTAGGCTGTGCAGTCTCTCTGGGCCATGCCTGTTCTGTCTAACTTACCTCCTGGTTTCCACAGACACCCCAGCTGTCCTCAAATAAAAGCCTGTATCTTAATCTGGGATAGGATGTATTAGGGGAGTCAGGTATCTTTTCCCTTCCCCTGCTGGCTTTATTTTATTTTATTTTTAAACAAGGCCTTGTAACATAGCCCTGACTGGTCTGGAATTTCCCCCAAGCTTGAATTTTCTGAGCAACATCCTGGGGGAAACATCTGGAATGAGATGAAGGAACATGGAGAATCCACGTGGCAAGCTCTTTAAAGACTCTAGAAATTGTACACTTTGAAGCTGGGTGTTTGGTTCATACCATAATCCCAGCACTCGAACGTGGTAGGTTGAAGCAGGAGAATCGTCTAGAATTTCAGGCCAGCCTGTGAGACTTTGACTTAAAACCAAAACAAAACATTTTAAATCTAAACTCACTGCTTAGGCCTTCAGAGAAAGAGCCCATTTCCGGGATCTGAGCTTCAAGGTTCACACATGGTTATACAGCAATGGCTCTCTCTCTTTCCAAGAGCACCTCTGCCCCTGCCACCCCAGTAATGTCAGGTGTCCCAGGTGAGGCCTAACCAGACAGGATTATTGGCAGGAGATGGTGAATGATCCTGTGGATTCTGTGTAGAATGGAGGTTCACCACCTTGACCTCTGCATCATGAACAGACCTATGGTTAATTGTCCAAGCCCTTTTGCATACCTCAGTGCTGAATAGATCTGGAAGAAAGAAAGGGAGGGAAGGGGGGAAGGAGGGAGGGAAGAAGGAGGGAGGGAGAGAGGGAGAGGAAGGGGGAGAGGGTGGGAGGGAGAAAGAAAGAAGGGAAGGAAAAAGGAAGGAAGGAAAGGAAGGAAGGAAGGAAGGAAGGAAGGAAGGAAGGAAGGAAGGAAGGACGGACTGGTGGGTCATTCAGCTTATGCATTGAAAGTTGTTTGCTTGGTCTGTGCCTAAAAGAGTTGGGAGAGGTTGTTCTTGGTAGTCAGACAGAACCCATACAGCTTGTAGAGCAGCTACTCCCTGTGTCCAGTTTGATGACTGGCACTCCTGGGGCCTAGAAGGTGCTGTGACATCCAGGGTCAGCTATGTAATGATAATGCCAGTGAGGATGTGTGCCAAAAAGGGTTGCCTGGGTTCACTTGGCCCCTCCGAGGCTGGGAGCTTCATATTCTCTTTCTTATGCTAGCAGCTTTGATATCTCCATGGATCTTCTGCCAGAATGTAGTTAAGTGTTCAGAATACAGCCCAGAGGGTGGCAATGTGGCTTATCAGCCTCTGGAGCCAGCAAGTCCCACATAGGCAAAGTCCCCACAACCATCTGCACTGAGATGGAGTGTGGTAGTCAGGCTGAGCTTTCTCAGGCTTGTCCTCCAGCTTTTCTGGCCTACCATCATCTCCCTGGAGCAGTTGCCACCTTCCTGGTCACCCTTCCCAATATGACCAGGCCACCTTTCACACCCTCAGAAAGTACAGAGGTTCCTGCTCTGATGCCAGGGGTCCAGTACTGCCGAGGTGTGCAGATGTTGGGATCAGTTGGAGTGGGGAAGTGTGACAACACAGGACGCCCTTGCATTAGACGCCTGCCTGGTACCGTACACTGTGGATTTTGTAACCTATCCCCGCATGCCCTGGGTGAATGAACACCCTCCCAGTACAGCCTGCTCCAGAATGTATCCTCTGTAGAAGGGATGAGCCTGGCTTTTCAGCTCATAGCAAGCTGCCTTCTACCTATCATGAGATTGGAAGGCAAGGCAAGTAAGTCCCTCTGTCTCCTTATCGGAGAGTGATGGGTAGAGAGAAAGGAGGACTGAACTTGGTTGCCAGATCTAGTCACAAATCTGCCATGAGCAGGACAGATGTTCTTTGTCTTGGCAGAGCTGTGGACAGGCTGCGAAGATGGGCCGGGGAAGTCTTCTGGGGGCACATGGTACTTGCTCAGAGCTGGCACCCGCTGAGTAGGTTTGGCGGAGGCCAAGCTTCCAGAACCTCAGAGAGCAGCATTTAGAACTGCCCGGGAAGTGTGAGGACTTTGTATTTGGTGCTGACCCTGAACATCTCTACGAGAAAAAAGCATTGAGTTTGGGCGACCCCCAAAGCAACTAGTTCCCACTGGCAAAGGGCTCCCCTGTCGAAGCTAACAGGAAGGGCTACAGTCTGGTTTTGGTTGTTGTTGGGTTTGGGTTTTGACATGCTTTATAGTAAGGATCCTCTCAGATGGCACAGGAGGAAAGGTCCTGTGAGTGAAAAAAAAAACAATACAAAACAAAACAAAAAACTGTGACCTCCATAAGGGGATCTTGGGCCCTAACACAGCATCTGGGCAGCTTGTTTGTTGGTCTCTATTGGAGATCCAAGCCTGTGACACCTTCAGAACTTCTCTGCCTGGCCTGGCCACAGCCTGTTCCGCTAAGCACCCGTCCAGGGAGCGATCAACTTCTCCCTGGAGTCCCGAGGAGTAGGCCGGTCTCTCCTCCGGGGCAGACGTGAGAGCCAGAGCGAGCCCTACTGAGCCAACAGGCGGCCGTAGCCATACGAAGCGCATTAAGTATTAATAATTTCCAGTTGTTTGCTTGTCGTCCCCCCCCTCCCGCCCCAGGCCTCTGCAGGCTGGGACTCGGTTCTGGCTCTGGGCTGCCAGATCTAGAGATATTAGCACCTCCCGGGGGCCGGGGGACAGGACAAGGGGCAAGGATCCCTGCGCACCCCTGAGACAGGGTGGGGGGCCCGTACAGAGCCCAGCAGCCATTCCAGGGGGCGACACGGCTTGCCGGAGGCGGGTGCGGAGGGGGCGTCGCGGGAAGATCGAGGCGCGGGCAGGCTGGGAGGCGCGCGGCGGGAGCGCAGCGGCCCCTGGTGCACGGCCTCTCCGCGGTCACCACGGCTGGGCCGGCCCCCGAGGCGGGGCGGAGGGCGGGGCCTCAAGCGAGCGCGGCCGCCGGCGACACCCGGACAACGCGCCGGCGGCGGTGCAAGGAGGGCGGCCCGGAGGGCAGCGGCCCTGGCCCGCGTGTGCGGCCCTTTCTCACACTCCTACACCGCGCTGGCTGTCCCCGGCCCCGCCACACGCGCAGCTATGGTGGGCCGGCTGAGCCTGCAGGATGTCCCTGAGCTCGTGGACACGAAGAAGAAGGGCGACGGCGTCCTGGACAGCCCGGACTCGGGGTTGCCCCCAAGCCCTAGCCCCAGCCACTGGGGGCTCGCCGCAACGGCGGGCGGCGGTGGGGAGCGCGCACCGGTCCCAGGGGCGCTGGAGCCCGACGCGGCGGCGACCCCAGCAATCCCGGTGAGTTGCCTCGTGCGCGAACTTCTCCCGGTCCAGGTCCATCCGGAGCCAGCCCCGGGGACTCCCCAGCGCTCGCTGTCGGTGCGGCCACCCGCCCGTCGAGACGGCGTGGCCATCGCCGGGAGCCGGGGCGGGAGCGCAGCGAGAGAGCCTGGCCAGCTGGAGCCAGTGGCTGGAAAATTGTCATCGCCTGGGAGGCGCGGGAGCCTCGGGAGAGGCGAGCCGCGGTCTCCTCCCTTAGAGGTGGTGGCCCCCGGGGCTGCCAAGCTGCGGCTCGACCGCATTCCTGTCGGGGCGGGCTGGGTGGGGCTCCCGGGACACGGACAGGGAACCCGGCCCTCCCCACCCGGGGGCCCACGCCCCGAGGCTTTGCTCCCAAGGCGGCCTCCCTCT
This sequence comes from Cricetiscus sungorus, assembly GCA_030556225.1. Taxonomy (NCBI): domain Eukaryota; kingdom Metazoa; phylum Chordata; class Mammalia; order Rodentia; family Cricetidae; genus Cricetiscus; species Cricetiscus sungorus. The sequence continues at coordinate 53,800,908 of JANBXA010000069.1, read as the reverse complement.
GCCGGGACCTGGGAGAGGGGTGTGTTCCGGGCTCCCGGGACAAGGCGGACCAGCCTTTGGGAGACCTGGAGAGTCAGGCCATGAACCTTCAGTGTGTTGGTGGGCCCAGGTCCTGAATACCTAACTCAGCCAGAGTTAGGATCTTAAACGAAATCAGACTACTCCAGGTGGCCAAGGCTTTGAAATTATTAATCCTTTTACTACAAACTTTTTGCAAGAAAAACTCAAGTCTGTTTTGCCCTGGGTACTGTTCAGGTGGAGGTTTGCAAGCGCAGGGGAGGCCATATCCTGCCTACAGTCGAAGGGATGCGCTGTTGGCCTCCCGTGGGGTGGTCAGTGGCTGTTGTTGTTGAGGACCACTGTGGAGCTTTGCCTTATTGACCCTGTCCTAGCGAGCATCAGTACCTCATACTTCATTCCAAGGTGAAGCTTGCTTCAGCGTGGCCTTCTGGCCTTTCAGCCTCATCTTACCTGCTCTGACCACAGACCAGACAGACACTCACAGTGCTTCTGATGTCACTTCTTCCAACTGCCATGAACCTTGACCTTCAGCCTTCTCATCCAAGCCCTGATGGCCCTTCAACTATGTCACCTCTTCTGGAAGCGTCCTTAGACATGTTCCAGAACCTGTGGCCTAGTATCCGTCCTTTAGTGTCTCCTTGTAGATTTGTCTCTCAGTCCTGCCACTAACCCACCTCATCTCCCTCCCACACCTAGATGCCCAGTGAGTGTCTACCTGCTGGGCAGGAGTAAGAGGCAGGGGAAGGGGAGCCAAAGGGACCCCTGGATGAGAGTTGTCTTGGGGTATGGGAGAGCAACCTGTAGCGGCTACATAATGCTGCAGCTTCTGGGGCTGCCTGGGATATGTCCTCCTGCTGGGACACTCTGGGAGCCAGAGAGCAGAGGAGGACCCACTGTTTGTAGGTCTGTACCCACATCTCATAACCATAGCCGCTCCCCCAACCCGGACTCGTTAAGCTCCACCCTTGCCCCAGAGCTGTATCTCAGGACTCTCCACTGGTCCTTTTGCCTTTTGCATCTTGTCCTGGTAACACAGTAAAGCTCTCAGAGCCAACCTTCTAGAAACATTTGCCTTCTTTGCCCTGGGGGTGGGACTGCCACTTCCATGCCCTGGCGCAGATGTAGTTCTTGCTCTTAAATTAAGCAAAGAAAATGACAGATCTCAGAAAACCAGAGATCACCAAGGGCTGTGGAGGTCCCTCTGCACTGTTCATCTCTGCACATGAGCACAGAGGGCTGGATTCTAGCAAGCTGGGTGACCAGAGCCTGCCACCTGAGCTTCCCTGCTGAGTCAAAGGCTGCAGTCTGCAGTGTTCCACTGTCACAGAGTTGCAAGAACCCTCTGTCTTAGATGGCTGCAAAAGAGGTGGGGCAGTAGGAGTGGGTCTTTACCTTAGAAAAAGAAAAAAATCCCGGGAGCTTTTCTCCCTTGGCAGTAGCTGTGGCCTTCTTTCTCTAACTATTGCTGAAATGATGACAGTGGCGGGACTCCCGCATAATTGAGGGTTCTGAAGAGTTAAGCTTGAGTTGTGGGGCTTTCTTACCACAGGGCTCCTGTGGCTTTGGCTCTGGCCTGAGGTGGAGTTCATCATGCCAGCTTCCTCTTCTGCCTTTCACAGACCTTCCCCCAAGTGCAGATAGAGACACAGATGTGACACAACTCACAGAGGGCACAAAGCTCACTTAGGATGGACCTTCCTAAGGTGCTCATAAGTCCAGTGCTCATCACTGAAAAGGGAGGGGCAGGGTTGATCTGGGATCAACCTTCCTGCCCTATGTAGTGCACTTCCCGTGGCACGGGCCAGGCCTGTCCTTTGTAGGGCCAGACTGTAGTCACCACGGGGACCTCTCACTAGCACTCTGAGGCTCAGCCTTCTATGAAGTGTATGCTTTGGCTGGTCAGTCATAGGTCTAACCATTCTCTCTCCCCGAAGAACCCAGCATCTCTGACCCACTCTCTGGCTGCCAGCTGCTCACCACGGCTCTGTCCCCTGTCCTTCGGCGAAGGAGTGGAGTTTGACCCACTACCACCAAAGGAAATAAAGTGAGTGTACTGACCCTGATATTATTTCTTAACGTGTTTTTAAAAGTCCAGGTATGATTGTTTATTGTTTTTAAAAGTTAATTATGAAAATGTACCAGACTATTAATATAGTTTGACTTATTTTCCTACATGATAAATAAATGAAGTATCTATGTGTCTAATTAGTTATGTAGCTAGTTAAAGTTTTCAGATGGGGCCTTGCTATGTTGTATTAGCTGGTTTGCCATTCACTAATAGCCCAGGTTATCATCCAACCTTAGGATGATATCTCTGTCTTGGCCTCATGAGTATGAGGATTATGGATGTGCCACACTACACCTACAAGACACTCTTTTTAAAATAAAAGTGAGATTTGATGATGAAGTTCCGTCGTATGCTTTACATATTTCATACACCATGCCTTTGGGTGCTAAAGGTTTTTTTTCCTGAAACCACTTGTCCCCTCTATCCCACCTTCAATGCTGTGACCCTGTGTGTTGTGTTATGTCCCTGGACAAGTCCTCTGGGAATGATCTCACCCAGGATGATTGGGGGCAAAGAGTCGTGGAGAGGTTCCAGCAAAGGGCTGTCTTTTCTAGCGAAAAGAATTTTACTTTTGGTGATGGGGGTTTTGTAGCCGGGGTTTCAGTTGCCTGAACACAAAGAGGCCTTTGATATGGAACAGAGGGAGGTTCATGCCTTTGGAGGTGAGCAAGTTCACCTTTTATTCCCCTGGAGCTTGTGTTTCTGACAAAACTGGGACATGACTTCGTGACATTAGCTCCCATCAGTATCTTGTGACTCCAGGGAGAATAGACAGAATTCTCACCCACATGACGATTGCGGAGATACTGATAGCCATGAAGCTGTAATATTGATGGAGCCAAGTGATCATTGTGGCCTCCCAGGACACATTAAGCCCTAGCCGTGAAGGATGTGTAGACCTATATACAGTCCCAGCCAGCACTCAGGAGGCTGAGGCACGAGCTGGGAGATTTCTAGGCTAGGCTGCCTACTTAGCAAGACCTTGTCCCAAAATAATAATAGAGCAACTGAGGGTTATAGATAGCAAGTTAGTTTGTGGCCATCAGGGGTGCCCTTGGCTTTCATTGATAGAGTCAGGCCCCTGGGTCCCCCAAAGCTGGGAAGTTTCCAAACCATAGTCAAGGTAGGCCAAGCACTGAGGCCATGACTGTAGCCAAGCTTCTAGAGCCAGCCCTCAGCAGTCCTGGGATTCTTCCTCTTCTCGTGCAAGAACTGGCTGGTCATGGAGGGAGTAGAGAAGCTCCTTACCCCATACAGCAGCCAACTCCACCTCCTTCCATGACAGAGCTGCTCAATGACAGGTGTGTTCAGAGAACAGGTCTTTAGGCAGTGTCACAGCATGTCCTCGGTCCTTAGGTAATGTCACTGCATGATGTCTTATGTCTCTGTTCACATCATGAAAGGAAGTCAAAGCAAGAACCTTGAGGCAAGAACTATGGCAGAGTGCTGCTTACTGGCACACTCCTGCAAGCTTGCTCAGTTTGCTTTCTCACACACCCTAGGACCACCTGCACAGGGATGCCACTGTCCACAGTGTACTGCACCTTCCACATCAATCACCAATCAAGAAAATGCCCTATGGGCTTTCCTACAGGCTAAACTTGTGGAGTCATTTTCTCATTTGAGGTTCTTTCTTCTCAGATGACTCTAGCTTGTATCAAATTGTCAAAAAAAAAAAAAAGAAAGAAAAGAAAAGTGGGGAGGGGATGGGGTAATCAATGCACATGAACCTGTTAACATGCACTTTGCATAATGAGAAGGTGCCATGCCACTCGATAGAGTATTCTTCTGGGACCACTGTCATATATGTTGCCAGTCACTGACCAAGATGTCTTTGTGCGTGTGTGACTTAGTTACCCCAATAACACTTGGCTGCATGTAGACACTGTGCCCCTTTATCATCAGAGAGGATTCTGAGGTGTAGGCAAGTTAAGCCATTAGACTGAGTGGAATTTAGGGCTGTGGCCTGCTATGGGAAATGGTGAGCTCAAGGTAAACTTTGGAAGCCTGTGTGCTGCATTTAGGTCCCAGCTCAGACCTGGAGGTTTAGCTTAGGGGTAGAGTGCTTGCTTATCACCGCAGGCCATAGTTTCTATCTTCAGCCCTGCAAATGCATCAGTCCATCATCCATCCATCCATCCATCCATCCATCCATCCACCCACCCACCTACCCCAGTCCATCATTCAGGGACACTGTGACCCTTCATCTCTGCATCTTGCTCTCTTGTCCCAGTGTGTTTGGGAAGATGCAATTAGATAGGTCCTGTGACAAAGTGACTGGAATAACATGCCTCTCATAAAGTACTCCCATAGACTCTTGCTGCTTCTCCCTGATGCCGCCAAGTTCAATGTCTGTACGCCTGGAGAGGCGGGGGGGGGGTCACACTTAGGACCCCATACTCCCCACTCAGAGAACAGCTGGCTTGTGTCTCCCCACAGGTATACTTCCTCGGTCAAGTATGACTCTGAGCGACACTTCATCGATGATGTGCAGATGCCCCTGGGCCTGGCGGTGGCTTCCTGCAGCCAGACAGTCACCTGTATCCCCAACTGCACTTGGCGAAACTATAAGGCTGAGGTGCACTTCGAGCCCCGCCACAAGGCCGCACGCTTCCTCAGCACCACCATCATCTACCCCAAGTACCCCAAGACCATCTACACCACCACTCTGGATTACAACTGCCACAAGAAGCTGAGGAGGTTTCTGTCCAGTGTGGAGCTCGAGGCCACCGAGTTCCTGGGTAGTGACGGTCTCTCAGATGAATGTTGACTCAAGCTAGCTACTTGGGGTTGGGCCAGCTGTTCATACACTGCCCTGGTCTCCAGACCACCCTGGACAAGCTGGGTAACATTGCTCTCGTACATCATCCCAGCCCCAGAGGAGTCTTACCTGGAGATACCTCTAAACCTAGCCAGGGGAAGAAGGGGAAAAGGAAATCACTGCATCTTATAATAATAGAGGAACTTGGCTTTCTTTAAAATTTTTTTCAGATAGGGTTTTTTTGTTTGTTTGTTTGGTTGGTTGTTGTTTTGTTTTTTTAAGGAGCATGTATATATATGTTCTGGTTGGTTGATACAATTTCCCCAAAGTCTCAATTTGATGAAAATAAGGATAGGCAGAACAAAGGGACTGTGACATCAGACAGGCTGAAGGGAGCTTGTCCTCCATTTCCTGATGAAGAAAGTGGGAAAGTCTCTGAGATAGAAACAGTGAGTTTTAAGAAGTTTCAGCCATGCATATCTTCATTGCTGGAAAACAAAACAAAACAACAACCACAAAAAAGCAAAGAGGAGCTAGCTCTGGTAGCCTGTGATGCCCAGGTGTGCACAGTCTGGAGACGAGTGCCCTGGACCATTTTTGTTTGCACTTCCATTTGTTTTTTCCTGTAATCCAAACTCTTAGCATTATCAAGATCTTTGCCATCGTATTAGGGGAGAAAAACCGCAAAAGGAGATGCCTTTAAAACATGAGCTCTCTGCCTATTCCGCCTTCGTCGGACTGGATAAACAGCTAGCTCAGTCTGGGCCACCGCAGCCGTCTGGTCCTCAAAGGTTGGTTTCAGGCGCAGGCTCTGCTGCAGCCATAGCGTGCTTGGCATCTGGTTAACATCTCCCTAGGCTTGTGCAATTCTGCTCATAGGTATTTTGGGGGTTTTGAAATACTTTCCCTTTTTTTTTTTCACAAGGCAAAATGCAGCAGAGGCCTCTTCTTGAGAGGAATGGCATTTTAAAGAATGCTTTGGGAAAACGCATGTTGGAACTTTGTGGAAAGGGATTCCACTGTGGGCTGCCTGGCTTAAGAGCAGCTGTGATAGGAGGAGGCAGATTCGGATGTGACTCGCATCACTGTGATCAAATGTCTTGATGGACCGATTCTTAGGACTTTGATAGCATCATAACTGGGAGGAATTGGGTTTAACCCCAGAAAGCAAGGAATATTACTTACCACCCATGTTAAGCTGAGTTCAGGAATAGGGAGTGATAATTCAAATACCACAGCCTTGCCTCTGTGGTGATGGGGGAACATTTCTTTTGTGCCATTGTATACACAGACGTGACTATGGTGGACTTGAGTACAAATCAAAGGTGTTTGCCAGCTGAGCCAGGCACCACAGCAGGCAGGGACAATGCTGGCCCAGTGTGTGCTGTGTACCAGGCTGCCCCTGCCTCCCTGCTCCTATCCCAGGCCTGGTCCTTGCTTCTTAGAACACCCTGCCAGGCCCCACAGTGTTGGAGAAAAGAAAGTGGCAAACTGATTTTTCTTCCAGCATTGGAAAGAACAAGTTGTACATATTTCCTCCGAATATATCCAAACCGTGTCAAGTGGGTTACAGAGCCTTGGCCTTCTGTGATGTCTCTGCGTCTATGAAAATGGCTTCCATCTGTCTAGAAATCAGAACTGAGAACATGCTGGCTCCCCCAGGGCCACAGCAGAGACCCGCTATCATGGAAAAGAGGTGTAAAGATTATGGCTGTCATCTGAAGACTGTGGCCCTGTCTGGAGCCACACCACCTAGTCCATGTCCGCTACAGGCATACTTTTAACTCATCCCCCTGGGCAGAGAGATTGCTGGCTTCATGTCCCAGCTCAGTTGGGGACACACTGGGGCACACAAGCTCCTCAGTGGAACTCAGATTGACAAATGCTACTTGGTTTTGGGAAAGCATTTATCAGCAAAAGTGGATTTTCTATCTGACTTTATAATGTCACTGGAGTGGGAAATATAATTTCTTAACTTCTTTTTGCAAATACAGGGTCTTTTTGTTTTTTGGGGTTTTTGTTTGTTTAGTTTTGGTTTCTTGTTGTTGTTTGCTTGTTTAGTTTGGTTTTTCGAGACAGGGTTTCTCTGTGTAACAGTTCTGGCTGTCCTGGAACTTGCTCTGTAGACCAGGCTGGCCTAAAACTCACAGAAATCTGCCTTCCTCTGTCTCCCAAGGGTTGGGATTAAAGGTGTGCACCACCCCCAGCCCCACTCCCAACCTATCCAAATACAGATTTTAAATTAGGAAAATCACCAAGGATTTGCTCTGCCTCTTTGGAGACACTTGTTCTGGTCTTAGGTAGGATCATGTTAAGTTCAGGCAGAACATTCTAGGTGTGGGTGGGACCAGAATGGTATCAGTAAGTAGAAGCAAGCGAGAGGCTGCGGATGACTACTGTGGGTGGAAAGGTGTGGGGTTAAACAGGTCATTCTCTAGGAGCTGGCTTATGGAGCTGTTTTGAACCTTCTCTGGTTCTCAAGCTGCAGGCTGGGAAGCTGGGTGACACACTGGAGCACCCTGATGGCGGTGTCACCAGCCCAGAGCAGATTCCTGATGGTTGGTGGAGTGGAAGAGGATTTTAAAACTCACTTGACGTTCCTAAATGTGCGTGAGAGACTGGGTGTGTTCATGAGGAAGCTACTGTTTTCTCAGCTATGGCTGCTGTGTGTTTCCACAGAAAGGGGGTTTTCCTCTCAAGTGCCTAGAGACATCATTTGAACAAGGGTCTTTTCATTTGACACTTTTCTTGTTAAACTTAGAAAATATGTGACACACACCAAAAGACCAAAGTAAATAAATAAATAAATAAATCCTTTAAAATTGTCTGTGAAATGGACAGACCCACTCCATTTTTGCTTTGTGACTTCTCCACTTAATAAATTAGCTAAAAACATAAAACCCAGGGATGCTTGCTTTATTCATTCATTCATTCATTCATTCATTCATTCAATCATTCATTTTGGTTTTTTGTTGTTGTTTTGTTTTTTGGTTTTCTTTGTATTGGCTTGGGAGCCTGTCCTGTAGCTCTGTAGACCAGGCTGGCCTTGAGTTCACATCTGCCTGTCTCTGCTGGGATTAAAGGTGTGTGCCACCAATGGCCAGCTTCATTCTGTTTTTTAGGTTTTTTGATATATGTATACATACATACATACATACATACATACATACATACATACATACGGTTTTGATGTTTTTTGATGTTTCAGTTAGTTTGTTTTGATGAGCAGGCTCACTGTGCAGCCCTGGCTAGCCTCAAACTCACTCTGTAGACTGGGCTGGCCTCAAACTCACAAAGATCAGCCTATCTTCGTCTCCCAGGTCCTGGAATTAAAGACATGTACCACCATGCCTGGGCTGCTTTTATTTACTTAAGTAAAATTATGATGTTGGGATCAGCAAACTGAGGAGAGCTCCTCATCTTGAGACCCCCCCTAACCCCACCCCCAGCCCTGTTAATTGCTAGGTAGGCGATCTGCCTCTTTTAAAAAAAAATTGATACATTTTCTTTGTTTGTGACAGATTCCCATAGCCCAGGCTAGCCTCAAATGTGCAGCCAAGATGGCCTTGAGTTCCTGCCTCTATGCCATGAATGTTGGGATTATGGGCATACACTGGCACACCCAGCTAGACATGATTTTATTTGACTGTTAATATGAAGATGTGAGTCAGATATTGATTGCTGGGCACACTTTTTAAGGGAGTTGGATCCCACACTGGATGTGTACTCTTCCCTGACATTGATCCTCCTGGAAATGTAGCCACCGCCTGGGGTGTCAGGCCACTTTTCTCCACAGCACCTTTCAAACTGCCACTTTACAGAAGAAATGCATGCCTGGATGGTAGCCTCCCTGCTTTTCTTGAGGTAGGAGGCTCTGGGCTGAAATCTGGCAGGCACTGGACAACAAACCAGAAAGCAGATCCTGCCCGGAGTCCTTGGGAGGCTTCACGTCTGTGACCGTCAGATGGGTGAATGCCAGAGGCACAGCAAGGCTGTCATGAGTTGAGATGTCCTCCTCACTGCCAGAATCTCAAAATGAGGTAGGTAGAGGATGCAATGACACTTTAGATTCTAAAAAGGAAGACTCACACAATCTGATGAGGTGAAGCCCTATAGACTTCTCTCACCTGTCCCAAGGGTCATAGCTGACCCCAACAGGTAGTCTGACTTACATACTGAAGCCTCAGCCATGAACCCCGAATGACACACACACCCCAAATATACTAGGGGTGGGGAGATGCTTGGTATTCTATATGGCTTCCTTCCCAGGAGTTAGGGCAGGATGCATGTCCCATGAATGCTTGGTATTCTATATGGCTTCCTCCCCAGGAGTTAAGGCAGGATGCATGTCCCATGAAGGGTTTAAGGCAGTGCTTCTCACCCTGTGGCTTGTGACCCCTGGAGGGGGGTGGTTGAAACACTTTCACGGGGTCAGCTAAAACCATCAGAAAACACAGATACTTATATTACAATTCATAACAAGCAAAATTATAGTTACGAAGCAGTAACAAAAATACTTTTATGGTTGGGGGTCACCACAACATGAGGAACTGTACTGAAGGGTCACAGCATTAGGATGGTTGAGAACCACTGGATTCTGGGAGAAAGGTCAGAGAGGGGACTACCTAGGATTTTACTTGTTTGGTCTTCTGAGACAGGGTTTCCAGATGTGGCCCAGGCTAGGCCCGAATTTACGGAGATCCTTCTAACTGCCTCCCAATTCTGGGATTCCAGGTCCTGCCTTGGTTTTATGGTTTGCCTCAGGCCAGAAGGTGAAGGGAAGGGAAGGGAAGGAGTTTCATAGCCTCTTCAGGGGAAGTGTGGCAGGCCAGAGAGGCCTTCCTGCTTCTCCATTCCCTACCACCACACCCAGGGTGCCCAGATCCCACATTTTGGGGTAGCATTTTCTGTACTCATCAATCTTTTTGAGCAAAGTGGAGAAATGGGGGTAGGAGTGACTGAAATGGATTGCCCAGGAATCCAGGTTTGGTGGCTCAAGCCTGTATTTCCATCACTTGTGAAGTTGAGGCAGGATCTTTAGTTCGGGTTTGTCCAGAACTGTACAGCCAGTTCCAGGCCCTGGAACACCACACTTCGGGGAGATGAGTTGGGTAATGTGTTTGCTGTACAAGTGTGAGGATCTCCCCAGGCCCCATGTGAAAAGCTGGGTGTGGTGGTACCCAAATCTGTAATGCAGGAGCCAAGCAGAACATTCCTGGAGCTCAATGACCAGCAAACTGGTGACCTTAGTGAGCAACCTTGCCTCAAAAACAAGATGAAGTGACAGAGAAAGACGCTCAAGGTCAACCTCTAGCTTCTACACATACATAGACACACATAAATACGTATGTAATTAAAGACACAGAGCACGAAGGCTTCATGCTGCATTCCTGCTCAGATAAAAGAAAGGCTCTGAGCCTTATCTATTTGCCTTCGAGCTATGACTCAGAAATAAATACCCAGGAATTCATAGTATCATTCCTAGGATTCTTTTTCTAGTCTCTCCTATTATTTTAAGTGCAGGAGATTGAACGCAGGGCTTCACATGTGCTAAACTATTCCCGTTTACCATAAACTGTGCCCCTAAAAATAAATAGTAAAATTAGAAGGAAAGCAAAAAATGCCATTTTCATCACATCATTGTCTTCACCAGTAAGAGAAGACAAGAAAAATAAAATAGCCTTGTTATGGGGTATCTGTACACTGTGTGAAGATGTATGGCTGTGATTGGTGTGATAGAGGAATGGCCAACAGCTAGGTAGGAGGTTATAGGCGGGAGTTCTGGGCAGAGAGACAGGGAGGAGAAATCTAGGTGTGCAGTTTTGCCAGCAAACTCTTAGCAAGTTGGATGTGCCATACAAAGAAGGGGTAACCAAGTCACATGGCAGAATGTAGATTCAAAAAATATGGGTTAGCCAGGTGGTGGTGGCTGTGGTGTCGGGGGCAGCAGTGGCACACGCCTTTGATCCCAGCACTAGAGAGGTAGAGGCAGGTGGATCTCCATGTGTGAGTTCAAGGCCAGCCTGATCTACAGAGTGAGTTCCCGGTTGGTCAGAGCTACACAGAGAAACCTTGTATCAAAAAGCAAAACAACATTTTTAGATTGATTCATTTTATTTTACATATGAGTATTTTGCCTGTATGTATGCATGTATTGCACCATGTTCATGCTTGATGTCCTTGGACATCAGAAGAAGCCATTGGATCCCCTGGAACTGAATTTATGGAGGGTTGTGACTCACCATGTGGGTGCTAGGAATCGATTCCAGGTCCTCTGCAAGAGCAGCAAGTGCTCTTAACTGCTGAGCCAACTCTCCAGTCTGTAAAGATTTGTGTTTTAGAGGCTGGAGAGGTGGCTCTGCAGTTAAGAGCACTTACTATTCTTGCAGAGGACCTGAATTTGGTTGCTAGTACCCATATCAGATGACTCACGCCTGCCCGTAACTCCAGTCCCAGTGAATCTAACACCCTCTAACTTTCTTGGGCACCTGCACACACATGATAGCCACAAACTCATGTACACACACACATACACATTGATAAAAGAATCTCAAAAACAAACAAAAAGAATGTTTTTGGCAGAGTATGGCAGGGCATGCTGGTTGTTACAATAAAGGGCGAAGGGAACCTTGGCGGATTCCATGCCAGGCAGATGGAGATAAGTGAGAACTTTTATTAGAAAGGGAGGGTGAGGGAGAAAGGAGAAAAGAGGTAAAGAGAGCAGAGAGAGGACAGAAGAGAAGAGGGAGACAGGAAAAGTCCTGTCTGTCCCAGAGGATCAGGGGTTTTTCTTTTAAAGGGGTCCTTTGCACCTGGGCTGACTAGGGTACTGCCTGAGTGCATTCTGCCAGGTGACAGGGGGCAGGCCAGCAGAATGCCTGTATCCTTACACTGGTAGCACCAGCAATGGGGAGGTGGAGACAGGACAATCACAAGGTCCAATCTGAACTACACTGGGAGTTCCATGCCTGCTTTCAATGCAAGAGTTGCATTTGTATTAGCTGTGGTGGTTTGAATGTGAATGACCCCCATTTGAAGGCTTCATCTCCTGCTGGTGGGACTGTTTGATATGTATCAGTGGGTGTGGCCACTGGAGGTGGGCTTTGAGGTTTTAAAAGCCCATGATATTCCCAGCTTGCTGATAAGATGTGAGCTCTCAGCTACTGCTGCAGCACCATGCTTGCCTGCCACCAACCTCCCTGCCGTGATGGTAATGGGCTCACCCACTAAAACTTTAAGCAAGCTCCCAATTAAAAGTTTCCTTTTGGCCAGGCAGTGATGGCCCAGGCCTTTAATCCCAGCACTCAGGAGGCAGTGGCGGGATCTCTGTGAGTTTGAGGCCAGCCTGGTCTTCAAAGAGAGTTCCAGGATAACCTCCAAACCTACAGAGAAACCCTGTCTGAGGGGAAGAAAAAAAAAAAAAAAAAAAAAAGTTGCCTCATGGTGTCTCTTCACAGAAATAAAACAATAACTAAGACACAGATATATGCGTTTCGTGGGTCTGTTTTCTTAGTTTGCAGTGTTGGGGACTGAACTCAAGGCCCAGTGCATGCTAGGCGAGGGAACACACTGCTTGTAAACAGTGGGAGGGTGAATACAGTTTTTAGCCTCTACAGAACAGACACTGAATCAACATGGAGTGAGAGCGGAGAGTTTCTATTCCCTTTTGCAAGCTGCTTGTTCAGAATGAGTTTTTGGGGGGAGTTTGCTGATGGTGACATAAGACTGTCCTGCTGTGCTGCATAAGTGCTTTCTTTAGGTAATTAAGTCAGGCAAAGAAAATTAATAGGGATGTTCCCAGTGCCAGCACCATGCCACAAAGCAAGGAAGGGTCTGAAAAGTTAGCTTACATGAGATTTCTTGCTCATATTTATTTAGCATTTATTTGGATCCAGTTGCTTTGCAGAAGCGGTGGGCATGACTACTTTAAAAGACACAGGAGTGAAAGAGTAAAGGCTGTCTAGGAGAGGGATGCATTGTGGGTGAAGATATCGCCTGGAGCCACACAAGGATGAGCTGATAGGAGAGCAAGACTCTGCCCTGAGCCTCACCACAAGCAAGCCAGGGCAAGGAGCATCCTGTGTGACAGTACTTAGTAAAAAGACACCAGCCTGAAGGGACAGGGTTTCCAGCTGGCGTTAGGCTCCTGCAGGTGTAGAGGAGAGGAAATCAAAGGCATACAAGTTCTTCCGGGCCACTTCCGGTTTGGCTCACGGGAAATCAGGAAGCCGCTAGAGAGTCAGGAAAGTCCACGCAGACTCCAAGCCAGAAGGCCTGGGTTCAAATTGCAAATGTTAGCCATGTCACTTTGTGTCCCTCAAACTCTATGAAATGGAGACAGCAAGAGCTCTTCTCCCTCAGAGATGCCGGGGTTAAAGGAACTGATGGCTGGTTAGTGCTTCCAACAGTCTCGGCATGAGTTAAAAGCTATGTAAAGTGTTTGTTTTAATTATCTTCTGGCTTGTAATTTTACTCCCAAGAATGTATCCAAAGCACTGGAAATTTTCATCACTAAAATGTGCATATAAGGATATTCACTGCAGAGTTGTTTAGAACAGCCAGAAAAGCAGGAAACCAGCTAAATGGTCAGAAATGATGGGGTGAAAGAATAGTCCCTGCAATGAGTCCAATCACCATCAAATGAAACCCAATCACTATCAAATGCATTGTAGACAGGAGTTTAGTGGCTTGGGGAGATGATCATGTAATGTCGTGTGTTTTTGTTGTTGCTGCGTTGGTTGAGACAAGGTATCCTGTAATCTAACTGTCCTTGAATTTAATATGTAGCTGAGGATGACTCCTGGCTGGCCTAAACTCCCTATGTATGCCAGACTGGCCCTTCAAGACTGGGAGATCCACCTGCCTCTGCCTCTCTGGTGCTGGGATTATAGATGTGTGCCACTCACCCAGCTCTACCACATTTTACAGACCAACCATCTCCCCAGACCATTTATGTGTATGTGTACAAGACTCCCAGAGAATCCAGAAGAAGGTGTGTGTCCCCAGGAGCTGGGGTTCCAAGCAATCGTTGAGCTGCCCAACATAGGTGCTGGGAACAGAACTTTGGGCCTCTGGAAAAGCAGCAATCATATTGACAACTGAGCCATCTCTCCAGCCCCACCCTCCATATTTTTAACAGAACCATTTAAATATAGTATAATACTCATTAGCTTTATTAATAGAAAAATAGAAGGATGGCAGCAGATATAGTTAATTCCCTCAAATTAGGATTTTACAAGTTTTTTTTTTTTTTTTTTTTGAGATAGTCTCACTATGTATCTCAAGCTGGCCTTGAAACTCAAACTTATAATCAATCCTCCTGCCTCAGTTTCCTGAATGATGGGATCATAGATGTGTACCACAACAAAAAGAATTTATAGTTGAATTTTCTTTTTTTGTTTGCTTGTTTTGTTTTTCAAGACAGGGTTTCTCTGTATAGTCCTGGCTGCCCTGGAACTTGCTCTGGAGACCAGGCTGGTCTCCAGCTCAGGGATCCCCTGCCTCTACTCACTCGATTGCTTGTGGGCACACACACCCTACTCCAGTGCACCACACCTGGCTTTGTTTTATTTTTTTGGAACAAGACCAGACTGGCCTTGAACCTAGAGTTCTGCCTGCCCCTGCCTCCAGAGTACTGGGATTAAAGGCATGTACCATCATGCCAGGCCTTAGTTGCATTTTCTAACTTACATTTCTTGAGAATAGCCTGTGATTTTATGCCATTTTCAAGGTACTTAATTTTGTCAACTTGATCAAACTAATAAACACCTAGCTAGGCAATGCTGGCACTAGGGAGGCAGAGGCAAGCGGATCTCTGTGAGTTTGAGGCCAGCCTGGTCTACAAAGTAAGTTCCAGGACAGGGCTATTACCCTGCCTTTGTATTTAAAAAAGAAACCCTGCCTTTGTATTTAAAAAAAAAAAAAAAAGTAAAAAGGAAGGGAGGAAGGGAGGGAGGGAGGAAGGAAGGAAGGAAGGAGGAAGGAAGGAACACAGACAGACCTAGGGAGGGTGGAGATATGGCTCATTTGGTAGAATGCTTGCCTAACAGACATGATGATCTTGAGTTTGATCTCTACCACCTCCTAAAATGAGCAAGCTGGTGTAGCTGTGCTCCCAGCACTAGTGAGGGAGGCAGGAGACCAGAAGCTGAAGGCTATCCTCAGCTGTATAGTGACTTTGAGGCCAATCTGGGCTCATGAGATCATGTCTAAACAAACCAACAAGAAACACCTAGGGGATTTGTGGGGAACATCTTCAGGTATATCTGTGGAGGCAGTTCAAGGGAGGATTAACTGAGGGGACAAGGCTTGGGGTGGCACCAACCATCCCATGGGCCGAATAGAGTTTTAAAAAAAGGGGCGGGGGAGGCCAGCTTAGGACCAGCGCTTACCTCTCTCTGCCATCATCAGGCATTTTGTCACAGTCTGCCCTCATTTCATCATGTCAGCCAAAGATGGTGGCTTAGTCACAGCTGTTGCAGTGGCTGGGAGGTCAGCATCTGTGGCAGGTACCCTATAGGAGACGCCAAGAATTTCCAGGTAGCACCGGGCCATGAGAGGCTATTATGGAAAGGCCGCTGCAGCCTGAACAATAGGAATCTTTTATAACAGATAGCAGGCAAACCTGCCCTTCATTTCAGGGGTATGCCATCTCCATCTTCTGAGGCTGCATCCTTCAAGAGATACTTTGGAACAAAGATAGCCTGTGACTCTCCTCACAAGACCTCCAGAAACATGGGGACTCCTGTGGGGATTATTCAGCTACCACCCAAGCATGAATTTAAAGTGCATCCAAAGCTAGGGATCTTTAAGCTACAAATTCCAATCTAGGGACAGGAACGGGACACCAAATTGTTTGCTTATAAGAGTTGTGCACAAGGGCTGAGAGATGGCTTAGCAGTTAAGAGCATTTACTGGCTGCTTTTCCAGAGGTCCCAGGTTCTGTTCCCAGCATCCTAGTGATGGCTCACAACCATCTACAGCTTCGGTTCTAGGGGATCCAATGCCTGGTTCTGACTTCTGCAAGGCCAGACATGTCTGTGGTGCACAGACAAGTGCATTCAGAGCCTGAAGTGTCACTTTGAGTCACTGTGCCTGGACGGGGATGGTTGAATGAGGTAGGATTTCTTTGTGGTGGCAATCCAAGGGGAACAAGGCTGAATGTGTTCATGGACAAGTGCATAGTGTGACCAGGAGACACCTGAGATTTTCTGTCACCTAGGGCCCTCTGTTGCTGGTTAATGGATCTTCCTGGACACCCCCCACCCACCCCACTCCCCCACACATATCTCCACGTATAGTCACAGTTGCCAGGAAAGACCCCTTCCTTGCAATACCATCAGTCACCAGCAGCCGGACTGACAACTGCTGGCGGGTGCCAGGCCACCTTGGTCTCTCTCCTGTTGTATTTCAGGAGTGTGTGCATTGTGGGCCCCACCTGCCCACACCAGGACCTCTGGGACCAGCCACACCTGGGTTGGACATCCCAGCACCTCCTCTTCCACCCTGGGTAAGTCCTTTTCCCTACCTGTTGCAGCTTCCTTGTGTATAAACGGAAATCACGACACCCTCCTACCTCAGAGATAACTATGCAGAGGAAACTAGACCATGTTTGTTGAATGACTAACACTATGCTGGGTAGTGGAGGTGCCTGATATACCTTGTGGTTAATATCAGTATTCTGGCAACAACCTGCAGTGAACCAACCACATATGTAGCAGTCATTTAATGTTTCCTCAAAAGGCTTGGAGCCCTTTCATCAGATCTCTTAGGAACAGTGTGATTTGGAGACAAGTCACCTCTTGTCTCCAAACTGCAGTTGTAAAACGGAGATAAATCCCATTGCTCCTGGAGCAAGCATGCAAGAATTTATAAACAATAAAGTTGCTATAAAGTGTCGCAATTATAACTAAGGTGGGACCTAGAAGGAACACACACACACACACACACACACACACACACACACACACACCCAGGAAAGCATAATCCAGGCAGCTCTGTGCAGCTCTGGAATGCAGACAGCAAGTAAAAGTATTCGTTCTTTTCCTCCTCCCCAGTTTTATTGCCCTGTAATTAACAAAAATAAGGAAGCTGAAGAGGCCCATTCAGTCTTATCTTACACCACCCAGCAGTCACTGTCACTTGGTAGCACACAGTTCCTTTGTGGAATTGTAAAAAGCCCTCTAGGGGCTGACATGGCTCAGCAGGTAAAGGGCTTTACTGCCAAATCCTGAAGACCCCCCCCCAACACCACCCCTGGTGATGAAAAGAAAGAATCCATTCCTACAAGTTGGCCTACAAGACTTCAGGAGAGCTCATTTGCAACCCCCAACACAGTAAATATTCAAAAATAAATAAATAAGATGAAACAATAGCTCTCTGAGCTTGGACAGTGTCTGTGATGCCTGGATAAAATGTCACTCTCTTTCTTTCTTTTTTTTAAAAGATCTTTTCTTTTGTCTTATGACTGTGTCTCATTGCATTGCCTCTGACAGTCCTGTAACTCAAGACCAGGATGGCCTTGAACTCACAGAGATTCACTTGCCTCAGCCTCCCTAGTGTTGGGATCAAAGGTGTGCACCACCACCCATGGCTGTTTTGTTTATGTGTATGTATATGTGTGAGTGTCTGCAGATGATTGGGGAGGTTTGATGAGGGCATCTGATCCTCTGGAGCTGGAGTTGCAAATACTTGTGAGCTACCTGCTGTAGGTGCTGGGAATTGAAGCCAGGTCCTCTGGACGAACAGCCAGTGATCTTAACTTCTGTGCTCTCTATCGGCCTCTGGGGTCACTGCATACATATAGCACGTACACACACACACACACACACACACACACACACACACACACACACAGAGACCAAACACCCATACACATAGAATTAAAATACCACTCCTACTTCTTAGGATAAGCTTGCATTGGGTGTTTCTAGCCTTCAATAAAGGTGAGGTAGGTGACAGACAAGTAAAGCTGATGGTGTCAGGCTGGCTGTCTCAGTTGGCTGTTGCCACACAACAAAATTATCACTAAATGTAATGACTTAAACAACCCTATTAAGGGCTTGCAGAGCAGTTACAAGCACTGCCTTGTCCTACCAGAGGACCAGGGTTCAATTCTTAGTATCCACATGGCAGATCACAGCTGTTCCTTGCTAGTTGCAGGGGATCCAAGTCACACACATGCATGCATGCAAGCAAAACATACATACTAAAAATAACATTAAAAAATAATAACTTTAGCTGGTGGGTGGTGGTGGCATACCTTTAATCTCAGTACTTGGGAGGCAAAGGCAGGCAGATCTCTGAGTTCAATGCCAGCCTGGTCTACAGAACAGCCAGGGATACACAGAGAAAGCCTGTCTTGAAAAGCCAAAACCAAACAAACAACACAAAAACATACTAATTAAGCCTACATGCCTGTAGTTTTATCTACTTGGGAGACAGAGGCGGAATATCACTGGAGTCTAAGATTTTGAGACAATGTATCAAGATTTTATCTCAAACAGAACAACTGAAGAGGAGCTGGGGTGATGGCTCAGTGGATAAACATTAGACATACAAGCATGAAGACCAGAGTTCAGATACTCAGAACCCACATAAAAGCCAGCATGAGTGTTAGGGCTTAGTACCAGGCCTGCCTGACTCAGGAGATAAAGTGGAAAGCTGATTGACGAAGACACATGACATCAACCTCACATACACATGCAATAAAAATAAAACAAAAATCAAAAGCAACAGAAAGCTTCATCTTTACTGTGATGTCCTTTCTGTGGGTGGGGAACTGGGTACAGCCAGATGGCTGCCCACGGCTCAGCTTCTGGCCTTAGCTCAGCTTCTGGCCTCTAGTCTGTAATCAATACACCAGCCACAGTTGCAGGCTTAGCTGTGGTGACCTGGTTCCAGGATCACTTTGAGACTGACATTAGCCTTGGGGGCCTCTTTCGATTCGTGGAGACATCAGCTCCTTCCCATATGTGGCCAGCCACATACCAGTTAGTGTTCCCCAGAGCAGGAACCTTGGGAAAGATCATGTGTCCCATGGTGTCACAGCCTACATATATCTGACTCTCAGGACTTTATTTTGGTTTTAAAAGTTTGTCATTACATTTATTAGTTTATGTGTGTGTGTGTGTGTGTGTGTGTGTGTGTGTGTGTACACAAGGTAGGAGAGATCAGAGGACAACTTATAAGATTTGGTTCTCTGCTTTTACCATGTGGGTCCTGGGAATTGAACTCAGGTTTTCATATTTGGCAGCAGGATCCTTTTCTCACTGAGCCAAATCACACACTCCATTTTCTATTCTTTAGACAGAGCCAAAAGGTTTAGTCTGGATTGAAGTGTGTGATAGCTCAAGGCAGAAGGCACTGGGGGACAACTACCATACAAGGCTAGGAATGAGTCCAGTGCCACCCTCAAGATGGGTCTCAAAGGAGGACTCCCTCCCGGGGCTCAGTCCGAATACTGGTGTGCTGGTGAAGCATCAGTCTTCCAGGCTGTGAATCGTGTGTGTGTGTGTGTGTGTGTGTGTGTGTGTGTGTGTGTGTGTGTGTGTGTGTGAGGGGGCTGGTCACATGACCGTGACCTGCCTTAGAGGTTGGGGCACTCCCTCCACCCAACTATCAGCAGTCATTATGTGGATCCAGGCAGCAGAATGTTGTTCTTCTGGAAATAGATTCCTGGCATTGGCCAAGGGTCAATCACTCTGGAGTTAAGCAAGCCGCTCCCACAACCCTTGATCAGGCTTTAAAAAAAGAAAAAAAAATCAATCTTTCTGTGCCTGGAGTACACTGTGATCCCAGCACTTGGGAGATGGAGGCAGAAGGACAGTGAGTTTGAGGACAGGTTGAGCTACACAAGGAAACTCTGTCCCAAACTAATGCAACAATAACAATCATTCTTTATCGGGAGGTCAGTAGATGAATCTACTTGGCATCTCTCTAGGGTACCACTCTGTTTAGATGCTTTAACCATCTGTTCCGATCATGCAGTGGGGCCTCCCTTACTCTGCCTTCCACCAACTCCTCACCGTACTCTGTGTACCCATCAAATACTCCTCCATTGACTGCTAGGGTCCTCCCAGTGATTGACATATGAACCTGGCCCGGCCAGAAACCTTCGAGACTGATATGACAGTGGACAGGCACAAAGGAGTTATTTTTTTCTTCGTTGAACTTTGCTACCCTGTGATAGCCCACCTAAACATGAAGCAAATACAGAGGCAACAGAGGGGTGGTATGGACAGAGAGGAACAACCTCCTGGATCCAGCCATGCCTGAAGACACATCAACCCTAGACTGCTGTAAATTAGCCACTTGTCTATAAGCTAATTCTCAGTCACTTTTCTATTTGCTGCCACTGCAGGGGTCCTCACTGATATGGTCTAGGGGATTTGAGCTGGGGACTCTTAATGGCTGCTGGCAGCATTAACCCTTACCCACTTCCTCTGTATCTTAAGCACAGACTCTTATGAAGCACCAAGACACAAGATGGCAATTTCCCCTCTGCTCAAAAGCCCCTCCCCATGACAGAACGTTACTGAAGGAAGGCAGAACCTGAAGCAGAGGCCATGGGGGAGTGCTGCTTACCGGTTTGCTCAGTATATTTTTAATGCACTCAAGGACCACCTGCCCAGGAGTGGCACCGCCAAAACAGTAAACTGGATCCCCCCACATCAATCACCAATGAAGAAAATGCCACCACAGACTTGCCTACAGGCCAGTCCTATAGAGGAAGACCCCCCTCTCCCAGGTGATCCCACCTGTGGGGATAACATAAGAACTAGCCATCACAGCAGCTCACACCTGTAGTCCTAGTGTTTGAGAGGCAGAGGCAGGAGGACCTCATGTTTAAGATCAGCCCGGGCTGCATAGTGGAAGACTGTCTCAAAAAACAAAAAAAAACAAAACAAAACAAAAAAAACAAAACAAAAAAAAACAAGACGTTTTGCCAGGGAGCAATGAATTCAAACAAACTACAAACAAAAACCCATAGGGTCTGTAACTGGCTTCTTTGACTAGGGTCCTTTGTTAACCCCCGGGAAGACCATTTTAATGCCTGA